>CM070789.1:22827008-23244508 GCA_036346955.1 Dipus sagitta | reverse complement strand
ACTGCAAATGAACTCCAGATGCGTGTACCACCTTGTGCATCTGGCTATCGTGGGTCCTGGGGAATCGAACCTGGGTCCTTTGGCTCTGCAGGCAAACGCCTTAACCGCTAAGCCGTCTCTCCAGCCCTTATTGATAGATTTTTGGTTGTCCTCAGTTCTCACTGCCTTCTGAAAAAGAAAAAACAGATTTTCCGATGGGAGAGTGAGATCAGCGTAGGTTCAAGGGGATCCGCATTGTTAATTTGGAGACATTTTGATGGGTGTGGCATCTCTTTTGGCCAAAAACTAGTGGCAGCTGCTGGAGTCCTTAATCCTGGCCTCCATAGGATTCTGACTTGGTTCCCGGTTCCAGCTTATGGGTTCCTTGTCACTTAGCGGATCTCTCAGCCAATCAGAAAGCCGTTGGTTACCCACCTAGGCCGGGTGCCACCACTTCACATGTATGTACGACTCGTCAAGCTTGTCCCTGCTTGTCCATAGCATTGTTGGCCGTTTCCCCACAGCAGCTCATGTTGCGCCTTCCAGCACTATCCGGGCTCGCCATCTGCGAACTGGTTTCCTTCCAGATTCAGCTGGATATTTCAATGTTCTGCATCTTACCTTTTACCTCAGGCAGGTAACCGAGTGCTTCGATAGCAGCCTGTCTTGTTTTTTTTTTTGGGGGGGGGGACCTCCACAGCGCAATGTGGGTTGTAACCAATTTCTGGTACTGGGAATTGCAAGCCAGAGCCAAGTATTTTAGGGTTAGGGTTCATCCCACCCTCTCCAGGACCCTTCTTACCAAATACCTCTTATTGAGGATTATATCGGTTAATGTACTATGCAGGAGGAAGGTTTCTATGGTAGCAGTTCATTTTGGATTTAGTTTTGTGTCCATCTCCTCCCACGCTTCAATCCCATTCTCCCAAAACTGTTCAGTTCCTGTTCTGTGTCTCTCAGGTCTCCTGTCAGGTCGGCCTGCAACTCTTAACTGTTCCAGGTCAGGAACCCCAGATGAGGGAGGCCACGCGGCCGTTTGTCTTTCTGTGCTTGTGTGAGTTCGCTTAGTATGATCTGGTCCAGGTGCGTCCATTTCCCTACACATTTCGTTACATCACTTTTCCTTATTGCTGAATGCAATTCCAGAGTGTCAGTGTGCCGCACCCTCGTCGTCCGTTCGTCCTCCGATGGGCATCTGGGCTGACTCCGGTCCCTAGCTGTCGTGAACTGAGCGGCTGTAAACGTGGTTGAACAAACGTCTCTGCAGTGAGGAGTGGAGCCCTCAGGGTAGATGACTGAGGAATGGCCCGGTCAGATGGCTGCTCTCATTTCCTCTTTTCCAGGAGCCTCCGTATGCATTCCCATAGTGGTTGTACAAGTTTGCTGTCCCACCAGCAGTGAAGAAGGGTTCCTCTTTCCCCACACCCTTGCCAGCATTTACTGTCATCTGATGGGGTTTTTTTTTGTTGTTTGTTTGTTTTTATCATTGCCGTCCTGACTGGAGTAAGGTGGAATCTCATAGTATAGTACCTTTAATTTGCATTTCAATATAGTTAAGGATGTAGAACATTTTAAGTGTGTATTTCTTCCTCTGAGAATTCCCTATTTAGTTCTCTACCCTATTATTTATTTATTTGAGAGCAACAGACAGAGAGAGAAAGAGGCAGGGAGAGAGAGAGAGAGACAGGGAAAGATGGAGAGATAGAAAGAGAGAGAGAGGGAGAGAGAATGGGCACAACAGGGCCTCCAGCCACTGCAAACGAACTCCAGATGCATGTGCCCCCTTGTGCATCTGGCTTACTTGGGTCCTGGGGAATTGAGCCTCAAACCGGGGTCTTTAGGCTTCACAGGCAAGCGCTTAACTGCTAAGCCATCTCTCCAGCCCCTCTGCCCCATTTTTTTAAGAGGATTGTTTGATTATTTTTTATTGCTCAATTTTTTTTTTCAGTTCTTTGTAGATTCTAGATATTAGATCTCTGTCAGTGGAATAGCTGGTGAAGATTTTCTCCCCATTCCGTGGCTGGCCTGTTGGCTCTGTTTATGGAATATTTGTCTGTACAAAACCTTCTTAGCTTCACTAGAGCAAGTGGGAAATATTTTGACTTCAGACTTTCCACTTTTATACACTTGCTGCTTTCATACAATGCCATGTGTTCCGCACACAAGCCCTGAAGAGTGCGGCCTTGTGCTATTATCCCAGTGTTTCTGCCCCTCCCCATTCATATGCTGAAATCCTAACCCCTGGCACAATAGCATTCCAGGGCGGTGTGATGGTTTGGATAAACTCATGTATTCTGAATGCTAGGTCCCCACCCAGGGCGGCAATTTGGGTATCGGACCTTGCTGGAGGAGGTATGGTATCGTATCGGGGGTGGGCTTACCGGTATTTTGGCTAACTTCCCTTGCCAGTGTTGGCACAGTCTCCTGCTGCTGTAGCCCACCCCAATGTTGGCTAGGAGGTGATGTCCAGCCTCTGCTCAGGCCCCATTCTTCCGGCCATCATGGAGCTGCCCCTCGGGTCTATAAGCCAAAACAAACCCTTCTTTCCCAGTAACTGCTTCTGTTCAGGTGTTTTGTGCCGGCAACGAGAAGGTAAGGGCAACATGGGGTGCGTTTGAGAAGTGATCACTTAGGCAATGAGGGGGACGTCTTCATAAGCAGGATTATAAAAGATGTCCCAGATGCATGCTTGCCTCTTCCATCATGTGGAGAGGGAGCAATGAGACGCCCTCTGTGGACAGAGACCAGGAATCACCAGGCACCGAGTCGGCCTCGATCTTGACTTTAAAGCCTACAGAATTGTGAGAAACGGCTTCTGGTTGTTTTGTAAGCCAACTAGTTTTTGACATTTTGCTACAAATGGACTATCCTGTAGCCTCTTAGCTCACCAAGCCATTTGTCAGAGACTGTAGAGGACCCGGCACCCACCCACGTAGCCCACACGTGGCCTGCACGTGGCCCACAAGGAATTGCAGGTGTCTCCAGTCTTCCGACAGTAGAGTGAGGTTTCTGCTCAGGGCTGCTCACCGTTCCCCCGGGGATCTTGAGTGCCTGTCTGCAGGAGGCTGACGGAACTGCTGGGTGTGGCTTGTGAGTGTAAGAACAGACACCTGAGCCTGAGCCGGGTGCGGTGGCACACGCCTTTCACTCCAGCACTCGGGAGGCAGAGGTAGGAGGATCGCTGTGAGTTCGAGGGCCACCCTGAGACTACGTAGTGAATTCCAGGTCAGCCTGGGCGAGAGTGAGACCCTACCTTGAAAAACCAAAATAAAAAGGAACAGACACCTGCAGGAGCCTTAAGAACAGACTCCTACTGGAGGCTGACTGAATACACTGGGGTTTGTGAGCTTGAAAACAGAGAGGCTATTTTGTCTCACACCTTCTTTGGTGACCTTGTCATCTGGGTGAATAGAAGACATCTCAGCGTCTCTCAGGACACATGTGTGGAACCTTTGTTCAAGTAGAGTTTTACGGGAATTAGGCGCATGAAGACCAAGTCTCCTTTGACCAAGAAGAGGTGGGGGGGGGGCTACCCACTCAGGTCCTGCTTTGCAGAGTGCAGAGGGACCCTATTGCTTGGGTGGCCAAGAGGAAGACAGTAGAAGGAGAGAAGTTTGCCCCTGTAACCTCAGATTTTCTGGCAGACCATTTGGCTTCTCCCACGTGAATCCAGTTCTCATTGCCAGAAACGTAGCCACCTCGTTCCTGCTCCGAACCTGCTACTCGAGAGAGACAACGTCTCTTGTCAGGGTCCAAAACCCTCGCGTCAGTCTCACTGGCTTTGCTCTCTTGCAGAGGTTCCGAAAACAGAACAGACCTTTGAAGAGCGCTTGATCCTCAAGGCCTTCCTGCTGAAGTTTGTCAATGCTTACTCCCCCATCTTCTACGTGGCCTTTTTCAAGGGGAGGTGAGTTACGACAGTAGCAGTTGTAGGAAAGCAATTTGGCACTGAACGGGTTGCTCCGCGGTCAGGTCCAGTAGAGTCGTTCCGTCCCGTCGTCAGCTCTCATCCCATCCCGTGCTCAATGCTCTGGCTGGGGTGTCATTATCTAACTGGCTCTCATGAAGAAGGTGTCATGTAACATCCCGAGATTCCACTTATTAGGGAAGCTACACGAGAATTTGACCCTGGCCCCCAAAGGAGAGGTTTCAAGGAGTTAATGCCTCCTTGAAGGAGCCAGGAAGGAGTCGCATGTCTAGCCAGAGGCTCTGCGGTCTTGCAATGCACTTCCGATACCGGCTACTTGGACTTGACACAGGCTTCCCTTGACACAGGTGATGGACACTGTCCTTCACAAGACTGCCCCACACCTCACACACCTGTGAAAAGCCCTGAGACCCTCAGGATACTCGCAGGTCTGACTTGCTACCCTGTGAGTTCCAGGGTTTCCATGCCCCCCCCCCACACCTCCAGTTCAACAGCTCAGGAGAGTGACTCACAGAATGAAGTCAGGCAGATGCTCACTTACATTTACAGACTCACGGTAAAGGGGGGACAAATCCAAGTGAGCAAGCGGGCAGTGGTCAGCAGACTGAGGTCGTGGAGGGTCCTGATCGCCAAGGCTCCAGGTGCCCGGGCCTCGTGGCCCATCCTACGGGGTTCACGTGTGCCACAAGCTATGGTGCTCACCCAAGCCTCAGCGCCGGGGTTCGTCCTGGGATGTCCTTGCTGGGGCATCCTCAGCCTGCATTGTGTCTCATGGGACTGAGCTCAGTCGCCAGTCTCCTTGCCCCTCTGAGGTCTCAGGACTCACATAGTTCAAAGCCCAAGACGGTATGGTTGGTCTGTCTGGTGTCACCCATTCTATGCCATCTCATTAGCATAAATTTATTGTCCAAGGGGTCCACCACACAGATGCTGTTATCACTCAGGAAATTCCAGGGACTTTGGGCCTCCTTCCAAGAACTAAGGACAAGGGCAAAAATAAAAATTAAAAAAATAAAACTTCTCTCTGTTCTTTTTCCAATTTATTTATTTTATTTTAATTGTTTCATTGATAATTTTTATAAACATAATATCTCATGATCATTATTTATTTCTTACAACAAGATTGCACTCTTTTTTTTTTTTTGGCTTTTCGAGGTAGGGTTTCACTCTGGTCCAGGCTGACCTGGAATTAACTATGTAGTCTCAGGGTGGCCTCGAACTCATGGCGATCCTCCTACCTCTGCCTCCCGAGTGCTGGGATTAAAGGCGTGCGCCACCACGCCCGGCCCCAAGATTGCACTCTTATAGCCGCCCTAAGACTACATAGTGAATTCCAGGTCAGCTTGAGCTAGAGTGAGACCCTACCTCAAAAAACAAAAACAAAAACAAAAATGAACCCTAAATGTTACAGGCTTTTTGCAGGCTGATAATGCAAGTGTGTATCGACTTCGGCCCCTCAGTAATTTGTTATCGCCCCGGTCAGCGCACTCAAAGCAGACTTGGGTAGAGGCTATTGATCGCAGAAGCCTGGGCTCGGTAGCCTTGCCCTCTTCCATCCTCCCCTGACTCTGCCCACGCATTTTGATTTCAGGTTTGTGGGCAGGCCTGGAAGCTACGTCTATGTGTTTGACGGCTACCGCATGGAAGAGGCAAGTAGATACGTTTGTAGATACGCCCAGCCCAGCCCAGCCCCGTCGCCGGGATCCCCACCGCAGCCCTTCGGAGACGTGTGTGGCCTAACTGTTCCTGCCCTTGTCTCCCCCTTCCTGCAGTGTGCTCCGGGGGGCTGCCTCATGGAACTCTGTATCCAGCTCAGCATCATCATGTTGGGGAAACAGCTGATCCAAAACAACATCTTTGAGATTGGAGTCCCGTACGTAATAACCGGTTCTCTCTCCCTCTCTCTCTCTCTCTCTCTCTCTCTCTCTCTCTCTCTCTCGTTTGCTCTCTCGCTCTCTCTCCTTCCATTCTCTTTCCATTCTTTTTAAATTTTTTTGTTTATTTTTATTTATTTATTTGAGAGAGAGAGAGAGAGAGAGAGAATGGGCGCGCCAGGGCCTCCAGCCACTGCAGATGAACTCCAGATGCCTGCGCCTCCTTGTGCATCTGGCTAACGTGGGTCCTGGGGAACTGAGCCTTGAACCAGGGTCCTTAGGCTTCACAGGCAAGAGCTTAACTGCTAAGCCATCTCTCCAGCCCCTTTCCATTCTTCATATGGTTTGGTCATTTACTTCCCTGTCTCCTTGCCTGTAACTCTTGTTTCCATGGGTCAGGGTCTCCCCCACCAGCACTGTTTGCCAACCTGGGCTGTGGTTTATTTGCTTCCAAAGCATGTACCACTTGTGTAGACATTCGGCAGCCAGCGAAGGGCAGATCTAGCTGCGAGATAGCTCGGACCCTGATCCATGTGATATTTTAATGTATTTGTCTACCCTTGAATAAGGAGGGAGCATTCAGTATGGTGGCAAAATGCATATGAAAGTTTGAAATGAAAGGAAGTTCCTGAGGACCAAGTGTGGAGTACATCTGTTCTGAGGAGGAGAATGGAAAGTTGGTGAAACTTCATGGTTTTCTGGACATTTCATAGATCACAGTGGTCATCAAAATAAGATAGGACGGGCTGGAGAGATGGCTAGTGGTTAAGCGCTTGCCTGTGAAGCCTAAGGACCCCAGTTTGAGGCTCATTTCCCCAGGACCCACGTTAGCAAGATGCACAAGGGGGTGCACGTGTCTGGAGTTCGTTTCCAGTGGCTGGAGGCCCTGGTGCACTCATTCTCTCTCTCTCTCTCTCTCTGTCTGTCTGTCTGTCGCTCTCAAATAAATAAATAAACACAAAAAATTAAAAAAATATACATATTAAAAAAATAAGATAGGACAATTTAAAATTTCTCTATAAAACACACACACACACACACACACTCACATCCCTCTGCCTTTCCTTTCTAGTTCTTTGAAGTTTTAAAAGAATATCTGTTTCAGTGATATTTCCTGGCAGCTCCGCCTCACCGAGCTAGGAAACAATAGAAATCACCAGGGGTAACTCCCCTAGGCCTGTCCAGCAATCCTGTAGACCACTTATAAGACTTAGCATTCCTTGCAAACTTTACCATTCTTGTGCAATGGTCAGGAACTCACTGTGAGGTTGGCTGGAGACCCTGTGACATGCTGTTACCCTGTTGGAGATTTGCCACCTAAGTTATGGTTTCAAGCAGTCCTCCAATAAAGAACACTGGTTAATCTTTTCTTTCCAACTGATCTTGTTGATGTTACTTCCCAAGATTTTTAATTGCAGCCCGTGGAACTCAACCCTGGCTAGTTTAAGCAGCAAAGGAATTCACTTATGAGTGAAGTGACGACTGGAATATTCTTTAAGAGCCAGAGAATCAGGTTCTAAATGGCATGAGCTATATGTGGGCTTCAGAATAAGACCACCGTCCCTACTTCTTGACTCCTATGGCTCAGGTTTGAGAAAAATAGTACATATGAAATGGCTTTCGTCTTCTTAGAGGTTAGATTTTTGGGAGACAAAATGTTCTGCACATGACTGAGTGACGTCTTATAAACACCAGAAGAATCTGGAGTCAGTAAAGGTTGAGGGTTTGAAGGCAAAGATAGCTTCAAAAACAGAGTGTTTCTTTTTCAAATTTGTTTTTCGTTTTTTATTTTAGAGAGTGTGTGTGTGTGAGAGAGAGAGAGAGAGAATGGGGAGAGAGTGGGGAGAGAAGAGAGAACCAGGGCCTCAGTCACTGAAATCAAACTCCAGTCAGACACTTCTGCCACCTAGTGGGCATGTGTGACCTTGCGCTTACCTCACCTTTGTGTGTCTGGTTTATGTGGGCTCTGACAGTGAGGAAGGAGTCATACATTTTAAAAATATACCTAATCTTTAGAGTACGTGTGTAGGGCAGAAATCTGGTGGTCCAACAGATCTGGATGTAACCTTCACAAAATTATTCTACAAAGAAGAATTGCATCTAGCTTGTATAAATACTCAGCGGTCTAGAAGATATGGTTGCCAAAGAAAGGAAGAGTTGTGCTTGGGAGCTCCAGGCAGCCAAGGTTCTGCACATCTGTGTGTTTTCTGGGCGTGCTGTGGGCGTGCTGTGTGTCCACGCGTGAGGGTGAAAGGCCCTGACTGGGGCCCGTTGTCCTCCTCCTCTGCCCTGAATGACTGGCTTTGCCTCCCTGCGGGCTCTGTCAGCACCTCCAGAGCTCAAGTCTCACTTCTTCACATAAGAACAAATAGGAATCTGGGCCGGAGAGATGGCTTAGCAGTTAAGTAAGGCGCTTGCCTATGAAGCATAAGGACTCATGTTCGGCTCTCCAGGTCCCACATAAGCCAGCACGCAAGGTCACGCGTGCACCACAAGGGGGCGCATGCATCGCATCTGGAGTTCTATTGCAGTGGCTGGAGGCGCTGGCGTGCCAATCCTCTCTCTCTCTCTCTCACACACACACACTGTTTCTAGCTCGCTCTCTCGCATTGAGAAAAAAAAGAATAAATAGGAATCTGGTCATATTTGACTTTTATAAACAGAGGCAAATCTAAGGAATGAGGTAGATGATTGTACTGAGGGGCTAAGAAAACTGTGTTAACAATATCATCTTTACCTTACACTTCTGAAAGCAGTTTTCTAACATTTAAATTTCTCAATGTGAAAGTCTATCTGATTGGTCCTTTTTAGAAGATAGTTGGCGGTAATGACCTCTCTCCCAATGTTTCAGTGTTCCCTACACTGTGTACGTATTGCAGAGAGTAACGTTGTTACCGCCTCAACAATTTCACAATCTGATGGGCTTCTTGAATTATATGATTACTTCCCAATCTTCAATCGTGTGTGACCAACTTTTAATTTTTCTCCCATATCCGCCCAAACAGCTCTCTGAACATTAGTTTTTTTTTTTTCTAAACTAATACGCTTTCATTTTAATGTATCACATCCCAAAGATGGAACATAAACCTTGACCATCACTACGGATATACACTGTGGGTATGGGTATGTCACTGTGGAATAACAGTGAGAAAAAAAAGATAGCCAAAACAAACCATGATTAGATACTCAATGGTAGTAATTCCTACCAAGCTTCTTGGCCCAATATCTGTATTCTCTTTGTTGAAAACGAAGGTGTTGGGCTGGAGAGATGGCTTAGTGGTTAAGCGCTTGCCTGTGAAGCCTAAGGACCCCGGTTCAAGGCTCGATTCCCAGGACCCACGTTAGCCAGATGCACAAAGGGGGCGCACGCATCTGGAGTTTGTTTGCAGTGGTTGGAGGCCCTGGCATGGCCATTCTCTGTCTCTTCTCTCTCTCTCTCTCTCTTTCTCTGTCACTTTCAAATACACAAATAAAAAAATAAAAACAATAAAAGAAATTAAAAACAAAAAACAAAAACAAAAAAAAAAACAAAGGTGTTGAAAATACCTAGGAATTGTCGTAGGTATTCCTGCCTCAAACAGGGCTCTCTCCTTGACTATGAATAATCAGAGACTGAATGAGAGCAGACGATGAGACCGGTCTTTCCTCCGGCCTGGGACTCTACCCGAGGCCTAAGTGTAGAGACTTTCTAAAGGCTTTCCATGTGTGTAACAGGGACCCCCAGACAAGGCACCTAGGAAACCCCACTCTGTCCAGGTGTCTTCCAGCAGGCTGCCCCGCACCCTTGCTAGGCCTGGATCCGAGCTCCTGGGCATGGTAAGACCCAAAGCTTCAAAGGCAAGCACTGAATGCAGCCCGTTAAGCCAGTTCTGTGAGGAATGCCGTGACAACAGACAAAGTCGTGAGTGGTCTGGTCTCAGGCTAGCCTCACTCACGTAGACTGCTAATGTGGTCCGGACAGATGCTTCCCAGAGAGGAGCCAAATGGCTTTAAACCGAGCTGCCTTCAGACGTGGTGAGCGGCAGGGCAGAATCGGGTCTCCAGCTGTTCGCTGATTGTGCCCAGCAGTCGGAGTTCCCCTGACTCTCAGCATCCCACCTTTCCCACAAGGTTCCTGTGCAAAGTAGACTTGACATCGAAACTGTGCTGGGGCCCTAAAACATGACACATTAATCGCAACTCTTTGCTCTAATTTTTGCCTTGAATTTAGCTCTTGTATACATGGAAGCAAAACTGAGAATGAGTCTTTTATTATCCAGGGTGGTGGAGTGTGTGTGTGTGTGTGTTGTGTGTGTGTGTGTGTGTGTGTGTGTGATAGAGAGAGAACAACAAAGGCCACCTTTTCTTTCTTCTCCTTTGCAGTGCTAGGAATTGAACCTAGGGTCTTGCTCAAGCTAGATAAGTGTCTACTACTACCACTGAGCCCTCCATTTCATATTTTTCTTTCTTATTCTTTTATTTATTCATTTATTTAGTTGAGAGAAAGAGGGATGGAAAGAGAGAGAGAGAGAGAATATGGGTACGCCAGGGCCTCCAGCCACTGCAGATGAACTCCAGATGCATGCACCACTTTGTGCATCTGGCTTACTGGGTCCTGAGGAAATCAAACTTGGGTCCTTAGGCTTCACAGGCAAGTGACTTAACTACTAAGCCATCTCTCCAGCCTTTTACTTATTCTTTTTAATCTTTTACTTCCTTCCTTCTTTTATTATTTTTTAAAATATTTTATATTTATTTGACAGAGAAAGAGGGAGAGAGAGAATGGGTGCGTCAGGGCCTCCAGCCACTGCAAATGAACTCCAGGTGCATGCACCCCCTTGTTCATCTGGCTAACGTGGGTCCTGAGGAATCGAATCCGGGTCCTTTGGCTTTGCAGGGCAAACGCCTTAACCGCTAAGCCATCCCTCCAGCCCCTTCTTTTATTATTTTGTTCTCTTTGTGACAGTCTCACTATGTAGCCTTGGCTGGCCTGAAATTGAAATCCTCATATATATATATATAATCCTTCAAGTATTGGGATAATAAGTGTGTGCTGCTATACCTGGAAAATGCCAGATCTTTCACATGCTAGATTCTCTCTTGGAGAAGGACAGAAGAGATGCATTGATTCTTCCACTATATTATTTCTTATTCTTCTTATATTATTATTCATATATATTATATTATTCTTACATATTATTTCTCTCCATCATTACTCTTACCAAACATGCCAGATACCATCTCCAAAACAGCGGTAGTAGAGACCTGGGTGCAAAGACTTCATCAACGTTTTGCTTCTTGTGCAGACGCGATAAATATAGCACGTCAAAGCACAGAGCAGTTTCTCTTGAAAGGCATCCCAGGATGCCTGCTCTTTCGACTGCAGTCATGTCAGACTATGAGAAGTTTAAGGAACACATTTGAGCCCTGCCAGGTGTGTCAGCAAAGGAATATCCCAGCCGGAGACGTGTTGTCGTCTTTGGCCCATGTGGGGCTAGATCCTGCCTCCTTCACTGAGGCTATGCCAACAGAACCAAGTCTGCGGTTGACATCTTTGAGGCTGGTGGGGGTGCGGTGAAGGAGCAGAGTGGGACCCTCACGTGGTCTGGGTGCGAGCCCACAAGGCATAGGCACTGGAAAAGCTCAGAGGCGGCCGGAGTGTCTCTGAAATATATCATTAAAAAGGAACTGGGCCGGGCGTGGTGGCGCACGCCTTTAATCCCAGCACTCGGGAGGCAGAGGTGGGAGGATCGCCGTGAGTTCGAGGCCACTCTGAGACTCCATAGTGAATTCCAGGACAGCCTGGGCTAGAGTGAGACCCTACCTCGGAAAACCAAAAAAAAAAAAAAAAAAAAAAGGAACTGGAAGGGCTGGAGAGATGGCTTAGCAGTTAAGCGCTTGCCTGTGAAGCCTGAGGACCCCGGTTCGAGGCTCGATTCCCCAGAACCCACGTTGGCCAGATGCAGAAGGGGGCGCATGCGTCTGGAGTCCGTTTGCGGTGGCTGGAGGCCCTGGTGCGCCCATTCTCTCTCTTTCTCTCTCTCTGCCTCTTTCTCTGTCTGTCACTCTCAAATAAATAAATTAATTTAAAAAAAAAGAACAGGAAAAAAAAACTAGCAGATGACAAGGACACAGGGGTGGCATCAAAGGAGTTATTTTAAAGTGTGATTACATCACACGGCTGGAATGATGACCCCACGGCCCGTCTGCACGCTATACAACTTGCTGATGCCTTTTAAATCCTGGCCCGAGAGTCTTTATTCATCTTTCAGTGGTCACTGAGGGATCCAAGAGGGACACCGTGGGGGGGATGATGTACTTCTGTACACGGAACTGTGGGTGAATTTCCCCACCCTCCTTTGTCTGGAACAAGCATGCGCGAAAGGACTTTGGGGCTCCTCCCTTGTCACACTCGGTGTCGCAATGGACCTTCTGCTCCTGGGGCTGCTCCTGGTGTACTAAAGACCCCGGCCACACCCCCCCTTTCAGTGTTCCCAGGGCTCTTCCCTGACCCGCTGTCTGTCCACTGTCGGTGGCTGTCCCCGGGGTGTCTTTCCACGTGTGCTCTCAGGTACTTCGCTTTAGCGCAGACCCGCTTTCATACAAGGCACGGTCTGCTTGCTTGCGTAGTCATCCACCTCACCTTAGCAGAGTTCCTTAAGGAAGCCTTCTGGTTCATCTCCTCGTGAGAATAAACTTGCTGCTGCTGCTACTAGGGCGCAGTCATCAGGCTTCACTCTTCCTTAAACAAGGCTATCGCCCATCAGTGCCTGCGCCTCTGGAATCCCCGAGGTCACCGCTCAGCCTGTCGTTCTGTAGCTGGACTTGGCTTGTTCTTCGCCATCACCCTCGGGGGAAGCTGCCTGCGTCCCCCTGTCGCAGCTTTGCGGGTCCCTGCCCGCACCACCCACCGGCCGCGATGTGCGCCGCCGTGGCTCACGCGCCACCGTGCCCACGGCTGGCTTCCTCCGTCTGCAGTTTAACGTACAGTTTATTCCGTCATCACTTATTTTAGGAGGCATTTCAGAAGTAGCTAAGAGGCGCACGGCTGTGATCAGTGTTCCACAGACACCCCAAATCACCGATGGCTTGAGTTGTAAAAGATATGGACAGCAAGAAGACTTTCAACTTGGCTTCTGGGTACCACCAGATCCCCCTACTTTCTACTTTGATTTTTTTTTTGTTTTCTTTCTTTCCTCTTCCCTCTCTTTTTCTTTCACCCTCTACTTCTGTCCTAACTGACAGGGACTTAAACAATTCACATTGGAATTCAGAATCTTTAGGTTCCTTCTTGTCTTCTGGTGTGTGTGTGTGTGTGTGTGTGTGTGTGTGTCCATATCTGTGTGTGTGTGTACATGCGTGTACATTCATGTTGAGGCCAGAGGACAACCGTGTGTGTCCACCACCCGCCTTCTCTGAGACAGGGGCTCTCATTAGCCTGTAGCTCACCCATGAGGCTGGACTGGCTGGTCAGTGAGCTCCAGAGGTCCTCCCGCCCCCAACTCCACAGCTCTGGGGTGTCAGGAGCTGCTGCAGTCGTCATCTGTACGTGGGCTTTGGTGGCTGAACTCAGGTCCTCATGCTCATGAGACAAGGACTTTACAGACTGAGCATCTCGCAGTCGCCTGAGTTTCTTATCATTGCAGAATTATAACTTTCTATTTTATTATTTAAAGCTTGTCTTGTGACTTCTGATAGATCTCAACCCATTCCTTGTTGTTGCTGTTTTTTGTTTTTATTTTTTTTCGAGGTAGGGTCTCACTCTAGCTCAGGCTGACCTGGAATTCACTCTGTAGTCTCAGGGTGGCCTTGAACTCATGGCAATCCTCCTACCTTTGCCTTCTGAGTGTTGGGATTAAAGGCGTGTGCCACCACTCCCAGCGTCAATCCATTCCTTAAATGCTCCCCTGGAAAGGATGCAGCGGCCGGTGGTGAAGACCATGACAGGGCACTGATCGTTCTGCCTATTTTCTTTGAGCTGTTAACATGTACCAAGCCTTGGGGTAACCATGCCACACAGATCACACAAAGATTCTCTTCTTTCATGGATTTTTTTCCCTTTTCTGTTTTTTATTTTTTTTATTTTTTTTATTTTGAGGTAGGGTCTTGCCCAAGACGACCTGGCATTCACTCTGTAGTCCCAGGCTGGTCTTGAACTCATAATGATCCTTCTATATCTCCCTGCCTCCTAAATGCTCAGATTAAGGGTGTGTGTGCCACCATGCCCAGCTTATTTCATTTTTAAATATTTTATTTTTATTTATTTATTTATTTGATAGATAAAGAGAGGGAGGGAGGGAGAGAGGGAGAGAATGGGCCTGCCAGGGCCTCCAGCCACTGCAAATGAATTCCAGATGCGTGTGCCCCCTTGTGCATCTGGCTAACGTGGTCCTGGGGAATGGAACCTGGGTCCTTTGGCTTTGCAGGCAAACGCCTTAACCTCTAAGCCATCCCTCCAGCCCAGTGGGAAGTATTTTTAAAGGACCACACAGCTATTTGAGCATTAAATATTAAAAATGATAATAGATGGCTGCCTTTTCTGTGTTCTCAACACGAGAGAGTGAGCCAGTTACGCCTATGTTTTTTTTTAAATTATTTATTTACTTCCACGTGTGTGTTTGTGCCCATGTATGGGGCGTGTCGGGGTCTCTTGCAACTGCAAACAACTGGCAGATGCGTGTGCCCGTTTGTTTTGTTTCTGGATTTATGTGAGTGCCAGGGAATTGAGCCCGGGCTGGCCGGTCCTTGTAAGCAAGTGCCTTTAACTGCTGTCCTTTCTGCTTATCCAAATCGTGCCAACGTCTACCAGTCCTATTGTATTATTAGACCCCATGTTTATAACTCCATATGCTTCCTGGGGAGTCCCGTCTCCAAATGTAACCCACGTTCAGTGCTGGAGCCTCAGTGAGTTTCCGTGAGGAAGGGAACAGCTCAGCTTAGGCAATGGTCGGCAGTGTTTGGCCTGCTTTGCTGGGAGGATCATACGATGTATGTCATTTTTGACCCAAAAAATGCTGGACTTGCATGAAGAGCATCTTTCTTCCACGCTCTGGATATCTTGCTCCTCATGAAGAGACTGAAAAAAAAAAAGAATGATCTGCTGGACAGTAGGACTTGTTTTGCATTTGACAGGAAGGGTGAAGCTTCTCAGGGTTTCAAGATGCTGATCCTTTGGGGGAAGGGGCCATGATACCTCCTTGACTTTGATCTTTGTCCTGGTCTCTCCTGAAGCCAGCCCTGTTCTGGAGGGGCTTTTGTGATGGCTCCCCCTTTTTTTTTTTTCTAGGAAGCTTAAGAAGCTATTCAGGAAGCTGAAAGACGAGACAGAAGATGAGGAAAGTGGCCCCTGAACATTCTAAACACCCGGAACAGTGGGACCTGGATTACAGCCTGGAGCCCTACACGGGGCTGACTCCGGAGTACATGGAAATGAGTAAGCACGCCCCCCTGGACAGAGCTCTGCTGGCAGGGCCTGGGACCATGACTTCTCCTCACTGTCCCAAGTGTCCCAGAGGATGGTGGCCTCTTCTCCTTGGGCCTCCTCTGCTCTTGTTGCTCCCTACAACTTCTGTCATGGTTCAAGTGTAAAGGGAAGTAGTGAGGTCAGGGGCTAAAAATTGAAGCACACACTTCTGTGACACTTGGGTCAGGCGCCCCTCCAAACTCTTTTGAAAAGAGCGTGGGGGAAGCCCTCGTGCTGGTCAGTAGGGCTGGGTATAACAGCAGCTTTCCTTCAACAGGTTGACGTGGATGTTTAGTGGAGATGGGAGGGAGATCTTAGCGACCGAGTGTATGGTTGTTTCTGTAAAACCTGAGGCAGAATCAGGGGTCTGGGTAAGCCCATAGAAGCTGATCATTTCCCACAGGGCTTAGAAGCCAGGAGTATCTCATTATGAGAAGTCTCTGACTTAACACCAGTTGCCTTCAATTCTTGGTCTCATGAGAATAATCCTGAACTTCCATTGGGATGGGTATGTGAGAAGCTTCTTTGTATAACTTGAGACTAACAAATTACTAGCACAGGACACCACAGATCCAAGGGCCCAGGTACCATATCTGTACATCTACTTAATCTAGAAATTTTAGGGCAACAGCAACCAGAGCCAACAAAATAACCACTCAATACTTGATTCAATACTTAATATCTTCCTCATCACCATACTTGCCCAGTAACTCCTGATCCCTCTAGTTATCTGGTTTTGATAAGGGGCTGCCTATTTCTTGGTGTGCTCTACATATCACAGTCACTATATCTAGTAAGTATTCATCCTATTATGTTGTAAGACTATGTGTATGTTGGGGGAGGAGGGATGGGCAGGGTCTGTATTACATGGCTATGAACAAGGCCTGTTATAGATTTGGGTGTCTAAAACTCTAGGCAAAAACCTGTCATCTAAGTCATCTCAGCAGACAAGAAACAATCATGATCTATACTGTGGTAACACTGGCCAAGAAAATACCAAGACCTGGTGCCATGGTTAATCCTGATTGGCAACTTGATTAAATTAAGAAATGACTAGACATCTAGTAAGTGCATGTATGGGCAGATCTGCAATGGCATTTCTAGGGCTGTGTAGATCCTGGGGCGCTAAACTAATGACTCGTTTAATGTGCTGATATATTCAAATTCAACGAAGTGTTGGGTGGAATTGTGGAATGTAGGGACTGGTTTGAGGAACAGTATGTTTTTGGGGGGGACCTATAACTTGCTGTAGTCCCTTCTGCTTTCTCTGGGTCTTGTCTCCATGAGGTAGAGAACCTCCTCTGGCAACCGTTCCCGCCACTGTGATGTTCTGCCCAGGTGCATGGGGCCAAGCATCTATGGACTGAACCCTTTAAAACCATGAGCCTAAACAAAAGTTCCTGCTTTTAAGTTGTTCTCTTAGGTGTTTTGGTCATTGATGTGCCTAACGTACCCAGTTTACAGAAACACACAGTTCACTCATGCCTTTTGCATTTAGCCGTGTGCTACCCCCGATCCCTACTCGAAACTGAGCAGAGACTTACACAAAAGGAGACTGCTGGGGCTGGAGAGATGGCTTAGCGGTTAAGCGCTTGCCTGTGAAGCCTAAGGACACAGGTTCGAGGCTCGATTCCCCAGGACCCACGTTAGCCAGATACACAAGGGGTTGCGCGTGTCTGGAGTTCGTTTACAGTGGCTGGAGGACCTGGCATGCCCATTCTCTCTTTCTCTCTCTTTCTCTCTCTCTCTCTCTCTCTCTGTCTCTCTCTGTCTCTCTGTCTCTCTCTATCTGCCTTTTTCTCTCTCTGCCTGTCACTCTCAAATAAATAAAAATGAAAAAAAAGGAGACTGCTTATATTTAAAACATCATTCTACATCTGCCATCCTCTCACCCAAAAAAGGACTCACTCCTAGAGGCTGAGGCTTCCATGTGGAAAGAGTTGCATTGGGATCCGTGAGCTCTGCCTCCCTGCCCTGCCCTGCCTCTCCCCTGCCTCCCCACACCGGTTATCAACGCCTCCCATCCTGCTGCCTATCTGTCTGGCTGGTCGACTACTTCAGAGCTTACTCTCTTTTATATTAAAAAGTTTACTAGGGGACTGGAGGGATGGCTTAGCGAATAAGGTGCTTGTCTGTGAAGCCTAAGGACCCAGGTTCAACTCCCCAGTACCCACCAGATGAACAAGGTGGCACATGTGTCTGGGTTTATTTGCAATGGCTAGAGGCCCTTGTGGGCCAATTCTCTCTCTCTCTCTCAAATAAATAAGTTTTATATATATATATATACTTACTTATATAGCACTGGAGAGATGGGTTAGCCATTAAGGCACATGCCTACAAAGCCAAAGGACCCAGGTTCAATTCCCCAGGACCCATGTAAGCCAGATGCACAAGGTGGCACATGTGTCTGGAGTTCTTTTGCAGCAGCTGGAGGCCCTGGCGCACCCATTCTCTCTCTCTCATTATCTACCTCTCTCTTTCTGTCTTTCAATAAACAGAATAAAATAAAAAGTTAAAAATGTTTACTTATATAAAGATATTTCATCATAAAAATATTTTCTCCAACAAGATAATGTGAAAATTTTGAACGTAGGTATAAACAGTGAAGATTTAAACTATATAAAGCAAAAAATTCTGAATTTAAAGACAAAATGCCTACATACAAATTATAGGTGAAATATTGTCTCCAAAAGCTTTCTCTGGAGCGAATAAGAGCAGATCCCTTAGAGCCATAACCCCTGGGTTCAAATGTCACCTCTGTGACTGAATAGGTGGTTAACCTAGTGAAGCACATGTCTAATTTTTGCATGCCTCAGTTTGCTTTCTTGTAAAAACTAATAACAATAATAAGAATACCTATCTGGGGTGCCTGGGGAGACGACTCAGCAGCTAAAGGCACTTGCTCGCAAAGCCACACAGCCCAGGTTCAAATCACTAGCACCCATGTAAAGCCAGATGCACATGGTTGGCACATACATCTGGAGTTCGTTCACAGTGGCTAGAGTCCCTGGTGGGCCCATTCTCCCTCTCTGTCTCTGTCTCTAATAAATAAATAAAAATAAAATCTTTAAAAAAAAGAATTTCATTCGTTTCAGAGGCATGATGATTTTACTTAATCTTTTGTATTTTATGTAAATATAAAGGCAGCGTTTTCTGGGTCAGGTCCTTTTTGTTCCTTGTCTTCACAAGAAGGATGTTCTTAGGTCCCATCAAGGATGGACTGCAGGACAAACTCCACCCACCTTCATTGAGCAGTGTAGAGAAGTCTTGCTGGCTCTGGAGTCAAATCCATGGCTTCCAGTCCTAATCATGTTACATGCCAGCTACATATGTGTCTCGAGCTTGATAGATGCTTAAAGTGAGCTCAGGCTAACTGCCCCCACCTAAAAAGTAAGTTAGTGGTAATCACGCCGACTTCTAGTGATATTGGAGGAGATCAGGGTTCAGTGGGCACCAGCAGGGACTAGGTTCTTGTGTCCAAGCACAAATAAGCAAGCAGGGACATGTAGTTAAAGCAGCAACAAAGGCAGTTTGTTAAGAAAAGACAGTGTTGGAGCGACGGCTCAGTGGTTTCGGGGCTTGCCTCCAAAGCCTAAGGACCTGAGTTCGATTCCCCAGTACCCACGTAAAGCCGCGTGCACAAGATGGCACATGCATCTGGAGTTGGTTTGCGGTGGCTGGAGGCCCCTGGCAGTCCATTATCTCTCTCTCTCCCTCTCTCTTTCTGTCTCTCACTCCCTCTCAAATAAATAAATAAATAAATAAATAAAGAGAATTTTGCAAACAAGGAAAGGTAGACTTTCCAAAGAGTCACGGTCAGATCAGAGAAAAGAGTCCCGTGACGCAAAGAGAGCTGGGATACGAAGGACAGGGCTGCGGATCGTGTGTGCTTTCCGTAACATTCTCTGCTCCGTGTAGTTCTGCATGTAAGTTAACGTGTCATATGCTTCCTTAGCATCTCGAATCTCCACCGCGGCGTGCGTGTTTGAGTGTGATGATGAGGTCACATAGACACCCTGGAGCTCTGCGCTGTGGTTCCAAGCCACTTTCTCGTAGGTCTGCAGGGGCGGGGGGAGTTCCAGCCACCCTGTTTATTGACAAAAAGGTTTTTTTTTTTTTTTTTTTTCTTTGAGGTAGGGTCTCACTCTGGCCCAGGTTGACCTGGAATTCACTATGTAGTCTCAGGATGGCCTCGAACTCACAGTGATCCTCCTACCTCTGCCTCCCGAGTGCTGGGATTAAAGGAGTGCGCCACCACACCCCGGCTCAAAACAAAAAACGTTTATATATTTTTAACTGGGAACTTTATTATATGGACATACTGCTTAATAATCATATTTCCATCTGATTGTCTTGCTATATTCCCTCCCACTGAGGGCCCTTCCTCAATGGGGTCATCAGTATTCACTGTGAAGTCATGAATGCACCACCCAGTGTATGTGGTGGGGACAGTGCCTCAGAGAACACCTTGTAGCCCAGTGCCTCTTACTCTCTCTCCACCCCCTCTTCTGCAGTGTTCCCTGAGCCTTCGAGGGCATGTTATAAAGCTCTTTGAGTGTTGAGCTCTCAGCCACCTCTGGTTTTCTGCGTTGAGCAGAGTTTTGAACCTACTTTTTCTACCTCCGTCTCCTTGGAGGAGATGCTCAGCAGCCGTGAGAACAGCACTCATTTATTTCCTACTTCCTCTATAATGTGTCCTAGGCCCCAGCAGATGGATAGCGATGACTTGTTATATGCTAGCAATTGGCTTTCTTTCTTTCTTTCTATCTTTCTTTCTATCTTTCTTTCTTTCTTTCTTTCTTTCTTTCTTTCTTTCTTTCTTTCTTTCTTTCTTTCTTTCTGGTCATTCCAATGGGTCTAGGGTCTATCTGGCATTCACTGCCATCTATAAAAGGCAGATTCTCTAGCCAAGAATGCGAGCCGTATTGATCAAAACAGATAAACATAGCCGGGCGTGGTGGCGCACGCCTTTAATCCCAGCACTTGGGAGGCGGAGGTAGGAGGATCGCTGAGAGTTCGAGGCCACCCTGAGACTACATAGTGAATTCCAGGTCAGCCTGAGCCAGAGTGAGACCCTACCTCAAAAAACCAAAAAAAAAAAAAAAAAAAAAAAAAAAAAAAAAAAAAAAGAGATAAACATAGACATTTAGAAGACCTCTCCTTTTAGCCAAAGAACAGTGGAAGCTTCTTTCTAGGGTCTGCGATCTTCCAAGCCATAGGCGTTTGACCTGGTTGTCAGTAGTAGACGTGAATTCCCTCCCACTGAGCAGGTCATCTCTAATCAGAGAGCAGTTGATTACCCCCGTTGCCTGTGTGCCCCTATTCTCCGGTGTATACATGTGGGCTCCTGTGTCCTCGCTCCAGGCACTGGCCGTGTCACCCCCCTCCCCGCAGCCGCCCAAAGGCGCCCAGGCAACCGGGGTGGGTGAGCACCCCAAAGTAAAGGACTTTCGGCAGGAGTTTCAGTGAACAGCTCTCAGTTTATTGTCAGTGAAATGGGTTTATAAGCATCTGAGGATGTGGGGGGGGGAGGACCCTAAGGGACTTAGACATACCAAGTTCATTTCTGATGCCTAATTAGCATATGGGGACATTCATTCTAGCACGTAGGCAATGGCAGGGGTGTGGGGGGGGGTTCAGGTGATCTAGGGTCTCAGGACTGTGTGAAGGCTGCTGGCTAATAAGGAGTTTCCTAGGCAACTGGCCAAGGGCTACAGGGCTCTGGGCAGAGCCTAAATTCAGGTGTGCGGGGCTTGGAGAGGGAGTGGCCTCCTGTAGCCCGGGGGTCCTTAGCCGTGCCTGGCAGCTCAGGACCCTCTCCCGAAGGCTGCAGCCTGTAGCTGGCAGTGCCCGACATATACATTTTGCCAGGCTGGTTGATTTTGTACTTTGCTGGATCTACTGCTTTGCTCACACTGCCGGTGACCGTTATACCCCAGCGGCTCCCGTAAGCACTGTCCGGAGCTATGGAATCTAGCCAGTAGAGACACACGCCGGCTGCTTCTGACAGCAGATTTTTCTGGCATGCTCCTTTTGCAGTCACTGCGTAAGGGCTTCCGGACCATACTCTCCATCTTCATCTTCTGTCCCATTTGGGATTCTTGTGAGAATTAAGTGAGGAATATGAAAGTTGTTAAGAAGGCTGCTTGTTGGGCTGGAGAGATGGTTTAGCACTTAAGGCGCTTGCCTGCAAAGCCAAAGGACCCAGGTTTGATTCCCCCAGGACCCACGTAAGCCAGATGCGCAAGGTGGCGCATGCAGCTGGAGTTCTTTTGCAGTGGCTGAAGGCCTTGGTGTGCCCATTCTCTCCCTCTCTCTCTCTCTCATTCTCAAATAAATAAATAAAAATAAATCCGAAAATATATTTAAAACAAAAAGAATGATGCTTGTTGACACGGGCCCTCAACAGACATCAACCAACAATCAAACACTGTGACTGTCAGGAGTCCGATTTATCTAGCATCCAGAAGGTTCTCAGCTACAAGCTGCCTGCAGCCCCTGACTGCAGCGGTGAGCTCTGGAGGTTCTTCTCCCGTCAGATTTGATGGGTGTAGGAAAGTTTAAAGGATGTTGGGGGGTGGGGTCAGCGCCCAAGACAAATCTGAGGATTGCACTCTGGTGCCTGAGTTTTAGACGCTCAGCTATTTGCTCTCTGGCCCTCAGGGCTGAAATCTCCAGTGACTTTTTTTTTTTTTTTTTGGTCAGTTGTTTATCTAAAACCCATAGCTTTTATTTGTCTAGTCATCCAAAATATAACTGCTATTGTCTCCCTACATCAAAAACTCAGGAGCCTCTCAGGCAGCTTGTTAAGCGCAACTCCTCCGACGTAGAGGCCCTTAGGCCACGGCTGTGGGTCCTGACATGATCTTCCCGCCGTGGTGGACATAGTCGTTAGAGAAATCTCATTTGTCTCAGTCGTGAGATAGGGAAGGGCTCTGGGAGCTATGTGGTTTTCTTGCTTGCTCTTTGTTTGGAGTGAAAGTCAGTTGTTATTTTGAAGGGCCGGAGGTCCTCGGCCTCTCCCCTGCTCGGTGCTGGAAATCCCTACCAAAGCCTGTAGGAATGCGTCACTCGGCTGAGGGGCCACGGTGGGGGTTCTTAGCCACCAGGGCCTCTGAGCCCTGCAGCCACGTCTGAGTCACCTCAGGCCATGGCTAAGCTGAGCTCAAGAGGAACAGTCCTAGGCTGACGGAGCTCCATCCATATTCTTCACCCTCCCCCCCCACAGTTTTAAGGGCAAAAGCCCAGGCTCTGGCAGCCCCCAAAACTAGGCTCAGCCACCTGTCCTCAGTAAGCCAATTGAAGAGAGGGGTCACGGTGAAAAGCAGAGAGATTTATTATATGTGGCCATACCGGGGAAAAATAATAGATAATGGGGAGCTGACATGAGCTTCAGGTTTAAGCACAGGGCATCAGGTGTGCATTATCAAGTGGTCCTAGTCGGGGTGTGACCCGCTCATCCGTGTCTCAGCCCTGGTCCTGCAAGACGCTTCAGTGAGTTGTTCAACTGTTCACCTCCAAGGGTGCAGGCATGCAGTCGTGTGTAATCATCTTCATGTGTGTGTGTGGGGGGGGAGGGGTGTGATCTGTCTTGCCAAGAATCCAAGGTGACTCAAGGCGAAAGGTTAGGGATAATAACTTCTCTCTTTGCTTTCAGCTAAGGTGAAGGAGACGGACTCAAAATGAAGGCAGAGTGGTACTGGAGGTTTGATTCAGCCTTTTGGCGACTGTGCGGGCCTCGGTGAGGTGCTGGTCCTTTCTAGAAAGGCACCTGCTGATCGCCTCTTCAGTGACTCCTTTCCCCTTTGGCATCCGCGACAGCTGTACAGAGACAGACTCGATGAGATACCTCTTGCTGTGCTCCTGATTCTCCTTCTTCTTCAAAAAATGCTACTTAAAAAAAATTTTGTTGTTCATTTTTATGTATTTAGTTGAGAGCAACAGACAGAGAGAGAAAGAGGCAGAGAGAGAGAGAGAGAGAGAGAGAGAGAGAGAGAGAGAGAGAATGGGCGCGCCAGGGCCTCCACCCACTGCAAACGAACTCCAGATGCGTGTGCCCCCTTATGCATCTGGCTAATGTGGGTCCTGGGGAATTGAGCCTTGAACGAGGGTCCTTAGGCTTCACAGGCAAGCGCTTAATCGCTAAGCCATCTCTCCAGCCCAAAAATGCTTTCTTTTTCTTAAAAAAAAAATCTTTGTGTTTGTGTGTGTGAGTGTGCAATCCACAGTACGTGTACAGATCAGAGGGTAAGCCTGGGTGTCTCTCCTTGCCTCCTATACTGTTTGAGGCAAGGTCTCTTGCTGGCTGCTATATATGGCAGGCAGCCTGACCTCCAAGCTTGCAGGGCTCTTGCATCTCTGCCTCCCATCTTGTCCTAAGGGCTCTGGGATTTTAATTTATTTTTATTTTATTTATTTGAGAGCGACAGACTGACAGAGAGAGAAAGAGGCAGATAGATAGAGAAAGGAGCCACTGCAAATGAACTCCAGACGCGTGCGACCCCTTGTGCATCTGGCTAACGTGGGTCCTGGGGAATCGAGCCTCGAACCGGGGTCCTTAGGCTTCGCAGGCAAGCGCTTAACCGCTAAGCCATCTCTCCAGGCTGCGTGCTGGGATTTTTAGATACAGGATTTTCATGGGTTTCAGGGATCCGAACTTAGGTACTCGTGCTCACACGGCAAGCACGTTATCCACAGAGCCATCTCCCCACTCCAGTCCCGGGGCTTTGCATGCGATCTTCTCTGGCCGAGTTCGCCTCTGCTAAGGACTTTGAACTCCTGTTCCAGCCCTGGCTGCCTTTCCCTTGTATTACCAGATATGCGTCGTGTCTCGTCTCCCTGATTCTGTTCCCGTTCCCTCCCCTGCTTTCCCTTCTCTCTTTGTAGAAAGGATTTTCTAGCTACACAGGGCACGTCCGTCCTTTTTCCTACTTCTGTGTGTGCTGCAGACTTCTCTTAAGACGAGTCGATAGTGGGCAGGGCCATCTGTGGTCTGCCTCTTTGTCCCTTCCTAAGGACATGCGTCCATAACGGGTTAACTCACACTACCGTGTCTTTAATCCTTGTACAGCCCTGCCTGCCTGCCTACAAGCTCTTACAAAGTTGTTCAGCCTTTTCTTTCTTTTCTTTTTTCTTCTTTTTTAGCACATCTGCTCTTAGAAGCACTTTGTGATCCTTCATCTTCCCTTCCTCTCCTCTGTTCATCCTCTCCACCGTGCTCTGTGGACAACGTGAGCACTTTGTAGGCACATGCTTATTCCTCTAATCGCACCTGCAGCACAGACCCCCGGAACACCCAAAGAGTGGAACACAATCTCTCTTGAACATCGCTCTGTGACCCCTCTCCCTGTAGTGCCAGAAAAGTACCAGCCTCGCTTCCCTTCATCCCAGAACACGTGGGTCCCCTTTCCTCCATAGACATATTTAGATATTCCTTTCTATGTGTCAGGTTTTTTTTGTTGTTGTTGTTTTGTTTTTTTTTTTTGTTTTTTTTTTGTTTTTTAGTTTTTCAAGGTAGGGTCTCACTCTGGCCCAGGCTGACCTGGAATTCATCATTTAGTTTCAGGGTGGCCTTGAACTCATGGCGCTCCTCCTACCTCTGCCTCCCGAGTGCTGGGATTAAAGGCGTGCGCCACCGCGCCCAGCTTGGATGTGTCAGTTTTCATCTCCCAAGATCAATGGAGACTATGTTTATCATCAGGGTTTCCCACAGAGAAAAGTCACTTCTAGTTTTAATTCCCTTCTGTCCTTTGGAGATTCAAGTTCTTCTTGGAAATGGACATAGTAGAATGTAAGGCTCATAGCTTTATCCAGGGGCTTGACATTAAAGATTTGGCTCTAGGCAGGCGTGGTGGCGCACGCCTTTAATCCCAGCACTCGGAGGCAGAGGTAGGAGGATCGCTGTGAGTTGAAGGCCACCCTGAGAATACACAATGAAGTCCTTGTCAGCCTGGGGCTAGAGTGAGACCCTACCTCGAAATTTGTGGGCTGCAGGGATGGCTTAGCAGTTAAGACATTTGCCTGCAAAGTCAAAGGACCCAAGTTCGATTCCCCAGGACCCACGTAAACTAGGCTTGGCGAAGGATCCCTAAAAACCAATTGGGAAAATCAAGCAATAGTGAAAAGCAGAGAGTGGTTAATTCAATGTGAACGCATTAGGAAGAGGAAGAAAAAGGCGGACCAGAAACACCCACATCTGTCTGTGGAATACTATCATGAGGGTTAAGCTTGCCTAGAGGGCAAGAAGTTCTGATTCTCTCTTCTCTAGGAGTCCTGGTGAAGGGGTGCCACCAGCCAGCACTGATCCATCCTTCTCTCAACTCAGGGGTGCTTCAGTAACTTCACTGAATGCTGTAAAGTCTCTTCCTGGGAGCCAAGTTCCATCTCTGGCTGGGCACCAGGACTTCAGCCTTTGCTTGTCCCCAGAATATTTCCTGGAGTAACTTTGATTTCTTTGGGATCACTGTTTCAGTAGTCAGACAGGCGAAGGAAGAGGCCTGGTACTTCTCTTCAGAATAGCTTCTCCCCTGCCAACACAATTAACACGGTTCTCCCTTGCTCTCACCCTACCGCAGTGGCCCAGTCACCAAACATCCTGGCATTTGTAGACATAACTTACTGGACCCAGGGCAGGGGGGCCTTATCTCCCACTGACTCCAGATGTGTCTTGAGACTTCCCGTAAGGCAGAGAAGAGCTAAACAGAGAATCCATCTCAGAAAAGGCGCTCGGAGGAAGTCGTGGCAACACAGGTCTCCTGAGACTCTTCTGAGTCCTCTAACCGCCGCCCCCCTGCCCAGGTGACCCTACACTGTCTTCTAGGACTGGAGCTGAGAAATCTCTTCTTACTGCTTATTCACACCCCTGCTCTCAACCCATTCCCCCACCCCCATCCTACTGGATATAGGATCCATATCTTCCCTCGGGGCGTCTTTTGAGGGGACCACTGCTGTGTGTCCCCTTGGCCTCCCGGAGCTGGTGTGTTTTCTCCTACACCCTCAACACAGGCACCCGGCATGGCCACCTCTTCATTCTCCCGGGCTGTTCCTTGTGCCCCGTCACCCCTGTTGTTCAAGAGTACCCTCAGCTTCTCAGTCCTTCCCTGCCTGGCCTTGCATGTTCCCTGTGCTCTGAAATTCTTCATGCCGGCAGCCAGTTCCGTGTCGCTGGCTCCACACAGTGTCCTTTTTCCTTAGTATGTCAGCCCCTGGCTCCACAGGATTTCGGGCAAGCTGATTCTGAACCCAAGGGTGCCTCTTGGTAGTGAATTCCCAGGGCAGATTCCTTGCCCAGCAATCCCCCATTTTATACACACACACACACACACACACACACACGCCTCATGGTGAGCTTGGGCATGCCTATCCTAAGAACTTTCTGGACAGCCCTGCATTGGATGGCATTTATGTGAATGAGGGCACCAGCCTGTCTGCCAGCGCCTCCTCTCTTCCAGGTGGAAACACTTCCCCGTGGCCTGGAGCTGCGCTCCCTCCCCGGGTGTTTATTTATAGGCTGATAATCCAGCGAGCGGATTATCAAGAGTGGATTAGCCTCGTTTTCCCTTTCTCTGCCTCCTTTTCCTCCTGCCATGCCCCCTTTTCTTCCTGCCTTTCCCCTCCCCCAGTCTACTCCCGCTCCTTCCCAGGGTAAGCCGGGGAAATCAGAGAAGGTGTGATGTGACCCCAGCTGCTCATAGCTGGCAGCGCTGGGAAACAGTTGTGGTGGGGGGGGAGAGAGAGAAGGCCAGAGCCCACAGCAGACATCGCCACCTCACGGATGGCCCACGGGACCCGGGACAGTCACCGTTCTGCCCCCTCGCCAAGTCTCTGCACTCTGGTCCTTGAGATAAAAGCCGCTCTGTCGCATCTGTCCCTGAGCGTTGTGAGGCAGAGGGGGCAGCCGCCTCTGCGCCCGTGTGCCTGCGTCCTGATCCCCTTACGTTCATCTCTGCCTCGAGCCTGCTACTGTGGCCTTGGCCTGCCATCCCTCTGGGCCTCAGTTCCCCTCCATATTACAGAGAGACAGCACAGAGGATGATTTCTTTCCCCCCCCTGATGTGATACAACCCAGCACTCTGTGGTCAAAGCTGGTGGGGCACTGTGTCATAATCGATGTACAGCTGCTAAGATTTGGGGAATATAAGCAAAACTGGGTCAGAATTGCCCTGCTTTATTATTCATTAATTAATTTATTAATTTGGGGTTCCCATGTGGTTTTTAGCGGGTGAGCAAGGGAAATCCCAGCATGCACCAGTGGGAGTAGATGCTGCAAGCGCTTGGCTTTTCAAGTGTCTTTAGGGGGAATAGAGTTTCCAAACCACTAGGTGGGTGACCCCCCACACCACCCACCCCTAGGATCCCCAAGCTGAAGAATGCCCAAGGCTGATGTAAGCTGCCAAGGGTCCCCAGGGACTCGTTAGTGGGACCCATTTCTAGAGACCCCTTTCCAGACCCGTTCCACGAGAGACTTTGATTACGGGGCTCCTAGGAAGCTGGGCTCAGGGGGAAGGGCAGAGGGCAGTGAGGTTTCCTCTTTCCTTCCCGACCGCCGGGACCTCCCCCAGTTCCAGAAACTCACTTGTCTTAAGGCTCTGAACACAGACGAAGGCAGTGAAACCAAAGCCGCCCGCTCCCTCTGGTGTGCCTGACACGGGGTGATCCCCGGGCCCCCCTCTCAGCTGTCAGCCTCCTCCCCCCCGCCCCCGTGATCCCCCAGGACCACCCAAGCACTCAGGAAGTGCGCTGAGCCCACCGCAGCCTGTCCGTGGTAATGGCAAGGCAGGAAGGCAGGCATCATCAGATGCGGGCAGCAGGGAGAGAGATGTATTATATTCGCATTCTTTTTCTTTTTCTAAATGGAACCGAAGCAGGCCTGGGGGAAGGGCCCCGAGGTGCAGGGGGGGAGGCAGGAGTGGGAAGGCTGGAAGTGAGCCCCCCCCCCACGACAAGGGGCCGGGTCCGAGCTTCCTCTGGGCAGCAGCGGCCGTGGGGATGCGCCGGCTCCAGACGGACAGAAACCTGAGAGAGAGGGATTTACCCCCAAATCTGGGCGGGGAGCGAGGGTGGGGGGAGCTTTCGAGGGAATCAGACCCTTTTCCTGAAGAGCTTACCGAGGAGAACTTCAAGGGGAGCCAGCCTGCCCTCCCCCATCTCGGAGGGGAAAGACAAGCCGGCCCAGGAGCAGGCCAAGGCATTAATCATCACGTTCCTGACCCCAGAAACGGGGGGGCTTCAAAGCTCCTTTGCAGCAGACCTCCTCGCACAGCCCAGTGACGGGGTGTCCCTCGGGGTCTGACGGGAAGAAATTCCTCCACTGCTTTAGGAGCCACCAGCTAAATCCTCTGAACATTCGCAGCACCTAGGGTTCCTACAGAGCCGGAATTGGCAGAACAATGTAACCCCAGGTCTCCTCCTGTGAAAGACAAGGCCCAGATGGATTTCTTGATAGAGTTACGTGGTCATTTGATCCAGATAAATGGCACAAGCGTAAGGTTGGGGAGTGCCTGAGACCACGCAAACCACCCTGAAGCAAAAAAAAAAAAAAACCAAAAAACAAAAAAGCTGTTATTGAAAGCTGTTATGAGGGAAAATCACAAGCTGCCAGGGCTGACTCACAACAGAGGAGCGCAGCCCACCTGAGTTTCCAGGTGGTGGGCTTTTTTCAGTTGGGGGAAGGCGAGGAAGGAAAAAAAAAAAAAAAACAACTCATTTGTTAAGTTGAACAGAAAAAGTTCCTTTAGGGGAGATCATTACATTAGCCATTTAAAATAGCTAGGTTGTCACACCAGAGCAGTGACCCGTGTGACTTAGGAGATAGAGGGGGCAAGAAACCATGACCTGGGGCATTGTTAGGCCAGGAAGGGGATAATGACCAGGTGGTCTCTTGAAGAATGTGGGCAGTCCACTTCCCCATGCCTCTGTCACCGGGCCGCTGACCGTGGTGACTCCATCTTGGGAGCCCATCCCGACCTAACAGCAAGTATCAGGGTTTTGTTGTTGTTGTTGTTGTTTTTGTTTGTTTTGTTTTCTGAAGACCAGTGGTCTGTGCTGTGATCTTCACTGGGTGGTGAGGGGAGTTTCTCAGGACAGGAGACCCACAGGGTCTGCATCATGGAGCCCTCCACGAGTGCTTGTTGAAGAAGGACAAAACACAATGCAAGACAAGGCCATGAGCTTGAGGAACAGGGAGACAGCTGCACCCTGCAGATCTCCACTCCCCTCCAAGCTCTCAACACCCTTGCTATCCTGCATTTAGCTGGGACATTCTGCCTCACCCACAAGGCATGAAGACCCTTGATGTAGCTGTGATCAGGGAATGCTCTCATCCCTTGTAAAAGTTTGGTCAGACTTGTGGTTAGGATCTGAAATTCACCCCCCACCCCCCCCCCACACACACACATAGGTTTTCACTGCACGGTGCCCAGCTGATGGTGCTGTTTTGGGGAGGCCATGGGACTTTTATGAAGTGGCGCCTAGCTGGTGGAGGGAAGTCACTAGAACTCACCTCGGCCCCGGCCCCGGGGCTCTCTACTACAGCTGGTTCTGCTCTTGGTCTCCTCGATGCGAGGAGCCCAGCCAGTGACCCGTGCTCCTGATAGCCTGAGCCTCCCTGTTGTCCCTTCTCTTACCTGCTGCGCTGGGCTGAAACCATGAGCCAAAGTAGATCTTTCCTCCCTTAAGTTTGTATCGTGTTCCGGGCAACACAAAAGCAGCCGATGTGGAAAATCAATACTAGGCGTGGAGTCAAGCCCACGTAGACGCACATGTATTGGAAGGTTCTCCGCAAACTCTCTCCGTTGCTGTCTCTCACACTTCAGTCCCCTAGAATCCCCCTGCGGGCGCACTCGGTGGTGCCCTGCCAAAGGAGCTCATGCGGCCACATCAACAGAGGAGCCTGCACAATGGTATAGGTGGGGGCTGGAGAGGACGGCTTAGCGGTTAAGCGCTTGCCTGTGAAGCCTAAGGGCCCCCAGTTCGAGGCTCGATTCCCCAGGACCCACGTTAGCCAGATGCACAAGGGGGCGCACGCATCTGGAGTCCGTTTGCAGTGGCTGGAGGCCCTGGCGTGCCCATTCTCTCTCTCTCTCTCTCTGTGTGTGTGTGTGTCTCTGCCTCTTTCTCTCTCTGTCTGTCGCTCTCAAATAAATAAAAATAAACAAAACAATGGTATAGGTTAGCTCACGCTAAATATCCCATGCATAATTCAACCATAAATATTAGTGACCTTTCTCATCATTGTGAGAAAAATGCATAACAAAAGCCGTTGACAGGAGACAGGATTTGTTTCACTTTTTTTTTCTTTATTGCTCACCTTATAGGGAGGGCACGGCGGTTGGCGTGGCTCTGTCTGTAGTGGTGGGAATGACATGAGGCAACAACTCTCATATACTGGCCAAACAGGAAGCACAGTGGTTGTACTGGAGCCTGAAGTGGTTCCCCTTTCCAGGCCCACTGCCAGCGACTTACTCCTGCTAGCCCGGCCTCCACCCCAAGGGTTCCCCAACCTCCTGAACCAGTACCGACAATCCAGGAGCCTGCGAGGGACACTTACTGAACCATAACGTGCCCCAAAGTCTCAGAGGAAGACAGGCAAGATGGGGAGGAGCTGGCTCGGGGTTCCTGGGCGCTCCCTCCCAGATAGGGTCCTGGGGAAAGTGGCCGCTTAGTAAAGATGGAGCACAGTGGACCCGGTGCTTGTGTGTGACAGAAGACTGACAGGCAATGCCCCACTATTCTTTTGCACTCTGCTGCCCTTTGGTCATGGTGGTGGAGACCACAGCGCCTCCTTCCCAGTTTCTGGCAGAGGCTGGGTGCAGGGGATCTGAAAAGGTACCGGGCCCCCGAGCCCACGCACTGGTCTGCCTCAGAGAGCTCCCAGTGTGCGGGCTACTAGCCCATGGCTCAAAGCACCAGAAAGTTCCTTTCCTCAACCATCCTGGCAACAGGAACTAAGTCATTCCCTGGGATTAGTAGGCATGTGCCCCCTTCTCCTGGTGGCATTTAACCACACACGGTTCAGGCTTCAGGGAGGGCCGCGCCCCAGCATTTCTGGGAAGAAGGGTGAGTCCCCCAGGCTCGTTCCTTTGTCTTTTGCTTCTGAGGTATGTGCTGCTGGGCGTGGTCTGTCGTGGAGGATCTCTCGTCCCACGCATAATTAAGAGAGACAGCCTCACTCTACCTGGGAAGGACACGCCTGCGCCGTCTGCTCACCACAGAGAGCTGCTGACAGAAGGTGCCAGTCAGTGTTGCAGAAATAAATGAGTGAAGGGAGGGATGAGCGGACGGGATATACTCTAAGCTTAATGCTTACGGAGCACTAACCTGCCTTCCATTCCTCGTGTCATAGTCATAGTCAGGAGACTGAGAAAGAACTTTGTCATTCCACACTGTGGGTCCTGAGAGGTTGCACATCTGTTTCTTTTTCTTTTTCTTTTTTCTTTTTCTTTTTACCCTGTATTCTGGGTTCTTTATGTATATATCCTTTTTTTTTTTTATTTTTGGTGTTTTGAGGTAGGGTCTCACTCTAGCCCAGGCTGACCTGGAATTCACTATGGAGTCTCAGGGTGGCCTCGAACTCAACGGCGATCCTCCTACCTCTGCCTCCCGAGTGCTGGGATGAAAGGCATGCGCCACCTACGCCCGGCTGTGTATCCTTTTTAATAGAATTGTCATGAACGTCATTGTAGTTTCAAACCTAATTTTACTTTCATCCTATTAACTGTTTCACAGCCTTTCAGAAAAGAGGAATGAAGCAAGGGTCTTCCTGATAATTTGCCCCTTGGAGACCTCTTTCCAGTCATGCCTGGTTTCGTTGCCATAGTGATGTGGGTTGATGGAGGGAAGGATGGGCGCGCAGCTGCCTCCCGCTCCCTGCCTATAGGAAGACGATGGAAACAAGAGGGAGCCAGTCAGTAACCAGCCACTGGAAACTCACCAGGTGGTTCTCAGGACGTGTCCTTCAGTAGATCTTAGCACCTCCTTTCCCCCTGGTTGTTGTAGGACTGTGGAAAATGTGGTGGCCGAGTCTTGTTTAGGGAAAAAGAGATGAAGAAAAAGCCAGTCAAATGTATGTTAGAGGTTTTCCTCAGAGATGCCTGATTTCTATGCTGTAACCTTTTGAAATTTATTGTTATTGTTATTATTATTATTATTATTTATTATTATTGGTTTTTCGAGGAAGGGTCTCCCTGTAGCCCAGGCTGACCTGGAATTCACTACGAAGTCTCAGGGTGGCCTCGAACTCATGGTGATCCTCCTACCGCTGCCTCCTGAGTGCTGGGATTAAAGGTGTGCGCCACCACGCCTGGCTTATTATTTATTATTTTTTCATTTTTATTTTTTAGGAGAGAGAGGGAGAGAGAAAGAAAGGGAGAGAATTGGCGCACCAGGGCCTCCAACCAATGCAATCCCACTCCAGACGTGTGCGCCACCTTGTGTGCATGTGCGACCTTGCTCGTTTGTGTCACCTTGTGCGTCTGGCTTCTGTGGGATCTGGAGAGTCGAACATTAGTCCTTTGGCTAAGCCATCTCTTAAGCTCACCTCTCAATATTTAAACTGGTCCCACAAGCCTGCCTTTTCCTGGGAAGCCGCTTGAGATTTCTGAATGGGACCTCATCCACTGTGTCACCCCACTCAGCCCCAAAGGCAAATCCATTCCTTGTCTTTGCTTCCTAAGTAGTTATGGGCAAATGTTCACTCTCAACCATCCGGCCAACCTTCCCATACCTCTTTAACTTGATCCCCATCTCCAGCTGTGATCATGAATTCTGTGAAGCCTCCTCTCACTGGCTGGTGGGAGCAGGTCATGCTGCCCACAGAGCCCAGTGAAATGCCTAAATGGTGGAATGGTTGTCCAAATGAATGCTTTTGGGGGCATGTTTACATGTTCCCTTCTCCACTTCTCTCTCTTTCTCTCTCTCTCACTCTCAGCTCCTGGAACAATAACATGGCAACCTATTTGTCTTAATCTGCTTTCTGTCGCTATAATGGAATGCCAGAGGCTGGAGCACTTATAAACAATAAAAGTTTGTTTGGCTTATGGTTCTGGAGGCTGGGAAATCCAAGGCCATGGCTGTAGCACCTGGTGAGAAGGGAAAGAAGGCATAAAAGTCTCTTGACCAAGAGGGAGCCCAACCTGTCCCCATGAAGATGACATTAATCTGTTTAATGAGTCAGAGTCCTCACCATCAACCTACCTGTTAAAGTTCCGCCTCTCAGCACTGTTACATGGGAGACTGTGTCTAGCCAATGAGTTTGGGGGACCCGTTGAAACCACAGCACAAGTCACCCTTGTTTCCTCGCAGTGAGTCTGAAGTCCAGTCAGTAGACTGCCCCACAAATGCTTGAGGGAATTAATAAAGGAGAGGTGAGAATGGAGTGGATTGTGACTGGTGGGCAGTTGGAAAATCTTATATTTTTGTCAAACCCTACATTTCAGCCAAGGCGCACGGGCCCGGGCCGAGGATACGGCGTGAGTCCTTCCTCCTCGTTATCTCTTTCTACTTATGTAGCCCATTGACTCTTGTCACTCTTTTTAATGTTTTTTCTTTTTTTCACCAGTTAGCTTTCTTCCCTTAGAAGGGGATGGCTAGGCACAGCTGTGAAATGTGGGCTCATAGAGTAGACAGCGAGCACTGCCCTTCCACACTGGGCTTTTCTAGGAAAATTTTTTTGCTGGGGTAGCAGAAACTTTGCAAAAACTGCCTCCTTTGGACTAGGGAGATGGCTTAGCAGTTAGGCGCTTGCCTATGAAGCCTAAGGACCCCAGTTCGAGGCTCGATTCCCAAGGACCCATGTAAACCAGATGCACAGGGTGGCACATGCATATGGAGTTCGTTTGCAGCGGCTGGAGGCCCTGGTGCGCCCATTCTCTCTCTATCTGCCTCTTTCTCTCTTTGTCTGTCTGTCACTCTCAAATAAATAAATAAAGATAAACAAAAAAAAAAATTTTTTTAAAGACCTGCCTCCTCATGAGAAGGTGAATTCTCAGCAGTGGGCCCCACAGAAGTTCCGTTGCTGGTCAGTAGTTCACAACAAGGGATGGCTCTTTAGGCCCCACGTTTCAATCCTTCTAAGCAGATTGCATTGCTTGTACTAAACTATAGGAGGAAAAATCAAGTCTAGGATGGGAATGTTTTCCTCCATCTTTTTTAAAAAAAAATTTAGTTTCCATTTTTATTTATTTGTCAGAGGTCAAAGGTGTGCCAGGTCCTCTTGCCACTGCAGACAGACTCCAGATATGTGTGCCACTTAGTGCATCTGGCTTTATGTGGGTACTGGGGAATTAATTGCACGGAAGGCTGTCAGGCTTTGCACACAAGTGCCACTAACCACTGAGCCGTCTCTCCAGCCCCTCCTGTATCTCTCATCCGAGAACACAGGGGGCCTCAGAAAAGAGTCCAGTGTGGTCCCTGGTCTCAAGCTGCTTGCCATCCGAGCAGGTCAAGTAAACAGAGTGCATGCACAAGGCGTCGTGGAAAGGAAGAGAAGAGAGGCGCCCACAGCAACCCCGTCCAGCTGGGTGGTGAGCTAGGGAGTCGTGGCTGGAAGAGAGACTCGTAGGGAAGGTTAAGTTCGAGTTGCGCCTGGAAGGTGAGAGCAGGAGGGAAGTTTGGGGTGCACTGGGGCTCAGGAACTTACAAGAGGTCCGGGGTGGTTGGAAAAGAAGGCCAAACTCACTGCCGACGTTCCAGCTCGAAGTCAGCCCCAAGCACAGAATACAGGTGGGGAGGAAACGAGTCCAGAGAAAAGTTAGGGTCCGATCGCCAAAGGACTTTGAATGGCAGCCCAAACGTCTGGGTTTTATTGTGTGTGTGTGCCTACAACAGAAGGGTGGGTGGATGTTTTCACTGAAGAGGTTTAACTAAGTGAGTGAAAAATTAGAGTTTTGTTCCATCCCACTCTTTCCCGCCCACCCTGGCCAGTGTGCTGTGTGCTCCGTCCACTGGACTGTTTTTCTCCTCTAAGCCCCATGGTCCTGGAATGTCCTTGCTGGATGCTGTCTTTGTTTAGTTCAAACCCCTTCTCGTTGTTATTTTAACCTAAGCTCAGGTAACCACCCATGAGTTTTAATTGTCTCCAGCATCAGGCAGTTGTTTTAGAAGGTAGTTGGCTGTAGGAACGTGAGAAGAGAAGAAACAACGGAGTTTGTGCCCAGAAGTATTTTCAGGCCGCGCACTTCCAACCAGCGTTTTCCTGGAGCACTTCACGGCAGGCTTCGTCGAGACTGAGTTGACAATCAACTTTGGCTTTCTTCTTTCATCCATTGGCTTGGCCGGGTTTGATCCGTTACTGGCCCAGCCAAAGCAGCTTGTGCTGCGCAGCACAGCCGAGGGCTTCCGGTGTTCTTCTTGTCCTCTAGGAGGCTTGCTGTTGTTAGAAACAAGTCTCTGTGTTGGTGAAGGCCAGTATTCCTGTGTCCTCCCAGATGACCACAGCAAAGCTCTTCCGGCCTTCCGGGCCAGGCCCTCCCTCAAAAAGAGCACGTCTTGAGAACTTGGCATCTTCCTGTGAGAGGGTTAAGGTTTTATATATATATATGTATATATAAATGTTTATATGTATATATGTACATATATATATGTATATATGTACATACATATATAAAACCTTAACCCTCTATTAAAAAATATATATTATATAATATATATGTAAAATATATAATATATATATATGTATTTTTTTTCTTCCCAAGATTAAGACAAACCTTGCTGTTTATCCCTGGATGGCAATCTGAAAACACTCAGTGTCCCCAGTCAGAGAGCAGGTGTCACCTACGGCAAGGGGACATGTGTAGAGAGGCGTTTCCCTGCCCCTGCATACTCTGGAATAACCGGAGAGAAGGAGCCCAGGCCGCCGCGAGTCACTGGCCTTTGCTAAGCGCGTTATCCTGAGATTGCTCAGTGCTGGCCACAGGCATCCTTGGCAGGGGGAAGAGGGGCAAAGACTGGGGAATAACTGACGGGCATTTCGGAGCAGTGCCGGGAGATGATAGCGTTGGGGAAAGAACCAGTATCTGGAGCGTCTGTGAGGGAGAAGGAACAAACACTCAGGTCACCCCCGAGGGTAGGCAGCACATCATCACTGCCCCCGGAGTTCACGCGAACGAGCCAGGGGGCGTGTGGAAAGCCCAGGTGCCCCCCATAATCCCGGAAGGAAGGACGTTGGCTTTCGAGGGCCATCTGTAGGCATGTGACGGGAGCCTGCATGTGCATCCGCAGTCACTCAGCAGTATTCTTCCCTGACCCTCCACACCCGAGTCCTTGCGAGGTGCAGACTTTACACGGTTCTGCCAGAGGAAGTCGCTATGATACGAAGGTCTGCCCTGAGCTCATTAGAGTCAAGAAGACCAAGCACGCACCCCACGGCTATAGATACGCCCCTGCGTACTTGCAGACACGCGTTTTACAGGTCTTAGAAAAACTAGCCCAACATCTGTTTTGCTTCCCTGGTAATTCCATCCCCCTTGTCTCCTCTGCCCTTATCCTACCCCTGACTCCAAAATTTTTTTCTTAGCATAGCATTCTTTTTTTTTTAATTATTTTTATTTATTTATTTGAGAGCGACAGACAGAGAGAAAGAGGGAAATAAAGAGAGAATGGGCGCACCAGGGCCTCCAGCCACTGCAAACGAACTCCAGACGTGTGCGCCCCCTTGTGCATCTGGCTAACATGGGTCCTGGGGAATCGAGCCTCGAACTGGGGTCCTCAGGCTTCACAGGCAAGCGCTTAACCGCTAAGCCATCATCATCTCCAGCCCTAGCACAGCCTTCTTTAAAAGATGTGACCGGCGCTGCGTGCTTAACTGGCTGCTGGAACGTGTGTGTGAGGATTTATCTACACCCTCTGGTCCCCACTGGCCAACAAACTGGCCAAGTGATCATCCCAAGGGCCAGCTGAGCCCTTCTTGTGCCAGTGTCTGGCCACTGAATGACGACTGCTGGCAGTCTAGAACCTTCTGTGAACACGCAGGGTACCCAGGACAGTGGTGGGGGACAGTGCTATATGAGCAAGGACAGCGGTCACACCCATAGGTCTAGCAAAAGGCCACGGCAGAGGCAGCCTGGCTGGGCAAAGGCCCGTGTGTGCCCTCTCCGGAAGAGATCCTTCCACTGACTTACCCTATTCTTTGCGGGCGGGCACACACGTGTCCTTGCATTCGTTTGGACCCTGTCTTCTTCCTTCATCGTTTTGGTCATCCCGGACTTGCCATCAGCAGGCATCAGAGTCCTGTGGGCACCCACTGGAGTTCCCAGATTCTTGTGTCTGGAACAACGAAAAAGCGGACAGAAACACATGGATCATAGCGGAAGTGGGCTAAAGCTGGGAGGAGGGTCAGACGCTAGCTGGGGTGTGCACCCTCACGCATTAGGGTCTGCCTAAGTCGCTTGCTCAGCGCCAGATGTGTGTGTGTGGCGGAGGGGGTATACGTGTGGTGGTGTGTACACCCAGGATGCCCGAGGAGGAGAATGTCTCCTCACCTCGCTCTGTTGCCCGTCAGCGTCTCTCCTGGAGACGGGGTCTCTCTGAGCTCCGAATGTGGCCGCTGCAGTTTCACGCACAGGCCTGGGGACTACCGCGGTGCGTGGCCGGGCCCAGCTGTTCTTGTGGGTCCTGGGACTCGAACTCGGGTTGTCACGCCTGCGAGTGCATCCAACCGCTGAGCTCTGTCCCCAGCCCAGTGCCAGAGTCTTCACTCACGCTCCGGGACATATAGGCCGGGGTGTGTGTGTGGAGGGAGGGGGTCCGGTTTTCCTGTCCGTCAGCTGGGTTCTTTCATACACTGACTTTGACCTCACTCTTTGCCCCGCTCTCCTGCCACCGAGTCATGAGGCTTGTCTGAGGGGACAGTCACTGTACCACAACCGGCCCCGCTCTCCTGCCACCGAGTCATGAGGCTTGTCTGAGGGGACAGTCACTGTACCACAACCGGCCCCGCTCTCCTGCCACCGAGTCATGAGGCTTGTCTGAGGGGACAGTCACTGTACCACAACCGGCTCCTGCAGGGACTCAAAGCCGCTCCCCAGACTGATCACGTGAGCAGAGGCTTGACAAAGAAAGGACTGCGGCTGGTTACAGGCACATCTCAGTTTAGAATTCGGGTCTCCTGACTCTCTATTAGTATTCAATCTTTATGTTTGTGTCTGCTTATCTATCATGTTACTGTACAACATGTATTGTGATCATCTGCATATAGGTTGATATTTATTTCAATAAGCAAAAAAAATACACGTAATAACATTTATTGAGCAATTATTATGTGTCAGAAATTCTAAGCACATTATGTGCACAATTTCACGTGCTTTCTGAGATGACAATTAAGTGAGAATTATTTTGTAATCCCTAACTTCCATTTGATGTAACTGAGGCATGGAAAGCTTAGTCACTCACCCTTTTTTTATTTTATCAATTTAATTATTTGAAACAGAGAGAGGGAGAGACAGAGAGAGATAGATAGAGTGAGAATAGATGCCCCAGGGTCTCCAGACACTGCGAACAAACTCCAGACCCATGCGCCTCCTTATGCATCGGGCTTACGTGGGTCCTGGGGAATCGAACTGTGCTCCTTACGCTTCGCAGGCCTTAACCACTAAGCCATTTCACCAGCCCCTAGCCCTTCTCAGTATGTGGGAAAATCCAACTAGCCTGTGCCTCTCCCGGGACTCAGGTTCTGTTGTGAACATCACCTACCGTAAGGAGCCACCTTGAACAGACAGAGGCTTGCTTTCCAGGGAAACAAGCACGTGGACGGATCCTCCAAGCCGCACCCAGGGGTGGCTCTTGATGAGGCCTAACCCAGGAGGGACGGTTCGGAGGAGGGGGCCACTGAAGTCTTGGGGCCGCATGGATGTTCACCAATGGGAGAATGGGGGCCATGCACAAATGAATGGGGGGATCCGTGTGCCAGGGGCAGAGGGAGAGGTCTGCCTTTGGTTCTCCCTGACTTTAGCACGTTGTCCTTTTTTTCTGGCTTGGAGCACATTTTTAAAACCTTGCTACGCATCATTGCACATGCTTTCCCTCCCCCTCCAAACCCAGGTCCTCAGCAGGACCAGAATTTTGCCTTCCTAAGTGCTTGGCATTTAGTGAGCTCTCAGTAAAGGCGTGCGGAGTGATGCCCTTTGTAAACAAAGCAGAGAGTAGGGCTGGAGAGATGGCTTAGTGGTTAAGCGCTTGCCTGTGAAGCCTAAGGACCCCGGTTCAAGGCTCAATTCCCCAGGACCCACGTTAGCCAGATGCACAAGGGGGCGCACGCGTCTGGAGTTTGTTTACAGAGGCTGGAAGCTCTGGCGCGCCCATTCTCTGTCTCTCTGCCTCCTTCTCTCTGTCACTCTCAAATAAATAAACAAACAAAAATTAAAAAAAAATTAAAAAAAAAAAAACAAAGCAGAGAGTATATCTGTGGAGAGGAGACTCCAGAGCTTGGCCTGGTGCACACCTGTAATTCCAGATTCAGGAGGCTGAGGTAGGAGGATCAAGAGTTCAAGGAGGCCTGGAGAGATGGCTTAGCGGTTAAGGCGCATGCCTGAGAAGCCTATGGACTCAGGTTCGATTCTCCAGGTCCCACGTAAGCCAGATGCACATGGTGGCACATGCGTCTGGAATTTGTTTTCAGTGGCCAGAAGCTCTGGTGCAGCCACTCTCTGTCTCTCTCTCCCTCTCCTCTGTCTCTAATATATAAAACAACAACAACAACAAAAAAAAACCCTTTAAATAAAAGAGTTCAAGGACAGCCTGGGCTATGTAGTGAAACACTGTCTCAAAAAACAAAACAAAACAAAACAAAACACCAGAGTACAACTTCAGAGGTATCTGTTCACATATGTGGGGTGTGTGTGTATGTGTGTATGTGTGTGGACACACGTGTGCACATGTATGTGGGAGCAAGAGGTTCACCTCAGACATCCTCTTCTATGGCTCTCAAGTTGTTCTTTGAGACAGGGCCCTGGATACAGGTATGAGGAGCTAACCTAAGGTTGCAAAAGGAAAGGGGGACTCTGTTGAGGGAGGACAAGGGACCACAAAGCGAGGCAGACCTCGCCTCCCCCTGCTCCGCAGTGAGATGTCTCCTGTCGCACTCTCTCCTAGTCATCCAGTTCGGTTTTGTTACCCTCTTCGTGGCCTCCTTTCCCCTGGCACCTGTATTTGCCCTCCTCAACAATGTCATCGAAGTACGGCTGGATGCCAAAAAGTTTGTCACAGAGCTGAGACGGCCAGATGCTGTGAGGACCAAAGACATCGGTATGTCCCCATTTCGAAGCTTACCGGGTTCGATTCCTGCCCCCACCCCGTGCTGTGGCTTCCCCCACCTTCTCCACTGAAGGTGGAACAGGAAGCTGGCAAGGTCCTGTCTCTTCAGCCCCCGCGGTTGTTCCTGCTCGTGTTCCAAGATGTGGGGAGGCCTGTGAAGGCCCTATAATGAGCGTCCCCCACTTGTCTCTCAAGCTTCCAGATAGGGGGTACCTGAGCCTTTCCAGACAAGCACACTGTGGTGGTGGGGAGGGGTGAACCTTTCCCTGTCACGTGCCCACGGAATATTGCTCTATTCTGCAGCTCCCGTCCGTCCCTGGGTCCAGGCGGGAGTAAGCCGGAAGGTGTCCTTTTTTTCTGTCTTACAGGCATTTGGTTTGACATTCTGTCTGGAATCGGCAAGTTCTCGGTTATCATCAACGTAAGTGCTTGAATTCGGGGGGCGTCTAGGCTGTGTGGGAGGCATGTCAAGAGAGTAAGATCTTCAAAGCAGGAGGCTTGCCCTGTGGCCACCCAGCCTTTTCCATTTGGGGGGGGGGTTATTTCAGACAGTCTCGTGGTTAATGGCATCTGCTCGTCTTGTAAACCCGTCAAGCCGTTGTCAGAGTGGCACGGTTCAGTTTTTAATGTTATTAAGAGAAAGAAGGGCAGTTAGTTACCTATCAGAATGCACACCTTGGTTTTACGAGTCAAAATCAGATCTTTCCTCAGTGCCAAGAATAATGAGGAAAGAATGTTCCGTATCTTTCCATCTCTTACCGTCCTTTTTCTGCTCCTGTCAGACAATACTTGGAGCATTGCCCAGGATGCGGTCCCTAATTACAGTCCCTCCAAGCTTCAATGCAGAGTTTCCATCATCCCACAGACTTTAGCCCTGCACAGGTTAAAACAGAATGCAGAAGGAGAGGAGTCCTACCTGTTGTGACGCTTTTAACTGCTTGGCTAGACACGTCTTAAGCTTTAGAGGAAAACCTTTGCTTTTCGCCTTCTAGGTGGATGGTGGCCAGCCAGGGCCTCCTGGTCTACCATCCAAGGCAATGCCAGCCAGTTAGCTACACATCCAAAACCCCATAGCCCGTGTTTCTTTGGGAGCACAAACTTTGATTCTGGCTCGGACCTGAGTCCTTGCTATAAACACCTGCCAAAAAATAATTGGAAAGGTGTGGAGGGGGACAGAGAGAATCGGCTCACCACATGTTGAATGCTTTCATTTACGAAGCACACATCTCGAGGCTCAGAAATACAGTACGGCTTAGAAAAGAAGCGAGTCATTTTTGCTGTGAGTTATGTCAGTTAGAAAAGAGACCTTCAGGGCTGGAGAGATTGCTTAGTGGTTAAGCACTTGCCTGTGAAGCCTAAGGACCCTGGTTCGAGGCTCGATTCCCCAGGACCCACATTAGCCAGATGTACAAGGGGGCACATGCGTCTGAAGTTCGTTTGCAGTGGCTGGAGGCCCTGGCATGCCCATTCTCTCTCTCTCTGCCTCTTTCTCTCTCTGTCTGTCACTCTCAAATAAATGAATAAAAATAAACGCCGGGCGTGGTGGCACACGCCTTTAATCCCAGCACTAGGGAGGCAGAGGTAGGAGGATCGCCGTGAGTTCGAGGCCACCCTGAGACTCCATAGTGAATTCCAGGTCAGCCTGGGCTAGAGTGAGACCCTACTTCGAAAAACCAAAAATAAATAACTAAATAAATAAATAAACAAAAAAATTAAAAAAAAAAAAAAAGAAAAGAGACCTTCAGGGTCATCCTCTTTCTGTCTCTGTACAGAGTGACATTGAACTTTGCTCCCCTGGCCTCTGAGACATTCTTAATCATCAATAGAATGAGACATAAGAATAAGAATGCTGGGCTGGAGAGATGGCTTAGAGGTTAAGCGCTTGCCTGTGAAGCCTAAGGACCCCGGTTCGAGGCTCGATTCCCCAGGACCCACGTTAGCCAGATGCACAAGGGGGCGCACACGTCTGGAGTTCATTTGCAGTGGCTGGAGGCCCTGGCGCACCCATTCTCTATCTATCTGCCTCTTTCTCTCTGTCACTCTCTAATAAATAAATAAAAATGAAGAACAACAAACAGAATAAGAACGCTCATCATGTAGGGTCTCTCTAGACACGGAGTGCAGCAGTTCCAGGACATAAACAATTGTGGTGCTTATAAGTGTGTTCTCAATTCTCAAATATGGGCATGGCCATCCACACTCACATACGCGCTTAGCAAAGATATAAACCACAGTTTAAGGAACTTTAATTATTGGAGCAGAATAGAATATAAACACCTGCCAAAAAGATTTAAGGGTTTCTTTGCAGAAAGTGCTTCCACATTCAAATGCACGATTATTCATCACGTTTGGCTCTCTCCATGGACGTTTATAGGGCACTTAGGCGTGTCAGATGCTATGTGGGGTATGCACGGCCACCTAGCCGGCCTTTCCCCCGTCTCGCTCTCTCCTTTCCTTAGTCAGATGGATAAAGGGACGATTTCTGTTATATGGTGTGCTATAGTGTCAGGAGCTGATCACATTGGAGGAACTGTGGAATTGTACTCCTGGCTCTCTGCTGTCCCTTGGCATAGCTGGGCATGGCCATCCAACTTCCTTGCCCATTCCTCGTAGTGCTACTTTGATCATTTTAAATCACTTTCTCAGGATATCTTGCACTCCATTTCTTTTTTTTTTTTTGGCTCAGCCAATAGCAAAGCCAATCTAAATATCTTTGAGGTAGACTAAGTCTTCCACCACCCAAAGGCTCAGCAACCTTTCACTCTGTCATCAGCCACCACCTGGTGGGACTTTCTTACAAGTGTCACAGATGTGGGGGTCGGGGGGGAAGCACTTGGGTAGGCTGCCAACGCACAGCCGCTTGATAGGCCGTGACTGACAGGTCTCCCGGGCAGATGGGCCTCTGCGCCACCCAGATATCACCTGTCCTCACTGCTTACTTACCGTTCTGCTCCCCAGGCTTTTGTCATCGCTGTCACGTCGGACTTCATTCCCCGCCTGGTGTACCAGTACTCCTATAGCCACAACGGGACTCTGCACGGATTTGTGAACCACACCCTCTCCTTTTTCAACGTCAGCCAGCTAAAGGAGGGAACGCAGCCGGAAAACTCGCAGTTCGACTACGAGGTTCAGTTTTGCAGGTAAACTAGTGTGAAGGAGGAGGGCCACAGGCGGACCACGAGCGATAGACCCAAATAATCACCTACAGGAACAGGGATGGCTTTACAGTCCTTCCCCCCCCCCATCTCCTCTTCCTCACCAGTTGTTAGAAACTCATGGAAGTGAATCAGCAAATATGTATTGAGTACCTCATGGGAGACACTGCAGAGCAGGTGGATCACTGTATAATGTGGACCTCAGGACTCGGAATAGCAAGTGACAGATGAGTCAGTCATCTTAAGCAGTCACACAGAGCATGGACCTTGAGCGCTAAAGAGCCTTAGAGGAGAGGGAGGTGACTATGAATTAGAGTAGAAAAGGAGCTAAGGGGCTGGAGACATGGCTTAGTGGTTAAGGCACTTGCCTGCAAAGCCAAAGGATCCAGGTTCAATTCCTCAGGACCCATGTGAGCCAGATGCACAAGGGGGTGCACACGTCTGGAGTTCATTTGCAGTGGCTGGAGGCCCTTGCACGCCCATTCTCTCTTTCTCTCTCTACCTGCTTATTTCTCTATCTCTTTCTGCCTCTCAAATAAATAAATAAAAATAAAAGGAAAGGAAAGGAGCCAAGGAAAGGAAGAGAAAATACTCTAGCACGGGGCTAGGTAGTGGAGTTTTATCAAGGCGGATGCTTGGCAGATAACAGCGGCAGACAATATGATATATGCAGAAACTCCTAAGATCATGTAAGCCAAAGTGTTGAAGTGCACTATAGTGAAGTATGTTTGAGAAGTCTTAAAGCCTGACTGAGAGCTGGAGAGATGTCTTAGTGGTTAAGCACTTGCCTGTGAAGCCTAAGGACGCCGGTCCGAGGCTCAATTCCCCGGGACCCACGTTAGCCAGATGCACAAGGGGGCGCACATGTCTGGAGTTCGTTTGCAGTGGCTGGAGGCCCTAGTGCACCCATTCTCTCTCTTTCTATCTCTCTATCTGCCTCTTTCTCTCTCTGTGTCTGTTGCTCTCAAATAAATAAATAAAAATATTTTTTTAAAAATCTGACTGAAACCTCAGTAGGATGCAATAGAAGAAATGACACCTTTGGCATCAGGGATTGATTCCCAACAGGTTGGTGTAGGAAGTTGACGGGGTTACAGAGGTGAAGATGGACTAGAGTTGGGAAAGGCAGGCATGGGGTGAACCGTTGAAGTGCTGCACCATTGAGGCACGAGCCACGGTGGGCACAGGCCAGGGTCACAGAAGGAATCAGGAGAAATAACATGAACTGTTTCACACGATATTTTGCCAAGTTGTTGACAGTGGACAAGGAGGGAGGCTGAGTTCAGGACATCTCCAAAGTCTGGACTGAAGTCAGATGACTGGACAACTGTGGCTGAATTGACAGGGTCAGGGAAGATCTGAGAGGCTCTGATCTCATGCTACGTATAGTCATTTGATGCAGTTACAATGATGGTAGGAAATCTGAGGGTTCACCTCCCTCCCAGACATACTAAGCTGGGAGCCAGGACAGGTGGTGGAAAGACATCTGAAGCCAAGAAACGGAAAAATTCCCCTAAGGCTAACCCCAGAAGGACCAGCTCAAGAGAGGAGGGGCAGAGGGGAATAACTTGTCTAAACTTACTTTACCCTGGTCCTGCACGTGAGAGGAAATATGTGTTACTTAGCTTTCTGAGAATGACTAATTTCCTATAGCATTAACCAGTTCCTACAAATGTCATAATTTCATTTTTCTTTGCAGCTAATATATATATATATATATATGTGTGTGTGTGTGTGTGTGTATATGTATGATATATATATATGTACATATGTATGTATGTATATATATACACATATACATATATATATGTATATATATATATCCTACATTTTCTTTATGTATTCATCTGTTGGTGGACATCTAGGCTGGTTCTACAGCTTGGCCATGGTGACTGGTAATGTAGTCAGCATCGATGTGCCGGTATCTCTAGTATGCTGATATTGATTCCTTAGGTGTATACCCAGCAGTGGCATATCTGGGTCATATGATAGATCTATTTTTATTTTTTGAGAACCTTTCATAGTGACTGCACTAATTTATTTTCATATATATGTATATATACATATATACATATATATATATATATATATATATATATATATATATATATATATATAAGCATTGCAGCAATTCTGATTAGGATAAGTCTGGAATCTTATCTCAGTGTCATCAGCACAGTGGTTCTTCGGCACGTGTGTGTGTGTGCTAGCATCTTTTCTCCTTGGTCCTCAAAGTCAGCCATTTATAAGACAATTGATTAGGCCCAGATTAGCCATCTGAGGCCATGAACAAGACATAATGATTTGGTGTCCCCTCATCAGATAGCTGAGTTAAGCTTACCAACCAATGATTCAAACAGAAAGATATCCTCAACTCAAGAAAATATATGAAAAAAAAGCAACCAGACTTTCAAGCAGGGGAATCAGTTCATCAATTCATATCAGTATAGATTTTTCAGGCAACAAAAATGTCCAACTCTTGGACTGAAGGCCTCTTTGCAGGTAGGTTTGATCCTGGACTGGGCACTGCCCAGCAGCCACTGTGTCTGGCTTATATGCCAGACTGTCTCTCCCTGGTGTTAGATTTGGGTCTGCAGATCTAAAGGAACAGTTCTCCAGGGCAAAGGGTCTATGCCGGTGCTGTAGATCTGTTCCCATAAGGTCTGAGTCTCATGCAATAAATCAACAGAATTACTCTAAACAACAGGAGTTGAAAAATAAGAATAACAAAAATATTTTAATAACTGGAAGCGATCATGGGAATCACCTTGAACAACTGCTCACTCTACCAAAAACAAAGCAAAAAAGGGCTGGAAGAGATGGCTTAGCAGTTACAATGCTTGTCGGCAAAGCCAAAGGACCCGTGGCACTGTCGTGATGTTTAAAATAAGGGTTACCTTATTTTAAAGAAAGTTTCATTCAGTCCTTCATAATAGGAGAAAAAGATGATGACATCAAATTAAAGGAGAGACTAATGGAGAGAGGGAGGGGCTATGACGGAGAGCAGAGTTATGAAGGGGAAAGCGGGGGAGGGGAGGGAAATACCATGATTTGTTGTCTGTAAGTATAGAAGTTGTCAATAATATATATATATATGTATGTATATACATATATTTAAAGTTTCATTCAGTCATGCAGGTCTAAATTTAATCTTTCTCCATATTCCAAGCCTACTTCAGTATGACTGTACTTTCAAGGTCCACGTGATTTTTATCAGCTATCATGATTAATTAAGGAGAATCTTTATCACTCGGCCTGTAACACTAAGTCTCCGGACTCAGGCATGAGTATCAGATTGGACTGCTCTGTGTCTGCCCTCAGGCCCCTGGATTTTTCTAACCAACTGTGCATGAAACTTTGATGGTTGGCCCATTGTTTCTTTGCAAGTCAATGGGCTCGTGGTTTGTCTATTACCCATTTAAAACAAATTCTGCCCCCGAGTGACAGAAATAGCACGTGGAACCAGGAATAACAAGTGCACTTCAACACTGCAGTCCTGCCAAGAAAACCTTGTGTGACAGAAATATATTATCCTAAGGCCAAATTGAAATAACCTGTAGAATAGAACCTTTCAATGCTAGTGATTGAGACTAATGGTTGAGACTCTACTACAGCTTGGCACTGGTTACATAACATAGAACACGACCCAGTGCCTCTCTCAAGAAATCTAGGTCAAGCAGATGAGTAGGTGAACGAACAACTGAACGTCACTTTCGTAGCTTGTAATTGGTTCAGCGCACGCAGCTATGAGAGCTTACACCTAACACAGACATTAATATTTGGGGAGGAAACCATTCAAGGGAGAAGACTCTCGAAGAACGAAGAATTTCATAGCCACGGGAATCAAGTTTGTTTGAGGAGGGCTCATGTTATGTCACTCAGGCTGGTTTAAACTCACCTTCCTCCCGCCGCCTCTTACCTCACGAAGGCTGGAATTGCAGATGTGGGTCACCATGGCTGGCTTATACCTTTTTTTTTTTCTGGAAACTCCCCACTTATATCGTCAAGCCATTCTGGCAAATGGGCAGGATGGGGGTGGTGGTGGAGGGGAGTGGGCTCAAAGGGAGGTGCGAGGTGTGAGGCAGTCCAGAGAAAGAACTGTATTCTAGGGAGAAGGGCCATGGAGAGAAGGAAGACTGGAAGTCAAGCCAGAACCTGTGGGCTGTTCTGGGGTGATGACTCAATTAGTAAAGCACTGGCGGCGTTATCTGGCTAGCTGGACTACATGAGTGTCCACAGTGAGACACTGTCTTAATAAATAATATGGACTGAGACTGAGGAAGACATCTGACATCCGCTTCTGGCCCTCATGTGCATGTGCACACGTGCACACCTGCACACACACACACACACACATGTGTACCCCACGGCCCTGCCAAAAAGAGAGAACTTGATGGTCACAGTGATGTGTGTGAAGTCATTCTTGGATCCATGGGGTCCCACTGAGGGGATATAAGAGAATGTAATTAGATCAGTCCTTGCATGCGTGTTATTCTCCTGACAATAGTTTGTTGTCTCTTGGGTTACAAGGAAAGTGACATGGGCTGAAGAGATGGCTTAGTGGTTCAGGTGTTTGCCTGTGAAGCCAAAGAACCTGGGTTCGATTCCCCAGGACCCACGTAAGCCAGATGCACAAGGTGGTACATGCATCTGGAGTTTGTTTACAGTGGCTGAAGGCATACCCATTCTCTCCCCCTCATCTCCCTCTTTCTATCTATATCTCAAAAAAATAAAATAAAACAATGGAAGTGACATGCCTTACTCAAATGTGAGTAATGATAGCTAGAAAATGGGGTCAGCATATGACCTAGGTATATTAAGTCAAATAGGGTACATTTCTAAAATCAGTAAGAATTATTGTTGGCGTAAATTTCTATCTGATGTGTCTGAGAGAGAGAAAGTGAGAGAGAAATATGCGTGGAGGAGGGACTGCAACACAAAGATACTGTGAGAATCAGAGGCTGCTCTTTCGCTAGTCCCAGAGCCAGTGTTTATAATTGCCTCTGCAGTGGGAAATGAAATTTGCCCCAATTTTCTGGCATGTGGTATTGGGAACTTGATGACCTTTCTTATTCTTAGCTTCCAATGACCTCTGTAGATAAATGTGGTCATATAAAACTGAGGTCTCAGGCTCCAGCCCTGCCTCGTCAGAGATGGAGGTATCTTAAAAATAGCAGTGAGCATTAGGACGTGCCAGTCAGCTCCAGCTGCCCGTTAGAGGTTCGGAGAGGCAATCCCAGCCGCCGGGGAGCAGTGCCTGCCTCATCTGTCAGGCTGCCCTGGCAGGGCTGCTAAAGATTCAGTGCTGTGTTGTCAAGCAACATGCGACCACTTGACGGGGTTGAGAGGCCAACATGCCCTGGAAGCTGGATGTGGGCTCAGCGGGAAGGGAACAAAAGTCTCACGCCGGGCGTGGTGGCGCACACCTTTAGTCCCAGCACTCGGGAGGCAGAGGTAGGAGGATCGCCGTGAGTTTGAGGCCACCCTGAGACTCCATAGTGAATTCCAGGTCAGCCTGGACTAGAGTGAGACCCTACCTCAAAAAACAAAACAAAAAAAAAAGTCTCACAAAACAGAAGCTCACATGGCCCAGATTTTTTATTTTTTATTTATTTTTATTTTTTTTGGTTTTTGTTTTTCGTGGTAGGGTCTCACTCTAGCCCAGGCTGACCTGGAATTCACTATGGAGTCTCAGGGTGGCCTCGAACTCACGGCGATCCTCCTACCTCTGCCTCCCGAGTGCTGGGATTAAAGGTGTGCGCCACCACACCTGGCTCCCTGCCGGATTTTTCTGCAGGGCCTAAGCGCTTCCAAATCTCGAGGTCCTGTGAAAAGCCTTTGCCTCGGTGCCCAGCCCGTGACTGCTCCTCACCAACGCCAGAAGTAGAGCCAGTTTTCTCAGGCTGGCTCTCGGGCCTTTACCCACCACTGGATTAAAGTGATGCTCATTAGCTCATAACTGCCTGTACTGTTTTCCTCTTCAAACAGCCAGGCTTGGATGGTCTGAAAATATACTGTGTAATTTTTTTTTTTTTAGCATTAATATGCCATTCAATCTAATGGTGCTATTTAAAAAAATTTCCCTTCCATATCATTGCTTAGAGTTGTGCAAAGCTAACTGACTCACTGTAGAGCTAACAGTTCATCCAAAAGCGCTTTGTGGTCTCTGGGGTCGGTTGTGGCAGATGTCACACAGTCACAGGCTACCCGACAGGTGAGCGTGGGGTCGGGAATGGAGACACCTGCGGCAGGTGCCTCTCTTCCCCTCCGGGTGCCTTGGTTATGGTTTGGGTATGAAATGTCCCCCACAGGCTCATGTAGTCGGACACTTGATCCCCAGCTGGTGGCGCTGTTTGTGAAGGTTGTGGTATTCGTGGGCGGTAGGTAGATCCTAGTTGGAGGAAGTAGATCCCTGGGGGGAGTGGGGAGGGGGCATTTGGAAGTTCATAGCCTGTCCCGTCTCTACTTCCCGTACTTCCGATTATCTAGATGTGAGCAAGCTTCTGCGGCCATGAATTCTCCCACATCACACACTGTCTCCCCCGAGACCACGAGCCAGCAAGGAGCCTGCCTCCCTCACCTTGATTCTGTCAGGAATTTTGTTGTAGCGATGAGAAAAGTGAGAAAAACCTGTTTCCGCGTCTGAAAACGAGGGCTTTGGAATAAAGAAGCACCAAAGATTCTTTTCTGCTTTTTCAAAAAGAAATAGAATGACCCCATGAAATATGGTAATTTCTTCCCATAACAGTTTCAGATACTGCAGGGAACTGATCTATTCTAACTTTTGAGAATCTTAGGCATCCTACCACAGTAAGCAGGTGAAATGTATGTGACCCTTGCCGCATTTTTCTATGTACTAATGTAATGCAGAGTTGCAGAATTTTTAAGTTATTATTCCATGGGCTGGTTTTAAAATAATGAAATAGGGCTGGAGAGATGGCTTAGCGGTTAAGCGCTTGCCTGTGAAGCCTAAGGACCCCGGTTCAAGGCTCGATTCCCCAGGACCCACGTTAGCCAGATGCACAAGGGGGTGCACGTGTCTGGAGTTCGTTTGCAGTGGCTGGAAGCCCTGGCGCACCCATTCTCTCTCTCTCTGTCTCTATCTTCCTCTTCCTCTCTCTGTCTGTCACTCTCAAATAAATAAATAAAAACAAAAAATTTAAAATAATGAAATATAGTTGGAGTTAATAGGAATCTTACCTCTTGAGGTATGTCTAAATTTAACTCTATCCATGCGATTTTCACAACATATTATTGTAATTTTAAAACTAACGTAGGATACTGGCTTTTTATCAGTTTCACTTACTTGTGTGAGTTTGTTCCAGTTTAACACAATTAGTTTGCTCTTGACATCTCAGTATAAAATGCATTTGATTGTTTTTCAGTAATTACATCCTTCTAAAATTAGGAGCCTCTAGGACTGGGGATATAACTCAGTGGAAGAGCGTTAGTCCAGCTTAGGTCCCATCTATAACATTCCAAAAAAAAAAGTGAGCTTCTTTATCATAAAAGTAATTCTGTATAAATATTTACGTGTGTGAAAATAAAAATAAAATGTGGCAGTTTGAACGCATGGCCCCATTGAATCAAGTGTTTTATTGAAACTGATTTTTCAGCTTCAGCCCCCCGGCAGGCAGACTCCTGATACGGGGCTGGGGGGGGGGGGTCGTGTCACTGGGAGCAGATCTGAATTCTAGCCCAGAGGAGTGCAGAGCGGTCTGAGCTCTGGAAGGACCTCTGCTCAGTGCTTTTCGATGCCGCTGGCTGCTGGCTGGTGGTTTCTCTCTCTAATTGGCTTTATGACTGGGAGCCAGCTGATTACAGCACGGATGGAACGTCCCCTGGATCCATGTAGGCTTGAAATCAGTCACTTCCTCCCACAAAACTGTGCTTGGTTGGATGTTTGTCGCAGCACTGTGAAGCTGTCTACTACAGAAGTTTAGCAGCAGAAGAGTGAGGTCTTTGCGCAGTGAATCCGACCACGTGGATTTTGGTCTTTTGGACTTGTGTGCTAGAGGGGTGGGGCAGGAATTGGTCCCTGGGACTGCAGAAGTCTTACAGAGTGGGAAGCCAAATTTAATGGGCTGTTATTCAGAAAGTTTTTAAGACGTTGAATGCAAGGATAATTGTATTGGCTTATGAACTTTCAAAGGGGGCAAGGAAAGAGAGTAAAGAACCTTGGGGGAACTGGGCTACTGGCATGAAGACTGGCTGTGTTCTGCTGCCCATGTCCAGGTCGTTTAAGCAAGGTTGACTATAAAAGTATGGACTGTGGGCTGGAGAGATGGCTTAGCGGTTAAGCGCTTGCCTGTGAAGCCTAAGGACCCCAGTTCGAGGCTCGATTCCCCAGGACCCACGTTAGCCAGATGCACAAGGGGGCGCATGCATCTGGAGTTCGTTTGCAGTGGCTGGAAGCCCTGGCGTGCCCATTCTCTCTCTCTCTCTCTCTCTCTCTCCCTCTTTCTCTGTTTGTCACTCTCAAATAAATAATAAATAAAAAAATTAAAAACAAAAAGTACGGACTGGTGTGCTTGGAAGAAGATACCGAACTGAAAGATGTATGGTCTATAACAGGAAAAATTCATGCAAGTTTAAGGTGACCGGTACAGAGACAGGTTTTAGGTTACTGAAGCTGCTATTGTCAAGCAGATGGCCATCGTTAAAGACGGCCCAACTTACCTCAAAAGGGCCCCGGCTGAAACTAAGAAAAATTGGCGAAACAAGCAAGAGGGCTGTTTTCCTGATGAACCGGATACCAGCACAAGGGGGAAGGAGATCAGCACCGAGAAAAATCAACTCCTACCAAATCAGAGAGCCAGAGCCTCAGAGGCCCCCAACACCTCATCACTGAAGCAAACCAAAAATGAACCCAACATGGCTCAGGGAAATTTTGCGGAAGAGGGGGCGGAAAGAATGTCAGAGCCACATGTTGGGTCATGATATGAAGAGACATTTAGCTTACCCATAACTGTGGGCTAACTCCACAATTCATGACCCGTATACCTCAACAAGGAGGGGACAAGGGGAGGGGGTAGGTCACGGATGAGCCTAATAATGGTACCAAACTGACTGTATTTGCTGAATACAAAACTAACTAATAAAGAAAAAAAAAAAAAAAAGACGGCCCAACTATTTAACACTGAAACGATGGAAAAGAGGGCTGAAGTAAGTCTCACCCAGAAAAGTTGAATGGTAGAAATGCAAACTCTTTTTGAAAGGCTGTGCCTAAAAGAAGTCACAATTTATTTCCTCCCTGGATTGGCAAAATGGTTGTATCTCTGTAAACCTGGTATCGATTTCTGAAACACGCAAAATTGCATGAAAGTGGGTCCTAAACTGCACGCTGCAGGCACTGCTGCAAGGTGGCATGGGAAGCATGGAGTAATGCCCCTGTATTAGAGGCCAGTGATGCCATTGTTAGATGGACCGTGGTTGGCAGTGGAGACTCTGCGGTGTTTTGGATATGCCACAACTGTGCAGAGGTGAACAATGGAGTGCTGTTGGCTCAGGGTGGACGTTTCCCCTGGATACTAAGGCCAGCTATAGAGATGGAAATTGGAAATCCAGAGACTTGTTGTCATTGCTCACGGATGCTGGACTTGAATTGCAGATCTTTGATGTCTTCCTGATGGTAATTGGTTTTGCATTGGCCCGGTCTCTCCTTGTTACGCCTTATAGAAGTGGAAATGTTTACTCTGTGCCATTGTGTGGTGGGAGTATGTCACTCGTTTTGATTTTACAGGGTATACAGTTAAGAGATAGTCTTAACTCTCAGATGAGACTTGGGACTTTGGAACAGTCTTAAAGTTGTTAAAGACTGCGAGGACCGTGGAAGCTGGACTGAATGTAGTTTTCAATGTGAGATGATTCTGAGTCTGTGCAGGTCAGGACTGGAATGTGGTAGTTTGAATTACGGTCCCATGGACTTGGGTGTTTTGTTAAAATTGCATTTGCAGCTTTAGCCTGTAGAAGACAGACTCCTGCTACAGGGAGACGCGTTACTGCGGGCAGAATCTGAATTCCAGCCCAAAGGTAGGCAGAGAAGTTTGAGCTCTGGCAAGGTACCAGCTTCCTGCTTTCTGGTGTTTCCTGGCTTGCTGTGGTTTTTCTCTCTCTGTCTGGATTTATGAATGGGTGCCAGCTACTTCCGCCGTTGATGGAACTTTCCCTGGATCCGTTAGTTTGAAATAAATCCCTTCCTCCCATAAAACTTTGTTTGGCTGGAACTTTGTCCCAGCATTGTGAAGCGGTTTGCTATAGCCTCCCTTCTTAGTCCCCACCTGTCTTTGTCTCCTAGGAGAAACCATTGTATCACTATGTTCACCTGTATTGTTGTATTAAATTCTCACTGTGTCTTCACTTAACATTGAGTGTTCATGTACACTCATTTATTAATCTGCACATGGGCTGAGGGAGACCAGGCTCACACCTTCTGTGTACTGACACTGTGATCCACGCAGGTACACGCATTCATTGATCTGTGCCTGGGCTGTGGGTGACCAAGTTTGCTATTGCTCTGGGTACCAGCCCTGTGATTCACGTATTTATGCACATTCATTGATGTGTGTCTAGACTGCAGAAAACAAGGCTCACACCTTGCATGATACGCTTTGTGTTGGGTCCTCTGACTGCTGAGCTTCAGGGATGGGAACAACTTGCTTAGGTCTTCCCATTTGGAAAAGGTATGAGTGTTACAATCTCACATCTCCCTTTTAGATGACCTAGTTGTCTCATTACTGAAGGCCTGTCTTTTCTTTCAAAATTAATGTTAAAGTTTAAGAAAAATAAAGGAGAACTGGAGGGCTAAAAGGGAATGTCTCCAAAATTATATCCCTGGAACTAACCTCTTGCTTCCCTTGATGACTAGGGTGCACATCCAGCAGATGTAGGGATCTGAGCAAATGTGGGGGTCCACCTTGTGTTATGGACACTTAATGAGGACTTTCGGAGACTCAGGCTCAGCAGATGAGGGGGACCGGTCCCTTGTCGAAGGGCAAGTGAGCTGACGGTAACGGAACAGAAACACGTTGCTCTTCCTCGGGTCTCGGGGCTTCCCCTCCTCCGCCCGGGGCTTGTCTAGCTTCTGACACAAGTCCCGGGAGAAGCCCTCTGTGGTTGAGTCATTGTCATTGGTGTCGTGAGAAACTTGCAGTGTGTGGAACTCAAGTGCTCTGAAATCATCCCTGAAAACCATGAGGTCTAGGAAGGGGCCAGTCTGTGTATTCTGTCACAGGTCAAAAATCACCTTCAGGGGCTGGAGAGATGGCTTAGTGGTCAAGCGCTTGCCTGTGAAGCCTCAGGACCCCGGTTCAAGGCTCGATTCCCCAGGACCCACGTTAGCCAGATGCACAAGGGGGCGCACGTGTCTGGAGTTCGTTTGCAGTGGCTGGAGGCCCTGACACGCCCATTTTTCTCTCTCTCTCTCTCTGCCTCTTTCTTTCTCTGTCTGTCACTTTCAAATAAATAAAACAAAATCACCTACAGTAAAAGAAAGAATAGCTATGACTGTTTTGCATAACCCACAGGGGCAATTCTGAAATTCTCCAAAATCTGAAGCTACGTGCCTGTTAATACCATGTCACGAGTGGAACATTTTGCCATGCAGACCCAAGTATCCAACATCATATAGAAAATTACCTTCACTGCCTGGGGAGATGGCTCAGCAGTGAAAGGTGGCTACCTGTAAAGCCTGCAGGCCCAGGTGTGATTCACTAGTGCCCGTGTAAAACCAGATGCACAACATGGCACATGTGTCTGAGATTCATTTGCAGTGGAAAGTGGCACTGGCGTGCCCATTCTCTCTCTCTCCCCCTTTTCTCTTTCTAAATAAATAAATAATAAAACACTTTTTAAGAAGAAAATTACCTTCAGGCTACGTGTATAGGAAGTATATTTGAAACATAAATGATTTTCATGCTTTCATTTTGGCCCCGTCCCCAAATTGTCGTACGTATACACAAACATTCCAAAATGTTAAGCAATTCTGTAATTTCTAATGCTTTTGGTACCAGGCATCTCAGATGAGCGACCATCTGTGTGCACTGGCTTGTTCTGTTGATGTTCCAGGCAGGGCTGGGTTCTTTGCATTGACACTTTATTTCTATAACAACTGCGAAATGGAAAGCTCAGGTCCATGTGACGATGTTGTAGATAAGGAACACCGGGTGTGGGAACATGGCCTGGCTTGCAAGAAGACTGTGTTAGTCAGCTTTCCATAACTAAAACAAATACCAGAGATAAGCACCTTATGAAGAGGAAAGGTTGACTGTGGCTCCTTGTTTTCTTAATGTCAGACCATGATTAATAATGGGCTGCGTCACTGGTGGCAAGGACATATATCTTGGCGGGAGTGTGTGACAGAGAACTTCTTGATTCATGGCCAGGAAGTACAAGAGAAGGGGAGAAGTAAGAGAGGTCTCACCATCTCTTTCAAGGGCATACCCCCCAATGACAGAGCCCTAGCTCTTCAACAATTGCATGTCCATGTTTGTATGGTGTGCGTATGGGTATGCATGTTTGATGTGTGTGGGTACATATGTGTGTGGTGGTATATATGTACCTGTGTGTGTGTCTGTGTGCTCACACACGCGTGTGCACGTGGAGAGGCCAGAGGTCAACATTGAGTGTCTTCTGCTATTGCTGCCCACCTTATTTTTTGAGATGGGGTCTTTTGCTGAACCTAGAGACCAAAGATCAAGCAACACTAACTGTTCCAAGAATTCTCTGACTCCACTTCCCCAGCACTGGAATTTCAGGCCTTGACCACCACGCTTGGCATTTTTGTGTGTGTGTGTGTGTGTGTGTGTGTGTATGCTGGGGATTCAAACTCAGGTCCTCATGGTTGGATGGCATGCACTTTACTCCTTGAGCCATCTCCTTAGCCCTTGCCCCACCTCCACAAGTGGTATTCGTATGCTCACCTACTGACTCAAAAGCACAAACTTTGGGCTGGAGGGATGGCTTAGCCATTGAGGCATTTGCCTTCAAAGCCTAAGGACCCAGGTTCGATTCCCCGGGACCCATGTTAGCCAGATGCACAAGGGGGCGCGTGTGTCTGGAGTTTGTTTGGAAGGGTCTGGAGGCCCTGGTGCACCCATTCTCACCCCCCCTCTATCTCTCTCCCTTTCCCCCTCTTTCTCTGTCAAATAAATAAATTAAAATTAAAAAAATAGTTTTAAGCTGGGCGTGGTGGCGCACGCCTTTAATCCCAGCACTCGGGAGGCAGAGGTAGGAGGATCGCCGTGAGTTCGAGGCCACCCTGAGACTACATAGAGAATTCCAGGTCAGCCTAGGCTACAGTGAGACTCTACCTCGAAAAAAAAAATATTTTTAAAAAAGCGCACACTTTCCCTATTGCTGTGCACTGGGCTTTGAAAGAAAACAAACACCGTGGCTCATTATCACAGCAGTGGAAATGATCAAACCCACAAGCCGCCTGTCTTTGGTGACTGTTTCTGTTCTTAAAGCTAATTACCTCTTTGTTCAGTTAGGACCTTCTTGTTGCTTAATGAAAACATTTGATAAGCCTGACATCTTAGGATGAAATTTCAAAAAAAATATTATGAAACCTTAACTTACATTGGCATGTAAACAACCAATTATGTGCCCAGTGGTGTAAGCTTACTGAGGTTTATGTTGTTTTTCAGATGATGAATCATGGTTCATTAGCGGATTGTGAAATCACTTCAGTGGGTCACGAATAGCATTTTAAAGAATAGATTAAACAAGAATGGCATGAGATAGTAGATGAGAATAAAAAGGGTAGCATAGAGAAGGTAATATCAGTTCATTACACACAGCCAGGTTAATTATGTTCTGTATAATTTTTATTTCAGTAACACAAAAGCACGCATATGTATATCAGTATAAAATATTTTTCTTACTGTAGGCCATTTTTTTTTTTTTTTTAAAGCTAGCCTTGGGGAGAAGAATGTGACCACGTGACAGACTCATTTAGTGGCTCACTCTTAAAAAATAAAGAGACACTCTTTGCTTCTCTGCACAGAGATATTTTCAAGTAGAGCCTTCCGGAAGGATCTCCAGATCCTTTGTTAGACTCTGAACATGTTTGGGACACTTAGGGAGAGCAAAGTGAAGGTTCCAAAAGCTGTGGTAAGTTAGTAGCAGAGATGAACCGGCCTTCGATTATTTATGGATTCTTTTCAGACTGGAAAGAGGACTGAACAGTGGCTCCCATACGGAGCTGGGGGAGCAGCTGTTCTGCATAGACGGGCCCAGCGCAGAGGAGACACGGCCTTTCATTGTTGCCAGGGCGACTGCACTGAGCTTGGGGAGGGATGTCTCCCTGGTAAGCAGTATGGGGAGGCGTAGCACCCCTCCTCTGGAGATTGGAGAGCAGAACCGGTTCTGGGCTCAGCAGAGCGATAGGTGGGTCTGGGTTTTCATTGTTGGTGCTGTCCGTCTCTGTGTCAGCAAGCGTATCAAGTGGACGTTTTGTGTGTCCTCACCCGCGGGTGAATCCCTCGGTGTCCGCTGGGCAGCAGTGAGCTCTGTGACAGCTGTGATCAGCTGTTGGACGCCGGGGAGCTGGGCCGGGAGGTGGAGGCGCCTGGCCTCTTGCCAAACCCTGTTGGTCATGCAGTTTGTCTGTGTCTTGCTGACGTCATTGCTCTCCGCTCGTTGGTCCGTGTGCACGTATCTCCTTTCCTCTCCCTGGTATGTTTCTATTCCCTTCCTTCATTTCTCCTCGGAAAGCAAAAGGCATCAAGCTTTTACATGGACTTTGTGCAGCAACTAGTTTACTGAGGGCAGGGAAGGGACCAGAGAGAGAGAGAGAGAGACTCTACTTGTGAGCCCATCCCCAACTGCAGCTGTCAGTGAGGTGCTCTGTGATAATGGGGAAAAGCTTGGGTCTTGTGAGATTTATATCCTTATTTTATATATATATGAGAGAGAGAGACTGGGCATGCCAGGGCCTGTAGGCACTGCAAAAGAACTCACATGTGCCACTATGTGCATCTGGCCTCACATGGGTACTGGGGAATCAAACCTGGGTCCTTAGGCTTTACAGGCAAGCGCCTTAACCGCTAAGCCAGATCTCTCCAGCCCACGCATCCTTATCTTGTCTCCACCTCCTACTGACCATCAAACCCTGGCCAAGTACTTAAATTCTGAGTCTGTGCGCCTCTCCTGCTATGTTAGGACAAGAATGCCCAGATAGGATGGTGTAAGAACTAATTAGATGGCAGAACATCCAGAAAAGCCACTTGCTCAGAGATGGATGGGCAGTGTCTGCCCACTATGTGATAGATTTCCTCCCTAGTCCCTCCAGGGATGGAGTCCCTACCCTGCCATCCTCAGTGGCCATACATACTGCTTGGTGGCCTCATACCATCCCAACTTGTCCTCCAGCCTTGGGCTTGCTTGTCTGACTTTTATTGAGCATTAAAGACTTGGGCAATTACATCTGGGTGTGGTGGCGCACGCCTTTCATCCCAGCACTCGGGAGGATCGCCGTGAGTTCGAGGCCACCCTGAGACTCCATAGTGAATTCCAGGTCAGCCTGGGCTAGAGTGAGACCCTACCTCGAAAAAACAAAAACAAACAAACAAAAAAAAGACTTGTGCAATTACATCGGGAAAATGGTCCTACGGGGGTCATAGTGCCGGCACCAGCCCTTGTCGATTTCCCAGGCTTGAAAAAAAACAATGTGCCCATTGTAACATGAGTCATTGCAAAATGGGGAGTGAACAGGCAGAGAGAGGGGTTGAAACCCCTGAAGCTTCTCCACAGGTCTGAGAAAGAGTTGCAAGCTCACATTAGGCACCGATGCTTTGATTTATAAACAAAATGCATCACAAAAGGGATGGAGTGATGGCTTAGCGGTTAGGGTGCTTGCCTGTGAAGCCTAAGGACCCATGGTTCTACTCTCCAGATCCCATGTAAGCCCAATGCCCAAAGGTGAGGCAAGTGCAGGATCGCACATGCCCTCTAGGTGGCGCAAGCGTCTGGAGTTCTATTGCCGCAGCTGAGGCCCTGGTGCGCCAATTCGGTCTCCCTCACTCTCTAAAATAATAATAATAATATTTTTTTTAATCCATCACAGAAATAGTTAGTGAATAAGATGATTGACCAACTGTGGCTCTTACTGATCTTCTACCCCATATTTACCTAACCTTCCACTCGGTCTGGATCTGTCTTCCTTTGGGTTGAGCAATGTGGCTGGGAAGCAAGACTGGAATCCACTGTTATGGTCACTGTCACAGCCTTAGTCCTAAGGCAGCTGGTTAGGGATCAGCCTGGTACCCACATCTTAATAGAGCCCAAGGTCCTCTGCAGGGTACTGTGTGAGGCATTAGGGAGTCCACAGGATTACATGGAGCCAGAATGGCCCCCATGGGCCTGGATGAGTCTCATCTTCCCATTTGCTTCTTTGAAAATTGTATCTTGACACCAGAGGAAGCTTAGGGAGATGTTAGGGAGAGCAAATAGGAGAAGAGGTGTGCTTTTGGTCCATGGGCAGTTGTTGATAGAGCTAAGGATTTCCTCTGCTGTTTCCCAACTCGGAGAGCCAAGAGCTCACCTGTAATTCAAACCTCAAAGCCTTACCCAGAGAAGCACCACCCTTGTCTCAGCATCCACCCAGTTTCAACTCTGTGTCTCTCTTTGAGCAGGTTCAAGGATTACCGAGAGCCTCCTTGGGCACCAAACCCATACGAGTTTTCCAAGCAGTACTGGTCTGTTCTGTCTGCCCGCCTGGCCTTCGTCATCATCTTCCAGGTGAGTGGTTCACGCGAGGACCAGACATCCTTCACGGGTGAAGATCGTCAGTGGGTTTCCACAGGGTCTCAAGACCTTCAAGACCTCCCCGGGACACCAAAAATCTAAGGGTCCACATATGTCCCACACATTTCAACATTTTCACAAACCCTACACACATCCTCACATATATTTTCCGTCATCTCATCTCATTGCCTAAGAGCCAATGGCAAATACAAATCCTGTACCTGTTAGTGTTGGTGCAATTTTGTTTTCCAACATTTTACATCCACGGTTGGTTGGTTGGTTACATCTGAAGATACAGTGCCTGCCCCGACGGCATGGAGGTCTGGCTGGGTTTGTGTCTGGCAGGGGCCTTCCTATGTGGCAGGCAGCAGTGAAGTTCCCCTTCCCTGGATGAAACAGGAGGCCTTCTAAGAAGGTTTCTTTAATAGGTGGACTTGGCAGAAAGAAGACGGGACCCGGAGTAAAGTTACGCGACAGATGTGGAGGAAGTCCCAGAGTAGAGATAGCCTCCCCTTTAAACCTAAGACGAAGAGAGGCTAGTGGAAAGGGTCATTGAAACCAGAGTCTCTGCTCTGGGACAGACAGACAGCCTATTCCCCGAGCAGCCTGAGAAAGGGCTCGAGTTCCTTCCAAATCTTTCTTCCTGCGCTCCTGCTCCCCGGACCTTCCTTTGTTCGTGGTGTTCACTGGATGGGACATCTGGTGGGAAGGGCCCCCTCAGCTATCTCCCCACCCTGGGATGAATAGCAAACTTGAGCTCCGCGATCCCTATCTTAAGACAATAGCCACAGCTCCAATTGCGTCGCTGAGATTCTCTGAGCTCAGAGGCTTCCCCCCCCCACCCCCACAATTCCCACTTGGGGTCCTGACGATCTCTGAGTGGGTGGACCAGAGCACAAACCAGATCCTTTTCTCTTCAGCTCCCTCAGGCTTTTGTGTCCCTTGAAGACAGGTCTCTGGGGGACTCTAAGGTATCCTTCCCCCTGGACCCCAAGGGAAGCCCATCAGCTAGTCTTTCACCTAAAGAAGACGCCATTCTTCCTCTGCAGAGATGGGGTGATATGCTTGAACGGTCTCCCAGACAGGCCCCTGCTGCCCCGCCCGCAGGTGTCTCCTTGCTTTCCCGTATGTCGCATGTCACAGGTCACTCGCATTGTTGGGTAGAGGAGATGAGGCACCTCTTAGTGCCTAAGCACGCGGGAGCCTCTGAAAGCATTAGTTGTCCCCCAAATCTTCCTTTGAACCCCTAAGGACGTGGGCCATCCACGGGCTTTGTCACTGCTTGGGGAATCTCAGAGGGGAGAAGATACGCAGGCCTGTCACGGCCAGACACAGGGACAACTCTCGCCGATCAAGGAGTCTGCTGGGTGCATGCGTGGAAGACAGGCTCAGATCACAGGACGAGCCAGCCTTGACTGGGTATACGGGAGGCACTGTAGTCATTCACTCAAACAGAAACTGCTCCCTGCTTGCTCTGGCCTCTCTTGTGTGTCCCCGAGATGCGCTTAGCAGCCCGGGGAAGGAGTCCTTTGCAAATGCCTGGGGCTGGCTGAAGAGATGTCCCCAGAGGTGGCAGAATAGGGGAATTGTGAGTAGTAGGTAGGTTTGGCTGAGGGCAGAAGTCAGTGTAAAACCCAAAGGTGTGTCTCTGGTATCAAGGACAGAGAGAAAGAGAGCGAGAGAGAGAGAGAGTGAGAGAGAGAAAGCTGGAGGGAGAAAAAGAGCCACTGTCACAGCCCTAGAAAGACCACTGGGCCCTGTGTCCACTTCCCAAGCAGCTCAGAGCAAGGAAGACCTGGGGGCTTGGGGGCCAAGGATCAAGATCAGGGCGCATGAGGACATTCTGTGGATGGGGTCGTGGCCCACCATAAGTCCTCTTTTTTTAAAATTTTTTTGTTTATTTTTATTTATTTATTTGAGAGTGACAGAGAGAGAAAGAGGCAGAGAGAGAGAGAGAGAGAGGAGCGTGGGCGCTCCAGGGCTTCTAGCCACTGCAAATGAACTCCAGACATGTGCGCCCCCTTGTGCATCTGGCTAACGTGGGTCTTGGGGAATAGAGCCTCGAACCGGGGTCCTTAGGCTTCAAAGGCAAGCGCTTAACCGCTAAGCCATCTCTCCAGCCCACCATAAGTCCTCTTGAAGAAGCGATAGCTGCCACTTACTGTGCCCTGCCATCCACCAAGCGCCTTCACTGATGTTTGACATGTATTACGTCATGAGTCCTTACAGCTGCTCCTGGGGACGATGGAGTTTGACTCATTTCACCCCCAACCGGACGCTTTGTGTCAGCGAGGACACAGGGACACTTAGTCTCATTAGTGAGTCACCCAGCGTTCTGTTTAGGTCCCACCACACTGGGGTGAGGTCCACGGACGGACACTGATGGGTTGGTGCCCCCCTAAGCACCAGCCTCCGTGCCAGGCCTCTTCGCTCACACCTCTTCCTCTCTTGGGCAGAACCTTGTGATGTTCCTGAGTGTCCTGGTGGACTGGATGATCCCAGACATCCCCACAGACATCAGCGACCAGATCAAGAAGGAGAAGAGCTTGCTGGTGGACTTCTTCCTGAAGGAGGAACATGACAAGGCCAAGCTTGCCGACGAGTCGGCGCAGAAGAGCCAGGGCGGTGGCGATCGGGGCCGGGGGAGCCGCCCCGCCAGCTCGGCGCCCTCACGCCGCAGTGGCCAGGGCAGCGTAGCGTCCTCAGCTTCCCAGCACACCAACGTGTGAGCCCACGGCCTGGCCTCCGAGCATGGCACGGCCGTGGCAAGGGCAAGTTCCCTCCAGTGCATCTGCGCCGCTCGGCCCCAGCTGGAAGCTGGCTTGCAGGAGTCATGAGACGAGAGGGGAAGGGAACTGCAGAGAGCTCAGGAAGGCAGACGGATGAGGCTGCTCCCCAGAAACTTGAAGCTCACTATTCTTTTTAGGTCCTCCTTTGAGCGGTGACCCCTTCAGGGGGCTTGTTTCAATCCCCATGGCTCCCCCCCCTCGTGACGTCACCATCATCTCTCCTGAGCACAGGCCAGGAAAGAAGTGTAGTCAGGGTATGGTCAGTCCTAGCCCCCACTCTTCGGTGATTAACGCCCCTTTCCTACTGCCAGCCCCAGAAAATAAAAAGAAATCTCTCCGAGCCACTTGTGGCTGCGGCCCTCGCGGGACTTGGCAGATGCAAATTAAGTTACAGGCTGATAACTATGTCCGCTGGACTTGATGGCTGGCTAAGAGCAAAGGTCCAGCCCGGGGCTACTCTACAGTTCGTGTCACGAAGACGCTCGGAATTCAGTGCAACTGACCACCGTTTTATGCAAGTTCAGATTTAAATCAAATAAATGGAGGCATTCTTTTGAAAAAATATAAAAATGCATCTCTTGTCTTTGGCATCTCTCTCTCCCTCCCTCGTTTCTGGTTCCCTCCCTCCCTACGCCTTCCCTCTCCCCTCTTCCAGTGCATATTTGTTGAGCTCTTACTATGAGCCGAGCATCGTTTTCACGGGGCAGACACGAAACGAGACCAGCATCCCTGCCTCGGGAAGCTCACAGTCGGAAGGCAGACCCCGGGCCAGTGAGTGAGTGGTATGTTAGAGAGTCACAACACAACGGGAGATCGCAGGCGGTGCAAGGTAGACAGGAAGTGTGGGAGTACAGAGGTGAGGGTCTCGACCATTATATGTATGCGTTAATACACACGTCCTCGCTGGTCACGACGTGAATCTTGACATGCTAACACAGTTCATTCAGACCAGCTTGGCGGGGCTCTGTGGGGAGATGTTCATTAAAGACAAGTGTCGTTCATCATTGCCAATGACACCTCTCTCCTGAGACGATCTGCATAGACGCTTCAGCCAGACCTGACCCCAGTTCTTTGTAAGTCAATGTGACTAGAATCCAATAGTAAAGAAGGTTCCGCTCCCGAGGAGAGCTGGGAGCCGTCCTCATGGGCCGGTGACCTCAGCGGAGACATATGGGAATGGACTGGTCATCTACCACCAGACCGTTAGGGATTTCATCCTAGTTAGTCCTGTCGGCCCCATGCCTGGGCTCAGATGACCCGGGGAGCGTGCGTGTTACCAACCAGGCCACCAGGTGTACTTGCTTGGTCCCAGCAGCAGCGAGGGCTTAAGTTTCCTAAGGATGAGAACTTTCCAAACACTTGGCAACCTGGGTGGAGGGACGATGGCTATGCCCCCTTCACTTACAACAAACTTACAAACTCCTTCCCTGAGTCTTTTAAGAATTTTTTTTTTTTTTTTTTTTACTCTCTTGATGCATGTGAACAATATTGTGGGCAAAAATCTGAAGCAGTGAAGAAAAAGAAGTTCCTCACCTGACTCCCCTTTTCCAGATATGACGACTGTCAGGCTGTTGCTTGACCTCAGTTGTGTCCCTCCAACACAGAGGCAGTCACATACCTTGACTTGAAATGGTGTCTATTTTGTTTAACTTTAGAAACGATTGATGTTTCTGAAGATTTAGAAAAATACAAAAAAAAAAAGAAACATAAATAGCAAAAGTTTAAGTCACCCAAGTGTTTAGCTCCAAGAGAGAATTTACAATCAGTCTTTTCTAATTTTCTCTGAGGTGGCCAGGACTCAGCGCCTCACAGACACGGCTGCCAGCCCTGCGTAGGATCACGAGGAGGAAGGGCTTGGCGAGCAGAAGGTGTCACTGGTCACCAGGCTTGCACAGAAGTAAATGACGGGATGAATAATATGGACGGGTGTACTCTGTGTCACATAAAACAAAAATGAAGGGAAGATCTCGTGTCCTTTCTTTTCATGGTCCTTTTAGACATAGCACTGCCTCTGGTGACCCCCCTACCCCACTGTAAAAATAGAAGAGCCTCACTTTTAAGGATCCGGAAAACCATCACTAAATTCCTGCTAAAAAGAAAAAAATTGGCCATGCTTTTGTTGTATCTAATTTTACTTTCTTTTTAAAAAATGATTTTTTTAATATTTTATTTTTATTTATTCATTTGAGAGAGAGAGAGAGAGAGAGATACAGAAACAGGCAGGTAGAGAGAGATAGAGAATGGGCACGCCAGGGCCTCCAACCATGGCAAATGAACTCTAGATGCATGCATCTGGCTTACGTGGGTCTTGGGGAATCGAACTTGGGTCCTTTGGCTTTGCAGGCAAACGCCTTAACTGGTAAGCCATCTCTCCAGCCCTACTTTTTTTCCTTGTGTTCATTTGTGTTCATGTGTGGGCGTGTGTGTCCGTGCTTGTATGTGTGTGCATGCATGTGTATGTGGAGATGACTTTGGGTGTCTCCCTCTGTTGCTCTCCACATTATTTTTTGAGAAAGGTTCTCTTGTGGAACCTGGAGTTCACACACTGGGCTAGACAGCAAACCCCAACTATCCTGTGTTCGTGACGTGGGCCACTGTGCCTGGCTCTCACCTGGGTGCTGAGGATCTGAACTCGGGTCCTCCTGCTTGTGCAGCAAAACTTTATTTACTGAGCCGTCTCTCAGCCTGAAGTCTTCTCCTTTGCAACTTAGCACAGCCTGCTAATGTTATAAATTAGTCATTGTTGAACAAAGACATAAAAATATAAAAAGAAAGAGAAAATGAAGGAAGGAAGGAGGGTAGAAAGAATAAAAGAAGGAAGGGTGGAAGGAGGAAGGAAGGAAGGGAGGAAGAAAATGCCTAAACTGTGCTCACAAACTATAGAAGGCGATATCCCTGGTCTGTGGGAGGCACTTCCAGGAGCAGAGATGAATGAGATGGGAAAAACCAAAGGACCGGTTTTGCCCCTGGCTTCTTTGAAATATGCCATCAAGCAGGGTTTGGAGAATTTAAGAATACTCTCTACCATTTTAAAATTGTCATCTTCATCCTTTAGTTTGCCAGAGCACACTCTCGAGTAAGAGTGTAATAAAAGAAAATTGTAAAGTAAAAGAACAAAATAAGATGGAGTTAGAGATGTCATCAAAGTCCCCCTTTAGTACTTAAGTACCCTTTGCTTCAAGGTAGGTATGATCGCAGCTGAGACTCTTTCTGAATTGTGGCACGTGTCAGGGAATTTCTTGGACAAAGGACACACGTTTGCTTTGGGCTAGCGTACACCCAGAGACTCAGCACGTCAGGGGAAGGCCCACCCTGCGCTTCGGCCTAGAGGCTGCTGTCCCGGAAACCTCCTGCAAGGCAGGCAAACAGGCTCCTTCACTTGGGGGCAGCTTTCCAGAGAACCTGACCTAAGATGTGGGCTATGTGAGTGGCATATTCCCCGAGCAGACGCATTTCTGCAATGGCTTTCATGTTGGAGGGGCGACTTGGCTGGATTTACCATTCTCAGGTCATCATCCTTTTCTTTCCCAAACACCGTGGCTATGGCAATTAATCCGCATTCTTCCAGAGGGTCGGAGGAAGAGACTCTGGAGTGGGCTTGATGGATATTCCTTCGTAGGTTCTTTTCTTTTTTTTTTTTTTTTTTCCTACGGCGTTGGTGCTCATAGGATGTTTTAAAAATTGGTGCTTGTAATTCAAAAATCTCACTAGGATGTGTCTGTGAGATGTGAGTTTCTTTTATTTCACGTGCCTGGGATATGAAGATCCCATTCGGTCCTCTTAACTCATTTCCTTTTTTTTTTTTTCATCTCTGGAATGTGTTCTTGCAGGATGGGGATGGGCTCCAGTAACAGACATCCCGGTTGTTTTGATTGCTTCGGGACATGACACTGAAGTTCTAGGTCGACTCTCTTTAAACTTTCAAGAGCATTTAATCTGCAGGTCCACCACGTTCCTTCTCAACACTCCAGGCTGCTGGCCTCTTCCCTCCACCTCGGGAACATGCTCTCCCTGGAATGCCAAGCTACTCTTTCTCTGCCTCCCTTTCCTCGCTCAGTCCATTTAAATCTCCAGTGTCATCCAAGCCGCGGTTCCCGGCCACCCAGGGGGGCCACTGCCCATCGGTTTCCCAGGGGCGTCCAGGCAACTGTGGAGCAGGGTCTTGAGTGGACGTGAGTGCGACAGGAAGAAACACCCGGGAGACTGTGTCAGAGCACAGCTCGTTTATTTGTTGGAGGCATGGGCTTATAAGCGTTCATGTAGCGGCGGGAAAAGGTACGGGGTACGGGTCACAGGGGGATTGTCTGTGCGAAGGTTGTTGGCTGATACCTCATTAACATATAGAGTTAGTGTGCGGGTGTGGGTCACGGGGGGATTGGCTCTGTGGGAGCTGCTGGCTGATGCCTCATTAACATATAGGGACCTTCTGGGTGAGCCGTAAAAGTCACATGGCCATGGACAAACCAAAACCTAAGTCTTATCAGGATGTCCAGGTGCCCCAGGCCGGGGGAGGGAGTGGCTTCACTCCTGCGGGTCTCGAGGCAAGATTATCGGGGTCTAAGCCTGCTGCAGCCTCCAGTGGCCAGGGGCCCTCAACTGTGCCCGACAATCATGGGTAACCTGAAGAGTGCTGACTTCCCCAGACTGCCTGTGGCCCTGCTCTGCTGCATTGCTTGTGCCAGTGATGCCCTTGCCTTGATGCCAGTAGTCCGTGTCTTCCGGGATATGTAGCCCAGCTAGAAAACCAAGGGGTTGGGCTGGGTAAGCACTGACGTCCGCTCCCGTTCTGACTCGCGCCGTCCAGGCTCCCCACGGCGCGGCGTGTGCACATGAATCATCCTGTGTCCCCCATTCCCATTTGACTCGACGCTCGCAACACGGGCCTTGGGCATACATGTCTCGCAGGGCCAATGCAGGCAGCGTTCACCCTTGTCCCCCACGCTGCAGAGGGCAGCAGCTGTTCCCTCAGTGGGCAGCTCTGTTTGCATGCGTGGCTTGTCTTATTCCCCCCCCTCCTCCTCTTCATCCCAGTTCTTGCCCACCACCGGTACAGTTAACGGACGTGCCCCCAGGGACACACTCCTGTGGAACCAGGCCAGAAGACACCGTGGAACCCACTAGACTCCTCGCGAGGGCAACTGTATCTCCGAAAAGGAAGTTTAGGGAGACCGGCTTCCCTTTAAGTTTGGGAACTCCCTGCTTGATGACCCCCCACCTTTCTCTCCCTGACAGAGAGGAGCAGTGGACAGAGGCTTCCCAAGACGGACGGTCTTTCTCAGCTAGGGAGACGGAGCCCCAGACCCTAAATGAAAGAGGCGTCCTCTTGGCAGGGATCCCCCACAAAAAACTGCTTCCACTTTGCAATGTCCTTACAGACCAGATTTAATCACAAGGTCATAGTAACCATTGCCTCACTGCATCAGATCTCAGAAGGCTCTCGGCCTTACCACCTCCTGGACCAACCTGTCTCCTCTCCGAGGACCCTCAGAACTGGGTATTAATCCATGGGCACCAGACTGGACTCTCTTTCCATGCTAGGATGTCTCCTCTGGGGCTGATTCACTTTGATAAAGACCAGCTTGGCATCTGGAGCTGGCGCGATGGCCCAGGAGGAAGGGGCTTGCTGCACAAGCAGGGAGACTGGCATTTGAGTCTCCAAGAGCCAGCATTAAACGTCAAGTGTGGTTGCACGTACCTATGGTCCCAGAGCTAGAGAGGCAGGGGGACACACTTGCTTCTGCGCCCCCACACCTGTGCACCCGCACACGTCTGCATATGCATGTGCGTACATTCATGCACACAACGCGCACGTGCATACACACACACACACACACTTGTGTGTGGAAGCTGGAGGTCATGATGGGTGTGTTCCTCTATTGCTTTTTCTTTACCTTACTTTTTGAGACAGGCTCTTTCACTGAACCCCGAGTTCACTGGTTCAGATAGACTTGCTAGCCAGCAAGCCCCAGGGAAGCCAGGACACACAGCCCCCAATATCGGGACCGGTATTGTAACGGGCACCTAAATAGCTAAGAAGGGCTGGAGGGACAGCTTAGCGGTTAAGACGTTTGCCTGCAAAACCAAAGGACCCCGGCTCAATTCCCCAGGACCCACATTAGCCAGATGCATAAGGGGGCACATGCGTCTGGAGTTCATCTACAGTAGCTGGAGGCCCTGGTGCACCCATTCTCTCTCTCCCTCTCCCTCTTTGTCTGTCAAACAAATCAATAAAAAATAAAATAAAATAAAAATAGCTAAGAGGATGGACGTTATCATCAATGACTAGAAGTTTATGTCTCATGTAGGAGCTATGAGTAGATGTTATTGTTGTTAACAATGAAGTTGAAACGAAGATGGCAATGTTCCAAGAGGGTGGCATAGCTAACCCGGAAACAGGGAATTTGCATTCTGGGACGACCCTCTGCAGAGGGCAGGCATGGCCTGGTTAGTATTCTTTTTTTTTTTTTTTTCCTTTTGGAGGTAGGGTTTCACTCTAGTCCAGGCTGACCTGGAATTCGCTATGTAGTCTCAGGATAGCCTCAAACTCACGGCGATCCTCCTACATCTGCCCCCGAGTGCTGGGATGAAAGGCGTGCGCCACCACGCCCGACCTGGTTAGTATTCTTGACATTGCCACATCGGCTCAATTCTACTTTGAAACTGAGTTTGCAGGTGAGTGAGTGATCCAGAAAGATCTCCAGTGCAGAGCTGAGCGCAGGACTCACTGCATAATCATGGTTGCTCCCCCACCGTCTGTTAGCATGCCGTGGCTTTCTATTTTTATTTATTTATTTATTTTAAGGAGAAAGTGAGCTGAGTACCAGCCTTCATCGAGCTCTGTTTTTTTTTTTTTTTTTTTTAAGATTTGGGCTGGAGAGATGGCTTAGCAGTTAAGCGCTTGCCTGTGAAGCCTAAGGACCCGGTTCAAGGCTTGATTTCCCCAGGACCCACGTAAGACAGATGTACAAGGTGGTGCATGCATCTGGAGTTCATTTGCAGTGGCTGGAGACCCCGGTGCACCCATTCTCTCTCTCTCTCTCTCTCTCTGTCTGTCACCCTCAAATAAATAAATAAAATAAATAAAAAAAATTTAAAATTAAAAATAAAAAGATTTATTTTTATTTTATTTATTTATGAGAGAGAGAGAGAGAGAGAGAGAGAGGATGGGTGCTCCAGGACCTCTAGCCACTGCAAAGGAGCTCCAGGTGATGTGCCGCCTTGTGCATCTGGCTTACGTGGGACCTGCAGAATCGAACCAGGGTCCTTAGGCTTTGCAGGTAATTGCCTTAACCGCTAAGCCATCTCTCTAGCCCTGCCTTGGCTTTTTAAATAAATGTCTTGCTTTGGCATCGAGGAAGTATGCTGTGGTTTTTTTTTTTGTTTTTTGTTTTTTGTTTTTTGTTTTTCGAGGTAGGGTCTCACTCTAGCCCAGGCTGACCTGGAATTCACTATGGAGTCTCAGGGTGGCCTCGAACTCACAGCGATCCTCCTACCTCTGCCTCCCGAGTGCTGGGATTAAAGGCGTGCACCACCACGCCCGGCTTTTTTTTTGGTTTTTGACTGCTTTGCACTGACTCCATTAAAAACATATCAAATGATGGCCAAGTGTAAGTTTCAGTTGTGAGACTACGATGTTCAGAAAATGCGTTCATCTAACCTAATTTTTCATGGGTTTTGTGGTTTCCTTGAGAAAGTACCAACCCAAAGCAAAGATTATGTGGGTGGGGGGGCAAGGGGTGACCCCTGCACAGCAGTGCTGCATCCCCAAGATGAGACGCCCCTTTGAGAAAAACCTCCTCATCTTCAGCCGTTTCTTCAAGCAGCACAAAACATCCAGAGCCCATGGTGGTGACTTCCAGCATGACACTCGCTAAGACAGCCACATGGATGCCTGGATGCAATTGTAATCTAAGTCCACGCATCGGAAAAACACTGAAGGACTGTTAGACACTGTCCACAGAGACAAAGCGTCTTGGCTTTGTCTGACCAAGCGCCTTCCACTTCCACGGAGCTCTGCAGTCCTGATTCCATCGTCACCGAGGGTCGGACAAGGAGTCAGATGTGGACTCAAGACCCGCCCCGAACCCAATGCCAGCATGCATTTGGAAAGATATAGAGACATTTCTCTGCCCCTTGGTGATGGGAGGTGAAGGGGGTGGTATGTGGTTTGGAAAGCAAAGCTCAGATAAGAATGATGTATTTTAAAAGCAGAAGGTTCTTTTTAATATTATCCACTTTTTTAATATATATTTTTTATTGACAACTTCTATACTTACAGACAACAAACCATGGTATTTCCCTCCCTCCCCGCTTTCCCCTTCACAACTCTGCTTTCTATCATACCCCCTCCCTCTCTCCATTAGTCTCTCTTTTAGTTTGATGTCATTATCTTTTTCTCCTATTATGAGGGTCTTGTATAGGTATTGCTAGGCACTGCGAAGTCTTGGATATCGAGGCCAATTTCTGTCTGGACAGTTGTATGTAAGGAGTCCTACCCTTCCTTTGGCTCTTACATTCTTTCTGCCACCTCTTCCACAATGGACTGAGACTTGGAGAGTGTGAGATGTTTCAGTGCTGGACACTTCTCTGTCCCTTGTTCTCAGCACTATGTTGCCTTGTGGGTCATCCCAGTGGTCATCGCCATATGAAAAGAGAAGTTTCTCTAACTAGAAGTGAGATTAACATTAATATATGAATATGAACAGTAAGTGTAGTGCTTACAGGACAATTTGGTGAGAATAATATATGCACTTATCCAGACAAGAGCAGGCTTTACACCCCTAAGGCTCAATGCCACCCCTTCCATAGGCTTTTGATTAGGTTTTCAGTACCAGGCATGTATTCCCTCCCATAGAGGGGGCCTTCAGTCCAATTAGAGAGCAGTTGGTTTCTCCCAGAGCAGACATGCCACTATTGCACTCATTCAGTCATTTGGCCTGTCTGGCCAAACTTGAGGCTTCCAGTGTCCACTGTTTTCACCGCTGATGACTTCTGTCTCCCATAAGGCTGCATACAGTGCAGCTTTTTCCAGCTTTCAGTTGGCTGGGCTACAGGGAGAAGGTTTTCTGCTCAGCGCCACCTTGATTTCTCAGTGACTTTACCGCTCAGGCATGTGAAGTCTTCAGCAATTAGGGTCTTACCATCTCTTTCTCATGGGAAACCGAGGGCCTTGGCAGTAGCCTATAATATCATCCACTTTTAAAAGAGGTTTGAAGTTTCTAATGTAACACACGAGATAGGCTGTAGAGAGAACAAGGTCCAGGGTATGTGTAGAGAGTGTGCCTGGTGACCGCCAACAGGCAGCAACGTCCCAAGTCCAGCAGCATCAGAGGCCACGTGGCCCTGTGATTACGCAGCTGAGGACCCTGGGAGTAGGGAGTCCCTGCTGTCTGGGCAGGAGGAGCACCCGGCAGCCTGGCTGGGGCTTCTTGCTGCAGAACCCTCTGCTCTTCCCATAGTTGCAGGAGCTGCCTGACCCTGGCTCTGCTTCTGCTCATGGCACCATGCCCCTTAGCCAGAAGATTCTGTCCTTCCTCACTCGTGCCCGTGTCTCCTTCTACAAGTTTAAATGTCAGTCTTGTCTCTTGGCCCTGAGCATGGCCTTACCGTACTTTACGTGAACGGCTATGCCTCGGAACTATGAGCTTGGGGCTGGAAGGGGCGTGGACAGAGAGGAGGCGACGGAGCTATACGTATGGAAAAGTCACTTCTTGGAACCTGTTTCGGGCCCCACACATCACCGTCGCTGTCTCTAACCCTTAAAGCAACCGATTTTATAAATGAAAACAATTAGTACCAAGACATTTTCCAGCTCACCATGGTGATACAGATTAGGAGCAAGATTGCTTTTTTTTTTTTCTTTTCCTCTGGTACATAATTAGCTACAGACTGGCTCACAGAAGCATGGATGCCACCTTGCCTGCTCTAACAGGACTAAAACCTGTATCTGATCCAGTCTCCTCCAAGATGGCGACAAGCATCGGATCCAGCATAAGCTTCCTGCTTCTTCCTCAACTGTCTCTGTGCTTTACACCTGTGGGCTGGCCCTTCCTGAGTCAGTCCTTTGAATCCACCAACCATTCAGGTTCCTCCTTTACACACCTATGGGCCTGATGAGCAGGCTCCTTATAACTGGATGTCTGATTCCTATGAATGGGTCTGAGATACCTGGGTAGCCCCTCAACCTTGGTAACCGCTCTCTCAGTTCTCTGTACCGTGAAGGCTATTCACAGTGTCCCCTTCTCTTCCCAGCCTGGCCTGGAATCTCCTGCCTTGTTTCCCGTGTATGTGAGCCCTTTCCCGGAGCCTTCTGCTCTTGGAAGAGACCTTTCTCTATGGGATGGGGACCTTCTCCATCTCCCCTGCCACTTCCCAGCCAGGCTAGGAGGCAGAAGGATTTCTTTCGGCTTGCACTTGCCTGCTCTTGCCTTTTCTCTTAACCCAACTCTCCCTGAAAGACATCTCACAATTGTTATAACTTGCCCCTCTCTAAGTCTGCATTTTCGATTTCCCGATAACTTGGATAAGGACCTGACGTTGGAGTTCGCGGGACTTGGCGTCTCCTGCGTCTTGATGAACATATAATCCCTCCAAAGAATCCCCGACCCACATATCCGGCTCAGACAATTAACACCTTCAAGAACCAGATGTGCACCTGTCTCAAAGGCCATGCTATTTCTTGAGTTTTCTTCCCTGGGTGATTTTTGCATAATTTAATTTTATGGACCCTTTCCTATGGACAGTCCCATTTTTATCATCCTCTGTATTCCCTGTGTCTGCCATAAATGTCTTTGGTCTGTTGCCAGGTCCTAGCCTGGCTTTATAATGACCTTTGGTTCGTACTCCAGCCCCACACCGCAACAGCCAGCTCTTTTCCTTGATCCTGCACTTCCCAGAGTCATCCTCCCTTCTCCCATTTCTAGGTCTCCCCCTTTCTCACCCGACAAACGGGTCACAATTCCTGAGCACAGGTGGGCTTCTGATAAGAGTTCTCCTTCCAGGGAAAGGAGCACGCAGCTCAGTGACCTGCATGGTGGTCTCCCTGAAGGTGGAGAACTCTGTCACATGTCCCCCAGCCTGAAGCGTGGACACACAGTTGGTGTTGGCTACTTGGTAAAGTCTAGTGGCTACAAGGAAGGAAGGAAGGCAAGAACAGAGAAAGGAAGGTAAGGGGAAAAAATGCAGGCCCAGGGTATTTAGGCGGCTAGCCGCTGTTCTCTTTGTCTCTGCCCTAGATGCCTCACGCTTCATGGCTACACCACAGAGAACCAGAGTTAACATTTCTCTGATACACCAGCAGGGTCAAACCAAAGACTGAAATATTGACATTTTTTTTTTTCCAGATGGTAAGTAACCATTGCCCACTCACGTTCTCCAAGTGTATTCCTAGTCCACTCAACGGCCCCTTGGGTTTCTCTGTACCATCCTGTGATGTTGAGAGCAATTAAAGGAGGGATGCTTATCATAGAGGGGGGTCTCAGGGTCCTGCAGTTGTTAAGTGTCCAGGCAGCACCAGAAACAAAACCTTAAAGTATCCTAAAATTTAGATTAAAAAAAATTGTCAACTCCTGGAGATACCATTCATTTCTGCTTGTCTTCTACCCCGCCTGCCTCTACCCTGAAATTCAGCTTTGCCTCAGGAGCTTAGAATCACTGAAGAGTCGCCCCACATGCCTCCAGGCTCCTAAGTCACTACGAGCAGACAGCACGAACCAGCCCAGAGGAATGTGCCTACTTGAGCCCAGAGCAAGCAGGCTATCTCACTACCCTACCTCTGACCTGGCTGTGGAACTCAAATGACAGGCAAGATAGGGACATGCTGAGTGAGCCTTAAGCTTGCCTCTCTGTGGAAATCTTATGAAAAAAAAAAAAAATTCTGACCCTCCAGATTTCCTGACAAGGCAAAGACAAAAGTTGGTCAAGTCCACCTTGCTCCTGTCTCCCCACATCTTAATCTCTTCCTGAAGGAAGGGGTGATTGTGTGCTTCTGACCTGACCGGCAGAGATGCACTGACCACAGCTGTCCTTCCTCACCGCCTACAAGCCCTAGACACAGACCTCTGCCTGTTGAAGATTAGGTTCTGATGAACTGACAAGGAACCAAACTGAGGTGTTTCCAAGAGTGACTTGAGAGGCTAAAGCTGCGTCTGTACTGAAGGCTACTCTTATTTCTTCGATACTACATAATGGACGTAAGTGGCAGGAAACCCACCCGTGATCTGCAGGCAGTAAGGCCTCCTCAGTGGCCCGAGGACAGAGCTCAACTTCCCTGTAACTTGTCTTAATGCATTCCCAGCCCCTCCTTCCCTCCCGGCCTCTCTCCTGCTGAGACTGGTTCTCAGGATGCTAAGAGACGCCAGATTCTCATTTGGCTGATGGAGACATGACCCGGAGCCACAATTCAAATGGCTCCTAGCGTCCCCTTGATGCCAGCCCATCACGCCCCTGCCTCCACATCGGCACCCTTTGCGACATCATCCCAGACTGGCATGCCAGAGCCCAAACGGGCCAATGAGACAAGGGCCTGCCATAAATTAGTTCGTGATGGAAAGAAACCACGTTCCAGGTAAGGGAGTCATGACTGCGACAGATGAGACAGACTCCTGAATCTATCTATCTCACTCAAACAGGAGGGGTCGGGGTGAGCTTCACTGTATCACCGCGAAGTCAGACAGGGCCTGGAACAGCACCGAGAATAGAGGAGCGAACTAGAGAGTTTGGGCGTAAGCTGGAACACAGTGTAGAACTTAAGTTCACAACGCATCTGATTCAAAATTACTTCCAGGGCTGGAGAGATGGCTTAGCGGTTAAGCACTTGCCTGTGAAGCCTAAGGACCCCGGTTCGAGGCTCGATTCCCCAGGACCCACGTTAGCCAGATGCACAAGGGGGCGCACGCGTCTGGAGTTCGTTTGCAGTGGCTGGAAGCCCTGGCGCGCCCATTCTCTCTCTTTCTCTCTATCTGCCTCTTCCTCTCTCTGTCACTCTCAAATAAATAAATAAAAATGAACAAAAAAAATATTTAAAAAAAAATTTCTTCCTGGGATTCCATGGCCACTATGGAGTAGTTCTGGCTGGCTGGGTGCCTTCGGTAGGAATAAGGAGGTCCTAGGCCTGTGAATCTAGTGCCAACACCACAGCTCCGTGGAGACATCAGTCTCCCTCACCTCAGGTACACCCCAGGCCTTAGAAGTGTCCACAATGAAGACTCTAGTCCACCCTGAGAGGGCAGACCCAGGACGGAAGGCCGCACAGGGTCCCCAGTGCACGGGGTGGGGGTTCTAAAGTGAAGACAAAATAGCGTCGGGTCTCGAGTGTATGCCAACTGGCATAGAAGCACGTCCTTCGTAATGTGTGGAGAGGGGCGTGGCTGGAAGCTACCTGGGGCAAGTTCACGGTTCCTCTCACAGGGAGTAATGGTTATAGCCCAGGCTGCCTTCTCACCTGAAGGCCACATTACAGGGTGCAAGATAGCCTCTGGACTAGACACCACTGTGCTCCACGGAGAAGGAAGAGAAAGGGGGCGGGGGAGGTATAAAACAGGACCCTTCCAGCTGAAGCTGTGCTGGTCTCCTCTTCTTGGGAGTCTTCTGAGCATCTCACCACATAGCCTCAGTTTACACGCCGTGTTAACATCAGGCCGCTGACAGAAGACCTGAGCTAACTTAAAGGGAAGAAGCATGCATTTTGGTTCCCGATGTCACAGGCTTTAGGCCACGGTCGACTGGTTTGATCATTCTTAGGCCTGTGGTGACACAGAACTTCATGGTGGAAGACAGTTTTCTGTTCAGCTCCCGGGGAGCCAGAAAGGTTTGGGAGGAGCAGGGGCAAAATACAGCCCTCAAGGGCACACTACCAAGGACACATTTCCTGTAGGGAGGTCCCACTTTCTAAGTTTCCGTGGCCCTTCTTAACACCCATCAAATTATAAAAGACAGATTAATCCACACATGAGGTCCAAGGCCTCATGGCCTAGTCATTTTCTCAAAGCTCCACCTCTGAACATTGCTACACGGGGCATCAAGTCTTCAATACATGAGTTTTGGAGGGGGGGGCATTTCAGATTTAAACTATAAGACACGTATTATTATCTGGAGTTAGGGAACATGGCCACCCCTGTTGGATAGGGAGCTCAGAAAAGTAGCCTTCCAGGCTGGGCTCATTGTCTCATCCCCGGCCACGACAGAGATATTCCAAGCTGCTTTCCTGGAACGTGGGACTTGCTCTGTCACAGGGCTCGTAGGCACGTGATTTTATGTGATACTAATAACGATGTCATGTGTCTTGTCATTTCCGTCGTATAGAAGAAGAAATCAAGACTGCCTAGTGCCTTGTCAATGACTGAGGGCTACACGTTCATCTAGGAGGCAGCAGCCTCGGTCCACCTGTGTGATGGAAGTTCCCCAGGCCATCTCCTAGATCCTTTGCTTTTCCTTTCTTTGTTTTTGAGAGAGAGAGAGAGAGAGAATTGGCAAGCCAGGGCCTTGGCCACTGAAGTCAAACTCCAGATGCTTGCGCCACCTAGTGGGCATGTGCGACCTTGCGCCTGCCTCACCTTTGTGCATCTGGCTTATGTGGGATCTGGAGATTGAACACAGCCTTAATTGCTGAGCCATCTCTCCAGCCCTCCTTTGCTTTTTCTATCCCTTCCCTTCCCCTTCCTTTCCTCAGCACCCTTTTCCTGCCCCATGTGCTTTAGCGTAGGCCTGTTGATCCTTCCACAGAGTATAGAGGGCAGGGATAGAAGTCTCTCTCCCTTCACAGAGTCTAGAAGGCAGGGATGGAAGTCTCTCTCCCTTCACAGAGTCAGATCCCAGCATCTCCCAGGGAAAAAGCGCTGGGACTCTGGGAAGCCAAGGAGGAGAGACAAGAAGAGCCAGCCCCTTCCCCTGAATGAAGTATATGGGCCAACACGTCATTTGAACATTCTGGAAAGTCGTGGTTCTCCAGAGACTGGAACACCGTAGATACTTTAGACATGCAGAATGAGGTTTATCACCAGCAACTGAGAAGTCCTGCCACCTTCTGTGGGCAAGCTTAAGGGTGAAGGAGTCCTCACACTGGAAAATCCAGGAGGAGCCTGCAGCGTACTTCCCAGATGGAGTTCAAAGAGCCAGAGAACCAGGATCATCTCCTCGTCCCACGTCAGGAGATGATGGGCTCCCCAGCGCCCACTCATGTGGGGAGCTTTCTGCATTGCCCTCAGCTCCTCTTGCGTGGGAATACGCTCCAAAGAAAGAGAGAGAGAATGCCTGTTCCCTACAGATGTGGCCATCTTGGATCGTTCAGTTCTATGCAGGTCACTGTGCTGTTTGCCTAATGCTTTTCCAGAGCCCATTTAACACTCTACTTAACACTTAACCTGGGTAAGGATTTTGTATTTTGTTGACTTTATTTTTTAAAATTTTTTTTGTTTATTTTTATTTATTTATTTGAGACTAACAGACAAGAGAGAGAAAGGCAGATAGAGAGAGAGAGAGAGAGAGAGAGAGAGAGAATGGGCGTGCCAGGGCCTCCAGCTGCTGCAAACGAACTCCAGACACATGTGCTCCCCCTGTGCATCTGGCTAATGTGGGTCCAGGGGAATCAAGCCTCAAACTGGGGTTCTTAGGCTTCACAGGCAAACGCTTAACTGCTAAGCCATCTCTCTAACCCTTTGTTGACTTTCTAACCCTCCATCCACCAGAACTTCTTCCCTTCCCTCCCTCCTCCACAGAGCCATAGAGGACAATCTCTCCCCTCATTTGCTCCCACATCCTCCACCAATCTGCTCTTGAGCCTGTATGGTCCTAGATGGGTCACTCTTTTTTATTGCTTTTTTATTAATTTTTTTATTAATTAGTTTTGTATTCAGCAAATACAGTCAGTTTGGTACCATTATTAGGCTCATCCGTGACCTACCCCCTCCCCTTGGCCCCTCCTTGTTGAGGTACATGGGTCATGCATTGTGGAGTTAGCCCACAGTTATGGGTAAGATAAATGTCTCTGCATATCATGACCCAACATGTGAATTTGTTGTTTTATTAGATATGGACATATTTAGTATGTAAACAACACATGTTGATACCATCATTTTCCCCATCCCTGCCCCTTTACCAAAGAGGCCTTCCTCGTTGGGGATTCAGGTCAACTCCAAAGGGATTGTGGGTCATGTATTGTGGGGGCAGCAGTCAGTTACGGGGGAGGGGCAATGTCTCTGTGCAAAATGACCCAACTTGTGGCTCTAACAATCTTTCTATCCCCTCTTCCTCAAAATTCCATGAGCCATGTTGGGTGTGTTTTAAGTCTACTTCAGTGATGGGCTTGGGAGCCTCTGGATCTCTGGTTTGGTAGGTGTTGAGTGTCCTCAGTGTCTATCTATCTCCTTCACCCTTGTGCTGACATCAGATCCACTGAGGCAGCAGCACTCTTGTTCATTTCCCCAATTCCTCTGTGGTTTCAGCTGGGGCTGGAGAGGAGTGCACTGGGTCATTTATCTCCTCAGGTCCAGCTCCCATATGAAAAAGAGAAGCAGAATCTCCAACAGAAAGTTAAATTAGTACTGGTTAAATGGAATAACCATTATTAACTTACAAGATTAGTGGGAGCTTGACAATGGAAAGCAGAATCGATATCTGGATATGATTCTGACTTGCTTCCCAGTTCCAGATATGGTTTCCTTTCCACTGAGTGGATCTGTTAGCCAATCCGAGAGCAGTTGGTTACCCACCATGGCTGTGTGCCACTATTGCACTTGTGTGAGCATCACGTCAGGTTGTTTGCTTCTGCGTCAAATAGACTTTGAGTTGCTCAGACAGATGTTGGCCACTTTCCCCTGGTAGCTCATGTAGTGCCTTCCAGCACTAGATGGGCTAATTATCCGAGGACCTGGATTCCAATCAGGTCTCTCCATGGTCCATGCTGACAGTGATTGGTGTCTTCAGCAGTAGGGTCTTACCATTAACCTCTGGTGGGTGATCAAGTGCTCTGACAGAAGTCTGTCTTGGTTTCTTTGGGAGATCTAGTAGGTGTCTCTGATCAGCAGCTCATTGTGGATGTAGACCACGTCCTGGTGCAGGGAATCACAAGCCAGCACTGGGTGGGTCACTCTTCAACATAAGAGCCCATGCTGTTGCTTCTGCTCACCTTGGCAGAGGCCCGTCTTCTGTACTACCAGTTTCTCCTCTTTCTCGGATCGTTCTCACCAGGATCCAAACGGGCTGCAACATCACCTCCTACTCACATCATTTACAAAAACATAGTCCCTTTAAAAGTTGCCCTATTTGCCGGGCGTGGTGGCGCACTCCTTTAATCCCAGCACTCGGGAGGCAGAGGTAGGAGGATCGCCGTGAGTTCAAGGCCACCCTGAGACTCCATAGTGAACTCCAGGTCAGCCTGAGCTAGAGTGAGACCCTACCTCGAAAAACCAAAAAAAAAAAAAAAAAAAAAAAGTTGCCCTATTTATCTGTTCCTTACTCTAGCAAATTCTCCAGTGTAGTTTTAAATTTTTATGGTCTGCACTGGGGTGAAAAAAAGAAATGTTCTCCTAGATTCTCACCTATTGGGCTTGTCCCCACTGTTTCGCCCAGGATAGCTTTGGACAGGATTATCAAAGACCTCTGTGTTGCTCCTTCCAACAGTCAGCCCCCCCCCCCACCGCTCTCTGCCTTGGTCAGCAGCATCTGTGACCACCGCATAGTTTTTCTGATACATTTACTCCATCTGACTGGAAGGGCCACCCTCTCTCATGATATCTTCCTTATTCATCATCACTTCCCAGTTTCTCCTACCTCTTCTCCAAAGCTTATAAGTTGGATTTTTTTTTCTACCCCTGTCTTTCCTCTATTAGTTCTGCTCTAGCAGGGCTCTGCCTGATAAAGAGTAATTGGAAGCTTAATTTTCAAAATCTATTTCTATTTTATTTTATTTATTTGAGAGAGAAAAATAGGCAGGTAGAGAGAGAGAATGGGTGTTCCAGGGCCTCCAGCCACTGCAGACAGACTCCAGATATATGTGCCCCCTTGTACATCTATCTGGCTTACGTGGGTCCTAGGGAATTAAACCCAGATCCTTTGGCTTTTCAGGCAAGTGCCTTAACTGCTAAGCCATCTCTCCAGCCCAGAAGCTTAATCTTAATCAAAAATATCTCAGGCAGCCGGGCGTGGTGGCGCACGCCTTTAATCCCAGCACTAGGGAGGCAGAGGTAGGAGGATGGCCATGAGTTCGAGGCTACCCTGAGACTACACAGTGAGTTCCAGGTCAGCCTGGGCTAGAGTGAGACCCCACCTCGAAAAAGCAAAAAAAAAAAAAAAAAAAATATATATATATATATATATATATATATATATATATCAGGCTATGGGGGACATACATTTATAATCGAACCACCACAACAGTGAAGAGCAACTCTACTTTCCAATGATTTAGGTCCCAACCCTATCATTGTCTCAACCTTCTAATGTCTTCGTCCAAGGGGTTGTGGGGGGGATTGCTTTTATCCAAATACCAGGCAGAAACTGAAAGGCCACCCAGGTTTCTCATCTCTGCTGATGGGAATCCCATTCTTCCGGTTGCTCGGATCAAAAGCTTTGGTGTTGTTCTTCGTTCCTCTTTCTCTTCTGCCCCGTGTTTGTACCGTCGGCAAATAACATCAGTGCTCCTTTCAAAATGCACGCGGAACCTGCCCACTTTCTACTTCAGCCACCCTTGAACCCCTGCCTTCTCTGAAGGGTTAGTAGAGCCACCCACCGATCTCTGTGTCCCAACCCTGGCTTCCCTCGAGTTCACTCTGAGCATTCTCCGTCTAGCAGCCGCAGCGTCTCGGCACACGACGGCCCCCACCGTGCCCGTTCAAAGGAAAGTTCCACGGATCCCAGTTCCCTCTCTGGTCCAGACGTTAGGCAGTGCAAGGGTGGTGGTGCAGGGAGTCACCCTGGTACTTCTTGGCCTTGTCCCTGTTGTGTTCTCCAGTTCACTCTGCTCCATCTCCATTAGCTCCTTACTGTCCTGTCACAAGCATGCCCCAGGAGCTCCGGCTTCTCTGCCTGTGACACTCTACGTGGCTCACGGTCTCACCATGCACCCTGTGGCGGTGTGACGCAGGCGTCCCCCCATAAATGCAGGCGTTCTGGATGCCAGGTTCCCAGCTGATGGAGATTTGGGAACTAACGGCTATTAGTGTTGGGGGATAGGCTTATGGGTGTCACAGCCAGCTCCCCCTTGCCATTGTTTGGCACACTCTCCTGTTCCTGTTGTCCACCTGATGTTGCCCAGGGGGTGATGTCCACCCTCTGCTCATGCCATCATTTTCTCCTGCCATCATGGAGCTTCCCCTCGAGCCTGTAAGCCAAAATAAACCTCTTTTTCCCATAAGCTGCTCTTGGCTGGATGATTTCTGCCAGCAATGTGAACCTGGCAGCAACACACACTCTCTGCTCAAATTTCATCTTCCTCAAAGAAATCCGTCGTAGCGACCATAGCCATCACCAGCTCTGATCTCTCCGATCGGTACGGCCACCCCTCAGTGCCTGCGCCGACACAGATTCCAACCTCCCTGCATGCTCACGTTCTTTCTATGAGACGGCATGGGATTTGTACTTAATCTAGGCACATCCACCCATATGCTTTATTTTTTTTTGTTTATTTTTAATTAGTTAATGTTATATTTTGAATGGCTCATAAAGGCACAATTTTAATGCAAGGGTTTCAGTTTCTCAAAGTATCTTTTCTTATACCATCAATAAAAATCAACCTGTATAAATACTGTTCATTAACTATAGGATATTAAATTTATAGGATAGTAAATTTATTTAACCAAATATGCAGCAGTTTTTGAGGAGCAAATGTTTCACTGTATGAGCCAGGTATGCTGTTTGCTTATTTTACTGAGTGCTGGTATATTTTTGGCTTTTCAGAGGAAAAACAATATTCAGTGTAATACAGAAAAAAATTGACCATAACATGAATTTATATAAAGTATTCCCATAGGAAATCCTATAAGATTTGTAACTTTTATTTTTTTAATCTTTTATTTTTATTTATTTGAAAGAGAGAGAAAGAGGCAGAGAGAGAAGAGAGAGAGAGAGAGAGAATAAACATGCCAGGGTTTCCAGCCACTGTAAATGAACTCTAAACACTTGCACCATCTCGTGGGTGGGTTCTGGCGAATTGAACCTGGGTCCTTTGGCTTTGCAAGCAAGCGCCTTAACTGCTAATCCATCTTTCCAGCCTGCAGTATCTTGGTTTTCTTTTTTGTTTGTTTGTTTTTGTTTTTCGAGGTGGGATCTCACTCTAGCCCAGGCTGACCTGGAATTCACTATGTAGTCTCAGGGTGGCCTTGAACTCACGTCAATCTTCCTACCTCTGCCTCCTGAGTGCTGGGACTAAAGGTGTGCCACCACATCCGGCTGCCGTATCTATTTTTAATAACATGCATATTTCATCTAGGGAACAAATCAAGATTATTTAAATGGGAATATCCAAGGTTAGGACCTCAATGGAATCATCGCTTAATTAAAATCAAAATCTCATGGTGTCCTTCAAATGACATCATAAAGAAAAATCAGCTCTAGATTATCTATAACCCCGGCTATAATCTAAGTGACATATAAACAGCTGTTATACAACAATGAGGAGAAAACAGTTTGTACATGTTCAATGTAAATGAAGCTATGTTTAGTATATTTTATCTAATGTGCGGCAAACCCATGGATGTGATACCCAAAAATGTGGAAAGCCGATCGCATTGATCCCTACAGTTCTGTCAGCCAACTGACCCACCACCTACTTCCACGTTGGCCTTTTGCTCTGTGCATTTCTGCACTGTGAGGAGAACTTCAAGGGGCAAGGAACTTGGTTTTCTTCTCTTAGGCTTCTCCAGTTCTTGAACCTAACAGGTGCACATGACACTGCTGAATTCACAGCACTCTGTCGCTCATCGCAGCTGACAGTTCGCACCAGTGACGCCCTCTTTGGGACAAATACCCAGAGCAGAGAAGAGCTTTTGCCAACGCAGAACAAGTCAGCTGCCTTCTCATTGCTAGGACAAAACGTGTGACTGAAAGCAGCTCGTGGAAGGAAAGGGTGTATTTCTCACTTGCAGGTTTTTTTTGTTTGTTTATTTTTATTTATTTGAGAGCGAGAGCGAGAGTGAGAGAGAGAGAGAGAATGGGCGTGCCAGGGCCTCCAGCCACTACAAACGAACTCCAGACACGTGCGCCCCCTTGTGCATCTGGCTAACGTGGGTCCTGGGGAATCGAGCCTCGAACCGGGGTCCTTAGGCTTCACAGGCAAGCGCTTAACCACTAAGCCATCTCTCCAGCCCTCACTTGCAGTTTTAAGGGAGGAGTTTCATCAGGGCAGAGAAAGCGTGATAGGAGCAGACCACCACCAGCGTGTTGTCACATGAGCAGGGAAGAAATAGAAAAGCTCTAGCACCCCAAGGCCTGGCCCTGCTGACGCACCTCCTCCTGTAAGGCTGCACATCCAAAGGTTCCACAACCTTCCCAATCAGTGCCAACATCGCTCTCCAGAGCTGGGCATTGATTGTGAAGCTTAATTGCAAACACACGAGGCTATGGGGGACATTTTTTTTTTGAGGCGAGCCCAACAGACTGGTCTTTTTTTTATGCAAGAGAGAGAGAGAGAGAATTGGTGCCCCAGGGCCTCCAGCCACTACAATCAAACTCCAGATGTGTGTGCCCCTTGTGTGCCCGCTCTTGCGCCATTGTGCATCTGGCTTACGTGGGACCTGGAGGATTGAACATGAGTCCTTAGGCTTCATGGGTAAATGCCTTCAAAGAGATGATGTACTTCCAAGTTTGGAGGTCTTCATACAGGAAGCCAGGGCTCCACTGCTCTGAGATTTATCTTCTGCAGCATGCTTTAAATTCCCGTCATCTGTGTGTCGTCACTTGCAAAATGAGCCGTGTCACCTGTACCACGGGGCCGTGTCTACAAGCCAACGGTGTATCTAACGCACTTCTCAAACACCCAGCTTACATTGGGTGTGTGGCAAATATTGGTTTCCTTCCAACCCCTTCCTTATCCCTGCAGGGGTGACATGGCTTTTTCCTCAGATAGACATGGCTTCAAGGACTCAAGAGAAGAGGGGGGGACCCATGGGTTCAGGCAGGGGATGGCGAAGATTGGATACGGGTTCCTGCTCTCGTGATCTCAAGGCTGCTGAGTTGGTGGACAGCGAACGGGCTTCCTCAGGGCCACCAGGCCCTCTGTGAGTCTCTGGGGCAGTGACAAGTGCTGGCCATGTGGAATCAGAACCCTGTCTCGGGCTAAGGCTGTTGCATGCGAAGCCAAGTGACCCAGGTTCGATTCCCCAGGACTCACATAAGCCGGATGCATAACGTGGCGCATGTGTCTGGAATTTGTCTGCAGTGGCTGGATGCCCTGGCGTGCCCATTCTCTCTCCTCTCTCTCTCTCTCTCTCTCTCTGTGTGTGTGTGTGTGTATGTGTGTTCCCAAGAAGTAAAATTACTCTAACTTTAGGATACTTTCCTCTGGTTAATATTTGATCCTTTCTTCCTAACATTAAACCAGGTTGTCAGGAGGATGGCTCTGTAACCTGCTATGTATGGTCCTCAGAATACAAAGTCTTCCCTTTTCCTCGGTGACAGCCGGGCCAATGGGCTTTTCCTTCCTGGGCCTGTTTCTCCAGCCCTGTCACCATCCGTCTTCCAGACTCACAGAGATCACCCTTCAGAGCTTTCCCATCTTCCCCAGTCTGCTATCCATGGGAGGGCTGAGCTTCGTTTCAGCTTCCAAGCCTTCACTCAATTTGGTAAAACCAGGTCATGTTACCCACAACCGAAAATAGTAATTCATAATGCCTGCCTATAGGAAAGATGGACCTTCAGAGGAGCCTAGGGGCGAACCAGCTGGTGTCTGTCCCAGGTTGTGTGTCTTTTTCAGCCCCATGTCTTCTTCATTTTAAGCAGATAGATCTGGGCCTGGGCAATGGAAGTAAGAGACAAAGATAGAGGTGTGCAGTGTTCAGAAACCACGAGGACAATTCGAACACAGAGCTCCTTGGGGACAGAGAACGCCTGCTGCGTCTTAAACAGTTTGAACACAGAGGCAGGGCCAAGCAATCAAAACACAGCTCCGTCACAAGCACACACTGGCTTGGACCTTGAGGATACAGTGGTAAATAAAACGATGTTTCCTTGCCAACTCTGAAGGGGAAGGCGAAACTTTAACAATACAAGACTGTTGCGGTCAGGTTCGCATTGCTGGTAGAAATCACCCGACCAAGAGCAGCTTATGGGAAAAGGAGGTTTATTTTGGCTTACAGGCTCTAGGGGAAGCTCCACGATGGTAGGGGAAAACGATGGCATGAGCAGAGGGTGGACATCACCCCCTGGCCAGCATAAGGTAGACAACAGCAACAGGAGAGTGTGCCAAACATTGGCTAGGGAACACTGGTTATAACACCCATAAGCCCGTCCCCAACAATACATTGCCTGCAGGAGGTGTTAATTCCCAAATCTCCATCAGCTGGGAACCCAGCGTTCAGAACACCTAAGTTTATGGGGGGACACCTGAATCAAACCTCCACAAAGACAGTATAATATTAGTGATAACCTTTTCAGCTGCAAATGGCTCAAACTTAATTCAAATGGCTTCTAAACGCGAGGCCATAATTTATTAACTTTAATGAACTCGTCAGCTTTTACTGTTGTAAAAACCATCCTTCCCAAATCTCGGCCTGTTGCATTTTTCAAAAGTTTGTGTTTTACCCAAGCGACCAGAATTCCATTCAGTGAGGAGGCTGAATCTCTCTGTTCTAGCAACCTTTACCTCTGGTCAGATCTCTTATCACAGTCATATTGTTGTTTTCCTCTTTACACAGCCTGGAAGCACCGGGGTCATGCTGCCTTCTATTCTATGACTGTTTCTGAAGATTTGGTGTTTTTTTTCCCTGCTGCTGAAAGTTAGGATGTTTTTGTTGTAAGTTGTCACTTCTCTGACTCAGAGTTTTAAACGCTAAGGGATTTATTTCCTGACGAGGAAAGTCATGGGGCCGAGCCAGCTCGGTATGTCAGGACTCGATTTTCCCATCTCTGTATTTCTTTTCCAGCCCTGGCTTCGTTTTCAGACAGGCGTCTCTCGTGGTCAAATATCTGTTACGTGCATTCTGGGCATCTAATGCAGACTTGTCAATGTCCACCGAAAGAGCAGGGGCAAGATCTGTCTTGTATCTCTTGTTAGAAATGAAGACACGATATCATGAGGGACAGACCCTCAAAATATGAAAAGTTGGACGGTGTCAAGGGTCTTCCAGGAAGGACAGGGAGAAATGGCTGGTGGGACAGGCAATAAGCAAGCTTTGCTTACGAATTTTGCTTAGATTTGGATCATCCCAAGACACCCTTCTTTTCTCCCAGCTCTTGTTCTTTAGGTTGGCGGGGGTGGGGATGGGCTATTTCTCAGTGACAGCTCCAACAGTTGCAAGCTACAGCCAGCATCAAGATTTCAGACTCCTTCCAAGTGTGGCTCTGCCAGGAGAAATGGACATCACCTCCAAGCTATCCAATTCAATTTCTTTGTAGGTTTTTTTTTTTTTTTTTTTTTTTTTTCAGGAAAGTTGGGAAATCTGCAGGCTCACAAGGCTGGTTGCTTTCCACAGGACCAGACATCCAGGGCAGCCATCTTCTGAGAGAGAAATGTCCTTTTCATTCATTTTGAGATTTTTTTTTTTCCCCACTGGAGACACCAGAATGGAACAGAAAGCTTGGGTTCGGTGGGGGGGGGGTCTTAAAAGTTCTTCCGAAGTTAAGCTCCTGGGTGCTGTCCCTCCAGCAAAGTGGCTATAGTCCCATTTCACTCTTTTGATATAAATTCACACAGAAACTTCTTGCACCTTCATTAACCTCCAGCCTCCAGGAAGTGACATCAAAGTCACACCTGAAAATGTTTTAGAATCAGGCATTGTCCAACTCCTTGACATTGCCAGACAGTGTTGTCATCTGCAGAGGTCACACTTAAGCACTGTGCTACTAAGTTACAGAAACAATATCAGAAAAACTCCAATATATTATGTTTTGCGAGGTAGGGTGTCATTTTAGCCCAGGCTGACCTGAAATTCACTATGTCGTCTCAGGGTGTCTTCGAACTCAAGACAATCCTCCTACCTCTCTGCCTCCCGAGTGCTGGGATTAAAGGTGTGCGCCACCACGCCCGGCAAAATGCCAATATTTTAAGTGAGTGTATGATTATTTTTTTAACTTATTCATTTTTTAATAAAAAGGTTGTACTCCTAGAGCCCCTCTCCCCTGCTGAGGGGCTTCGATGAAGTTATTGGTAGTCATTGAGGGGACCAAGAGGCCTCAGTCAATCTCTGTAGGGGGGGGGACAGAGTGTCTCAGGCTCTTCTCAACTACCCTGCGACTCTTACAACCTTTCTACCCCTTCTCCCCCAATGTTCCCTGAGCCTGGACAGCAAGATAGGAATCTGATTTGGTTTTGTTTTCTCTGTAGCCTCTGGATTTCTGTTTTAATGAGTGTGGTAGCTTGAATAGATGGCCCCCAATATATTTAGTGTTTTGTTAGCTTCTAGTTTGCATCTGCAGCCACTTGGCTGCAGGCCGTGTCACTGGGTGGATCTTAAGGTGTGGTGGTTGGTTTGAGATTTCAATCTACGGATACGCAAAGTGTGCCTAGCTAGAGTTCCTGAAGTGTGCTGTGGCATTTGGCTTTTAGGCTTGTGCTTCTCTCTCTCTCTCTCTTTCTCTGCTTGGGCCTGTGAAGGCAGGCCAGCTTCTTCTGCCATTATGGAACTTCCCCCTGGATCTGTAAGCTTCAATAAATATCCCTTCCTCCATAACTGTGCCTGGTCTGGAAGTTCATCTCAGTGAACCTGAAGCTGTCTGCTACAATGAGGTTCGAGTGACCACAGCATCCGCTGCCATCTGTGGTTTTATTGCCTGAGCAATTGGGGTTATATTCAGAAAGTCTTTGCCAAGACCAATATGTTGAAAGGTTTCCCCTACTTTTTCCTCTAGCAATTTCAGAGTTTCAGGTCTGATGTTAAGGTCTTTAGTCCATTTGGACTTAATTCTTGTGCATGGAGAGAGAGAAGAACCTATTTTCATCTTTCTACAGATAAATATCCAGTTTTCCCAGCACCATTTACTGAAGAGGCTGTCTTTTCTCCAGTGAGTATTTTTGGCATTTTTATCGAATATCAGGTGGCTATAGCTACTTGGACTTGCATCTGGGTCCTCTATTCTGTTCCATTGATCTACATGTCTGCTTTTGTGCCAGTACCATGCTGTTTTTTGTTACTATGGCTCTGTAGTATAGGTTAAAATCAGATATGGTGATACCACCAGCCTTATTTTTGTTGTAGAACAGATTCTTTAATCAATGGTGAGAACAGTTTGAACTAAAGGGGATATGCCTAGTCATTAGAAAAACTTACGGTTGTATACATTGTTTCTTCTTATTTAGAGAGCTGTGGGATCTTCTCTGGAGACTCTTGGTTTTTGGTCCTAGGCAATCTGCCATGGTTCCCAGAGCCGGATATAACTTCACCCCCACTGAGTGGGTCTCATGCCCAATTCATGAGCATCTGGGTACCCACAAGGGCTGTGTGCCACTATTGCACAAGTGTATACTTACTGCTCAGCTGGTAACTGGCGGGATTTCCTGCTTAATCAATCAGTTGACAACGGTTATTCTCCAGACATCCTCATAGCACTTTCCAGCACTGTGAGGACCAGCCGGGAGGGAACTGGGCTCCCCCTCACTTCCAGCATGGTCACAGGCTACGGTGTCTTCAACAATAGGAACTTACCTTTTAGCTCTTGCAGGCAGCCAAGTATTTTGGCAATAGCCCGTATTATTTTGGGGACTTTATGTCTACTTGACCGATACCTCACTGCAGGGAAGAACCCAATTCTGGCCCTGGGAATTACCAGCCAGCACCCATGGTTTTAGGTTAATGTTTTCTCCACCTATGATGGAGTGCTTCTGTTCAGATCCTCCTCCCCTTCATTGACTTGTAGAGTGGTATCCTCAGGAAGGGTTCTGTGGCAGTGATTCATGTTGCCATTAGTTTTGTATACCCCCACACACCCTCCTTTCAACCCTGTAGACCTTTCAATATTTCTCTCTTTCTTCCTTTTTTCCTTCCTTCCTTTCTTCCTTCCTACCTCCCTCCTTTCTTCTTTCTTTCTTTCTTTTTTTCTTTCTCTCTCTCTCTCTTTCTTTCTTTCTTTCTCTCTCTCTCTCTCCCTCTTTCTTTCTGTCTTTCTGCTGATCATTGACTTGCCCAGTAGCCCTTCCTCCCTTTCCTCACTAGCTCCCCCTTTTCCTATCTTCATTATAATGCCTTATCCATATTGTAGATATTTATTAGGCTTATAATTAGCTGACCCTGGACCAGGCTAGGAACTTGATAGGAGAGAGATCATGCTGCATTTGTCTTTCTGACCCTGTGTGACCTCAGTCATCATGACATTTTCCAAGTCTCCCTGTTTTCCTGCAAATTTGATTGTTTCATCTTCCCTTACTTTCGAATAGAATTCCGCAGTGTCTGTGTACCGCATCTTCATTAGCCACTCATTTGTTGATTGGCATCGGGGCTGCTTCCAGTCCCTGGATGTTGTGAATAGAGCAGAAACAAGAAATGGTTGTGGGGATGGAGAAATGGCTTAGTGGTTAAGCACTTGCTTGTGAAGCCTAAGGACCCCGGTTCGAGGCTCGATTCCCCAGGACCCACGTTAGCCAGATGCACAAGGGGGCGCACGCGTCTGGAGTTCGTTTGCAGTGGCTGGAGGCCCTGGCGCGCCCATTCTCTGTCTCTATCTGCTTCTTTCTCTGTCTGTCGCTCTCAAATAAATAAATAATAAACAAAAAAAATTTTAAAAAGAGCGAAATGGTTGTGTAAGTGTCTCTGTCGTATGTGGTGGAGTCTTGCAGTTATATGCCCCAAAAAGGTACAGCTGAATCTAGTGGTAGTTCTGTGTTCAGCATTTTGAGGAGGATTCATCCTGATTTCCATAGTGGCTGTAAAAGTTTACTCTCCCACCAGCACTGGATGAGGACTCCTGTTTTCCCACATCCCTGCCAGCATGTGCTGTCATTTTATTTTATTTTATTTTATTTTATTTATTTTATTTATTTTATTTTATTTTATTTTATTTTATTTTATTTTATTTTATTTTATTTTATTTTATTTTATTTTATTTTATTTTATGGTGGCCTTTCTGAATGAAGTGAGGTGGAATCTCATAGTCGTTTTAATTTTCGTTGCCTTGATGAATAGAGATGTTGAACATATCTTTAGGTGTTTAATGGTCGTTTGTGTTTCTTCCTTTGAGGATCTCTTCAATTCCCTGCTCCGTTTTTGAGTGGGGTGCTTGATTTCTTATTGTTTAGTTTTTTTTTTTTTTTTGAGTTCTTTGTAGATTCCAGATATTAATCCCTTATTAGAGGTATTGCCAGTGAGGATTTTCTACCACTCAGTAGGTTGTCTATTGAGTCTGTTGATGGTTTGCTTATCTGTTCAATAACTTTTAATGTTCATGAGGTCCCAGTTGTTGGGTGTTTACCTAATTCCCTGGGCTACTGGAGTCTTGTTCAGGAAGTCTTTCCCCTATGTCAATATCTTGGAGTGTTCTCCCTACCTTCTCCACTAGGTGATTTAGCGTTTCAGGTCTTATATTGAGGTCCTTGATCCATTTTGAGTTGACTTTAGTACAAGGTGAAAGGAGAGGGTCCAAATTCAATCTTCTACATGGGGCTACCCAGTTTCTCTAGCACAGTTTGTTTAAGATGCTATCTTTGCTTCAGTGAGCATTGTTGGCCACTTGGTCAAAGATCAGGTAGCTTCATTTACTCGAAATCATACCTGGGTTATCAATTCTAGTCCAATGATCCACGTGCGTGTTTTTATGATAGTACCATGCTGTTTTTATTACTGGTGCCTTAAACTATAGCTTGAAATCCGGTATGGTGATACCACCACAGGTGTTCCTTTGGCTGAGAACATTTTTGGCTATTCAAGACATTTTGTGCTTCCATATGATTTTTTTTTTTTTTTTTGAGGCAAGCCCAACAGATTGGCCATTTTCTTTTTATTGATGTGAGAAAGTGAGAATGAGAAAGTAACTATCATACAGTCCAAACCTTAGTTGGCTCAACAATTCTTAGACAAGGTAGAACTCTTGCATCTAGGCATAAGGAAGGAGAGATTTTAAAAAATCATAGCAGAAACTCTTGAAAGAGCAAATAAAGCTTGAAAGCAGTACTATGAAATAGACAAGCGAATTGTGATATATAAAATGTCACATGTAGGCTGGGGAAATGGCTTAGCAGTTAAGGCATTTGCCTGCAAAGACTAAGGACCCCAGTTCAGTTCCCCAGGACCCACATAAGCCAGATGCACAAGGGGGCGCATGCATCTGGAGTTTGTTTTCAGTGGCTGGAGACCCTGACATGCCTAGTCTCTCTCTCTCTCTCTCTCCCTCTTCCTCTGTCTCTCTCAAATAAATAAACAAATAGAATATCTTAAAATGTCACATGTATATCATCTACAAATCATATTGCATTAGCTTGGAAGATCTTTGTCTATCCTTTCCCCCTCAGGTGGTGTCTATCTTTATCAGTAAGGTGGGTTTCTTGTACACAGCAAATGGGTGGGTCCATTTTTTTCTGATACTGATTTTAATTCTGTGGCCTTCGTTTGGGGTATTGAGACCATTAATGTTTAAAGTTATAAGGGTAAGGTGCAAGTTGATCCCTGTCAAACTGGAGGCTTTGTGGAGTTTGGTGTTTTCTTGTACTTTAAAGGTTTTCATGTCTGTTCTACTCACGGTTGTTATTTTCCCTTATTGTAGACTCTTGGGTCTGGGTTATTTTATGTAATATTCTCGGTACCATTGGCTTAATGCTCATATGATCATATAGCTATAGTTTTTTATGTAAAGTTTTTCTTCACTTTTTATTATGTTTTTTTGTTTTTTTTTTTTTCTGAGCATGTAGTATTTGGGGTTGGCAGCTATGGTCTTTTAGGATTTGAAATGCTCCATTCCAATCCTTTCTGGATTTTAGAGTTTCCATTGATCAACCGGAAGTAATTCCAATGGGTTTATCTTTGTATGTAACTAGCTGTTTTTCTCTTGCAGTTTTTAGAACCCCTTTTTTTGTTGTTCTGTTTTCAGCGTTGAGAGTTTTAGCTATAATATGATGTTGGGAAGTTCTTTTCTGCTTCTGCCTACTTGGTGTTCTGAGCACCTCCTGTATGTTCATGGGGCTCTCTTCTGTGAGGTTAGGGAAATTTTCTTCAATAATTTTTGTTGAAGATATTCTCTATGCCTTTGGCCTGTTTGTATTTCTTCCTCTTCTTATATGCCAGTGATCTGAATATTTGTACTCTTTAAGGTTTCCCAAAATTCCCTCATATTCTGTGCACATATATTTTATTGGAACTTATCATTGTGTTTGGGCTCTTCTCTGTCTTGTTCTCAAATGGTGAGAGTCTGCCCTTCATATGTTGTACTCTGTTGGTGAGGCTTTCTTTGGAGCCTTTACAAAGAGTTATTTAACTGTTGTTTTTCTTTTTTTTTTTTAAATATTTTTCCCAGCATCTCCATTGCTTTGTGGAATTACAATTTAATTTCTTGATTATATTTCCTAGTTTTTTTTGTTTGAGTTCATTCCTGCATTTGATTATATCTTCATTGAGTTTATTCCACTGCCTATTGAGATCATTTATTTTTTGCTTCTCCTCCATTTCCTTTATCCTTCGATCAAGCTCTTTCTGATTGTCTTCACTTTTTTCAGATGTGTCTTGAGTTCTCTTTCCTGATTTGTTTCTGTTTCCTTCAGCCTGCTTTGAGTTCATTCTTGAATTCTTTTTGTTGATTTTTCTTCATTTAACCATGCTTTAAAATCTTTTGTCAGATTTATTTATTTATTTATTTATTTAGGTACTCAACTTCCATCCTTTCATTCATGGCCTCATTAAATTTGTTGAATATACTTGCCATGGCTTCATTCTGGGATTCTAAGGCAGAGTTTCCTCTACGTCTGCAGTGGAAGCTTTTGTGTTGGGGATGGGTGACCCAGGTGGGGATATTTTGGCTTGGTATCTTGGCGATCTCTGTTTTGTTCATCTTGAGTTCATTATCTTGTTTTGCCAGGTCCGTGACAATTAGTATCTCTTGTGGAATTTGCATTGATTACCTTGTTTCAGGTTTGGTCAACATAGGAGTAAAAAGGCTGTGTAGTCACAGGTTTTGGCTGGGTGCTTTTTGAGCCTGAGCAGGTCTTTTTTGTTTATCCACGCTCCTGGGAATTCTGCGTGGGGCACTGGAGTGACTGGTCACTGAGTTGTAGACTCTCCCGTAACTCGCTTTCTGATCCTTGGTAGTGGGCTTGACTCTGGCAGCTGGTGAGAGGCAGGATGAGGGGGATAGCAGGGATCCCACTTGGGGGTTTGAATCTCAATCACAGTGTTTATGGGGCCTGCCTGGGTCACCGGTTTGGCGCTGAGATGACTTCAGGCAGATCCCTGCTTGCAAGCGTGCCACAATACGTCTTGGGTGGAGAGCTGGTGGTTCCCTGCCCTCCCTTGCTGTACACGTGCAGGGTCACAGCTGTCCCTCATCAGTGGCAAGGGACCGTGAGCAGTGGAACTGTGAGTCCAGGACTATTCGTACCACCAAGTCAATGATTTGTTTTTTTTGAGCCACATTCATAGTCTTCTTGTACAGTGCATTGGGCAGTCTGGGTTAGGGTATTAGAATCATCATACACATGATATTGCAAAAAAAAAAATAAAAAGTTTTCTGGGGCTAGAGAGATGGCTTAGTGGTTAAGCACTTGCCTGTGAAGCCTAAGGACCCTGGTTCGAGGTTCCATTCCCCAGGACCCACGTTAGCCAGATGCACAAGGGGGCGCATGTGTCTAGAGTTCGTTTGCAGTGGCTGGAGGCCCTGGCGTGCGCCTATTCTCTCTCTCTCTTTCTCTCCCTCCTTCTCTCTATCACTCTCAAATAAATAAATAAAAATAAACAAAAAAATTAAAAAAATTTTTAAAAAGTTTTTCATGTTTGAAAAAAATACAAATGAGGCTTAAAAAAATAGAAAGATCAACAATTATAGTAGAAATCAACTAAGCCTTACAAGTGAATCAAATGGAATTTCCACGAACTGAAAAGTATAGTAATGAAAATTAAAATTCAAGGGAGGATTAAACAGTGAATTAAAGAGCTAGAGTAACACCTATTGATGCAGGTGACAGCTTTGACAAAATTGTCCAGAATGAAACCTGTACAGAAGTAACTGGAGAAAGAGAGATCCGAACACAGAATGCTTCTCTAATACTTATGCTACTTTGAGGTTGTGAAGACTTTTGAGGGATTGCTTATTCAGCCATTGCAGTCTGTGGGGTTTTGAATAAAATGGCTTCCATAGTCTCACACATTTTGCATACTTGGTTCCTGGCTGGTGGCAATTTGGGAAGGTTGTGGGGCCTTTGGCAGGTGGAACCTTGAGGGAAGAGGCATCTCACTGGATTCAGGCTCTGGGGTGCTACAGCCCAGCTCCAAGTCCAGGACTCAAACTATTTCTTACCATCTTCTGTGATGATGTGATGCCAAGCTGTCTGGCTGCTCCTGCTATGCTCCGTCTGCTATGAAAAAACTTCTCCTTGAAACTATAAACAGAAATAAACTCTTTCCTCCCATAACCTTCTCTTCAGTTTATTTTGTAAGAGAGAGAGAGAAAGGGAGAGAAAATTGGTGTGGCAGTGCCTCAGTCCCTGCAATCGAACTCAGATATTTGCGCCACCTAGTGGGCATGTGTGACCTTGTGCTTGCCTCACCTTTGTGTGTCTGGCTTACGTGGGATCTGGAGAGTCGAACATGGTTCCTTAGGCTTTGCAGGCAAGCACCTTAACCGCTAAGCCATCTCTCCGGCCCCTCTTCAGGTGTTTTATCCCAGCAGCGAGAAGGTAACTGTCATATAGTCCAAACCTTAGTTGGCCCAACAATTCATAGCCAAGGTAGAACTCTTACACCTGTGCCTAAGGAGGGAGAGAGGAAAAAAAAAATCACAGTAGAAATGCTTGAAAGAGCAAATAAAGCTTGAAAGCAGTACTGTAAAATAGATAAGTAAACTGTGATATATAAAATGTCACATGAATATTGTCCAAAAATTATATTATGGTTGCAGAACACTCTCCAAAGTGAAAATTAATGAGTTACTGCTACTGTGCACTTGAGCATGACATTAAATAATGTTGCACAACAACAACAGCAACAAAAAAACAAGTCACAGGAAGATGACTACCACATAGGCATGAAAAGTTGAATGATCTATTTGTTCGGTATTTGCAAATATGTGAAAAAAATTAAAAAAAAACTGAATAAGCTATAGAATGAAATTAAGGGCACTTCTACGGCTGAGGGAAGTGTTGGGATCTGGATAAGTATAAAAGGGGCCATCGCTCTACTTTCTGGGTGAGTAATGGCTTTCCAAGCCCATTTCATTGATTTGCCATCCTTGCCATAGAAATACCCTTACATATACTCCACGCATAAAAACATAAGTTTTGGGTTAGAGACGTGGTTCAACAGGTAAAAAGTGGTATGATGACCTGAGGGGGGATAGAGACCACTGGGTTCAAATCCCCAGTGCTCATGTAAGTAGTCAGGCTACACACATCTGTAACTCCAGTGCTGTGGGGACCAGAGGCCAGAAAATGGCCAGGGCTCACGGAGGTGACCAGCTCCGAAGTCGTGAGGAGAATGCATCTCACAGAAAACAAACAAATGGGTAATGTGCTGGGACACTTGATATTCTCTGGTGTTGGGGGCGGCACTGCATCTACAGGCACATTGGCATAGAACACACACACACACACACACACACACCCCACATGCACAGGCTGAATGAATAAACAAATGTTCGGAACAATGTACATCAAAGCAAATGGGTACTGAGACATACCAAGGGGTCAATTTTATCAGACCAAATGGATTTTACGCTCGAGTTCGTCAAAAGGAACAAAGAGAGATCAGTGGAATGAGCAAAGAGAAAGGCAACACAATGGTTACTCGTAGGTATGGACACAGACGAATAGCAAAAGTTGGAAAGGTATCAATTTAAAATACTGAAACGCTGTTATTGGAATAAGCCGATGGGCCAGTTTTGTAATGGGCAATTTTAACACGCCCTTCCACAAAACTAATGAAACCAACACAAAAGGAAAGGAAAGATATGGTAGATTTGAATTACACAATTAATAAGCCTGAACACACATATTTCACACCTAATAAATACAGAAAGCATGTTCTTTAAAAAAAAAAAAAGGCATGAACCAGTCACAAAAGTCAACACTGAGGTTGGGTGACAAGGAAAGCTTCACTAATTCCAAAGAAAATGACATCCCCATAGAGTATATTCTGTCTGGCCATAAAAAGCTGTAACAAAAGGATAGCTTTATAACCATCCCATATGCCTCGAAACTAAAAGGCACCGATGAATAACTTCTGGGAAAAGAGGGAAGCATAGGGAGAAGTATGACGTGCTTGTAAATGAACAGAACGAAAGCACCTCCTGTCAACATGTCCGGGACATAACCAAACCACTTCTTTTAGAGAGACGTGTCGCTCAGAAAACGCCATTTATCAAACACCGAGAAAGAGCAAAACAAATGAGCTAAGCTTCAGCGTCAGGAGTCGGACCAAGGCCAGTGCATTTGAGGGAACAACAGAAACTAAGAAAGAAGGAGGAGGCTGAAATGGGAGTGAAAATTAGCCAAAGGAGAACTAAAATTTAAAAAAAGAAAAAAGAAAAAAGGACAAAGCAAAGGCTAGTGTACTAGGTATTTTTTCTCATTGCTGTAACCAGTAACTGTCGCAGTCAGGTCCGCGTTGCTGGCAGAAATCGCCCGACCAAGAGCAGCTTGTGGGACAAAAGGTTTATTTTGGCTTACAGACTGGAGGGGAAGCTCCATGATGGCAGGGGAAAACGATAGCATGAGCAGAGGGTGGACATCACCTCCTTGCCAACACCAGGTGGACCATAGCATCAGGAAAGTGTGCCAAAAACTAACAAGGGGACACTGGCTATAGCACCTATAAGCCAACCCCAACAATACACTGCTTCCAGGAGGTGTTAAGTCCCAAATCCCCAGGACCTAGCATTCAGAACACCTAAGTTTACGGGGGACACCTGAACCAAACCACCACACTGACATAAAACAATTTATGGCAGGAGAGGTTCATTTTGGCCCATAGTTTGAGGGGTGTCCATCATCGTGGATGGAGATCTGGTGTTGGTGGCCTGGGTCAGTGGAAACTTGAGACAACCACTATTTTATTCACAGCCTGGCAGATCAGTAACCAGAGAGAGAGAGAGAGAGAGGACAAGAAATGTATGAATCTCAGGGCCATCTCCATCCAGCAGTGACCTACTTTCTCCAGCTATGCCCTAATTCGTAAAGGTTGCACAACCTCCCAAACCACACAGCCAGCCAGGGGCCAAGTATCCAAACACATGAGCCTATTGGGGACATTTCATTTTCAAAGCATGACTGTTGCTTTTATGAAAATGGTTATTTTGTATTTTGGGTAAGTTCCAGATAAAACATTCAAATTTTAAGAGAAGGAGTGAAGCTATAAATGAAAAGGTACAAATGGATAGATATAGATAGATATGAATGATATATAAATGAATATTTAAAGATATAACATGAATTTAAAACCCCAAAGAAATAATACAAATTTTAAAACAATAAAAATATCATCCTAGAATAATCTAGTATAAAAATATTTGAAAACTAGAGATTATTAAATTTCTGGTAAAGCAGATTGGCAGAAGAAAAATTGAATAAGTGAGTAATTATTGTAAAATAAAATATTGACTGCTTTTGAAAATCCATTAAAAAAAACATAGAGATCCTGAAATACCTCAATTTTGTAAAAGCACAGCAAATTGTGACAGACTATTTTGCTCAACAGGAAAACGTAAAAGCTCTACAAACCTATATTAGTGGAGTGTATTAGACAGGTTTTGGTCACTATGATAAAAATACCCGAGCTGAGCTACTTGTGAGGAAAAGAGGTTTGTTGGGATGACCGTTCTGGAGGTTCAAGGCCGTGTTACTAGCCCCAGCTTGGGTTGGATGAAGTCCTTGAGGTGGAAAGATTACACCGTGAGACCAGAAGCAGAGGGACCTGGCTGGGGCAGGAGCAAGCTCCCAGAACACTTGGCTCTTGTCAGAACTCACTCTGGGGGACCAGCATTCCCTTAGCTAGGTCCCCACTTCTTAAAGATTCTGGACCCCCACCCAACAGTCTGAGGATCAATGCTTCCACGCACGAACCTTTGTTCAGAACACATTTCAACACTGAGCAAAGTACAAAGTATGTAAAGAGAAGCCATGTGCGGAAAAAAGGCATCCAGTCAATAGAACTGAGCACTAAGAGGGCTGGAGAGATGGCTTAGTGGTTAAGCGACTGCCTGTGAAGCCTAAGGACCCTGGTTCGAGGCTCGATTCCCCAGGACCCACGTTAGCCAGATGCACAAGGGGGCGCACACGTCTGGAGTTCGTTTGCAGTGGCTGGAGGCCCTGGCACACCCATTCTCTCTCTCTCTCTCTCTCTCCCCCTCCTTCTCTCTGTCACTTTCAAAGAAATAAATAAAAATAAGCAAAAAAATTAAAAAAAAAAGAATTGAGCACTAAGAAATGACATATATATGTATGTATATTTAGAAATACATTTATGGGCTGGAGAGATGGCTTAGTGGTTAAGGCTCTTGCCACTGAAGCCTAAGGACCCAGGTTTGATTCTCCAGGTCCCACATAAGCCAGATGCACATGGTGGTGCATGCATCTGGAGTTCATTTGCAGTGGCTGGAGGTCATGGTGTGCCCATTCTCTCTATGTCTCCCTCTCTCTCCCTCCTCTCTCTCTGTCTGTAATAACTAAATAAAAATAAAATCTTAAAAAATATATATTTATGAATCCCTGCCAAATTATGAAGAAAAGAATGATATGCTGAGGAAAACAAGGGAGTATTTTAACTTTACTAAAAATAAGTGGTAACTTTTGATAGATGCATGGCCGATCTATGACAAGTAGGAATATTAACAAAAGACATAGGTACCATATTTATAACTTATACTAAATAACACCTCAAAAGCACAAGGCACAAGGAAATAAAGATGAGCTGTTAGACTATCAGAATTTTTTGTTCAACAAAAGATCCACAATCCACAGGGCAATATTAACAGTATCATCAGTGAGTGAGTTTTTGTGTAACTTTCACCTCAGAATTGAAACAATCTCTCTTGGTGTGAGGCTCCTGAAAACTCAAGAAGAAAACAAACAAACAAACAAACAAAACTTGTAAGGCTCAGTAAATAAATAAACCTTACAGGTGTCAGGAAGTGTCTGCAACTTTTAAGATCCATAACCTCCCCAAGGTCATGTAATAACTGGTGGGGGGGGAGGGGGAGATGGTATCTGACCTACCAAACTGGTTACAAGTGGCACAGAGAGAGGTCCAGGAATCCAGCTTTAGTGAGTTGTAACCCATGCTGGGGTGGGCCTTTCGGTTATATAGTGGCCTTTGTCACCCATGCTCCTGTAAGTAACCACTTACCCTCACTCTTGTAAGAAACTCCCGTAAGCTGACTGGTTCTCTAAGACTGGCTTTAGTGAAATCCCTGCCTTGGTCTGTCGCTGGTGCTTTCTGGGGTGAGGTTTGTTCACCTCTCTCCATGAAAAGTCACACAGCGGAGTGGAAAAAAAAAGTATTTTTAGCAATAAAGAATAAGCAAGAAGGGCCGGCTAGATGACTCAGTGGTTAAGCGTGCTTCCTGCACAACCGTGGGGGCCTGAAACACGAGAGTGGGAATCTCCAGAACCCACGTGAAACGGCCTGGTGTGACCACGCACGCCTGGAACCCCAGTCCTACGGGGGAGCAGAGGCCTGGGGATTTCTGGAGCCTGTGGAAAACATAGCAAGCTCCAGGACGGGTAAGGGATTCTGGCTAAACCAAGAACTGACAGGAAAGCTGAGGAGCAGGAGCCGCCGCTGTCTGCTCCCTCCAGCACGTGTGAGTGTGCCAGCAGCGGGCAAGGACACGGGCACCACAGGGGCACACGCAGGCACCACACCCCCAGCTCACCACTCACACACACACACACATATCACACACAAACAGATACACACATACAACATACCACTCACACACATCACACACACACACACACACACACACACACATCACACACAGATACACACACACAACATACCACTCACCACTCTCTCTCTCTCTCTTTCTCTCTCTCTCTCTCTCTCTCTTTCTCTCTCTCTCTCTCTCACACACACACAGAGGCACACACACACAACATACCACTCACCACTCTCTCTCTCTCTCACACACACACACCACATCACACACACACAGGTACATACACGCATCACACACAAACAGATACACACACACAATATACCACTCACCACTCTCTCTCTCTCTGACACACACAACATACCACTCACCACTCACACACACACACAGGCACACACACACAACATACCACTCACCACACACACACACACACACACACACATCACACACAAACAGATACACACACACAATATACCACTCACCACTCACACATACACACATCACACACACAACATACCACCCACCACTCTCTCTCTCTCTCTCTCTCACACACACACAACATACCACTCACCACTCACACATACACCCACCACATTACACACACAGAACATTCCACTCACCACCCATACATACACTCACCACATCACACACACACTACTCATATATACACCCACCATGTCACAAGCACATACACCGACCACATTACACACACACACAACATTCCACTTTCCACTCATATGTACACCCACCACATCACATACACACACACATATACCACAGCACTCCACCCACACATACACGTACCACATTACACACACACAGATACACACCTTTCATACATACACCCACCACCTCACACACACACACACACAACTCACACATATACCATCTCATCACACACAACATACCACTCAAACATACACCCACCACATTACACACACACGTGAAACAAACAAAACAAGATAAGCAACGGTCTAAAATGTTCAGCCAACACTTATAGGGCAGTCAGAAATGCATGAGAACTCAGTAGGAACAACAGTGGGGAAGGGAATCCCGGACGGACGGAGCAGAGCCAGACGCCCCACGCCCGCAGGAAGATGGCCATTCTCCGGATGGAACCACTGCTCATTCCCCAGGACCAACCGCCGAGCGCTGGTCACGAGCTCAGTCCTCACAACAGCCCTGTCGGGGAATCACATTCATATCAACGAGCTACAGAGGCAAAGGCTGAGCCCGACAGATTAGCGTCCGGTCTTTATACGCTCACGTACGTGGTGAGTGCCAGGGACTTGAACCTGCTCTGTAAGTGCACTAAAGCACCCAAACTTCACATCTTTCGAATTGTCGACACTGTTGGGAAAGACAGGGCAAACCACGGGCTGCATCAGGAATACAGACCACGCGGGTGTCCCGGAGCTGAATCTCGGGATGGCAACGCAGCTGTGTGTGCTTGGAATCTGTGACACCATCCCTGGACACCAGGTGACAGAAACAAGGTGTGAGTGGCAGACCAGGGATGCGTCCCCAGGTGAATGGCCCTAGAGACACCAGGCAGAGGAATCAGACTGAGACTTACAGGTACACGTGCCGCCGTTAGCACGTGTTGAAAACGTAAGGATATGTTGGTGGGGGGGGGGGGAAGAAAAGAAGAAGAAAAAGAAAGCCCATAGCACAATGCCGTTCATGTAAATTAAATGCACTCACGCACACACACACTCCCAGTGCATTCAAAACGTATTTTAAAAGTTCATTCCTGGGCTGGAGAGATGGCGTGGAGGTTAAGGCGTTTGCCTGCCAAGCCAAGGGAGCCAGGTTCGATTCCCCAGGACCCACGTAAGCCAGATGCACAAGGGGGTGCATGTGTCTGGAGTTTGTTTATAGTGGCTGGAGGCCCTGGTGCGCCCATTCTCTCTCTGTCTCTCTTCTATCTCTATCTGCTTTCAAATCAATAAAGTTTAAAACAATCTATTATAAAATAAAAAAGTTCATTCCTATTCAAAGATTTATACCCAGCATATGAGGGGTGGGTGAGAAGGTGGGGGGGAGGCGGTTACAGATGAATAAACAAAGCCAGTTAAGTTAGCACAGGCTCAGTGGTCCATGTTCTGTTACGGCTTCTATAATTTATACCCCACTCTCTGTCACCCAAAGTAGCAGTCAAATCTCCAGAGACTGCCTGAAAGTAAGGGGCCCACCCTGTGGCATCTTCCTGGCTCCTTTGGCCACAACCCATTGAAGCTTGCTGGCGGGGAGGGCGGCCAGGCTCAGCTCAGCTACGTGGCCACCAGAATGTGGAACCTCTGTGCCGGCCAAGGCCTGGTGCCTAAGGCTGGGTGTCTGATGCCACAGTGGCGGGTGCCGATGCAGCCCCATCCTTCCAAGGGTGGGTCTTCCTCACAAAGGCCTTGCCCTCTTGCATCCCACCGCTGAGTGCCCAGCTCAACAGGCGCCTTTCACCAGTGATTGCCCCCGTCACTGCTGCCCTCCGCCAGGCTCAGGGACCACAGTGTGACTGACCTGGACCTTTACCCCCTCTTGCTACCTGAACATACCTTTCCCACTCTTCGTTCTTGTAGCAGACAGCTTCAGGTTCGCTGAGATGAACTTCCAGACCAGACACAGTGATGGAGGAAGGGATATTTATTGAAGCTTACAGACCCAGGGGAAGTTCCATAATGGCAGAAGAAGCTGGCCTGATTTCATAGGGCCAAGCAGAGAGAGAGAGAGAAGCACAAGCCTAAACGCCAAAAACCACACAGCACACTTCAGGAACTCCTGCTAGGCACACTTTGCATATCTTTAGATTGAAATCTCACACCCTACCACCACACCTTAAGATCCGCCCAGTGACACCGCCTCCAGCCAGGTGGCTGCAGATGCAAACTACAAACAAATAAAAAACTGAATATATAAGTCCTCAACAGGATGGGAGACACTTCTCCCAAGCACCACCTTCCTCTCATGCCTGGGAGCCTTGAAGTCAGGAGAGCTTTCCGTACGCTGTGGCCTGGCCTCTGTCTGCCCTGTGCTGGAGAAGAGTCAGCCTTGTGCGTTCCCATGTTTAGCCTGGGCTGTGTCACTTGGCACTTTTGAATGTGTTGATTTCCAGCGACTGAGTGTACTTAATGTCTCCTGAGAGATGTTGAGGGAACAGGTTTTCCTGCTCCCAATTCCTTGAACACGTGCATGAGTGTGTGTGTGTATGTGTGTGTGTACGCACATGCACTAGATTAAAGTGTGCTCTGCTATTTTTCTCTTGTGAGATGGACTTGTCCAGAGGCGGGTGCACCTTGTCATCAGGGCTCTGTCGCCGTCCCCACTCCACAGACTTGACCAGGCCGTGGGAGGACAGGTAAGGAAAACCCACCAAGAGTATGTGAGATTCCTTTTTTTTTTTTTTTGAGGTAGGGTTTCACTCTAGCCCAGGCTGAGGCTGACCTGGAATTCACTATATAGTCTCAGGGTGGCCTTGAAATCACAGCGATCCTCCTACCTCTGCCTCCTGAGTGCTTTTTAAAAATTTTTATTTATTTATTTGAGAGCAACAGACAGAGAGAGAAATAGGGAGGGAGGGAGGGAGAGAGAGAGAGAGAGAGAGAGAGAGAGAGAGGGAGAAAGAATGGGCGTGCCAGGGCTTCCAGCCACTGCAAATGAACTCCAGACATGTGCGCCCCTTGTACATCTGGCTAACGTGGGTCCTGGGGAATCGAGCCTCAAACCGGGGTCCTTAGGCTTCACAGGCAAGTGCTTAACTGCTAAGCCATCTCTTCAGCCCAAGAGCATGTGAGATTCTCAAGCCCTGTCTCCAGCTCTGTCCCACGTCACTGTACTTGCCCAAGGCCAAACATGTCGTGGAAGGCCTCACCGCTCCTGTCGCAAAGGCAGGTTGGAATTCCCAACTTCTGGACCTTTCACCTATGCTGAGGCTGCCTGCCAGGTAGAAAACCAAGCAATGGTTTCCTGAAATGATTCTTTTTTATCTTTTTCTAATCAATCCCAGGAATTCTTCATAGAGAGACGCTGAATGAGACGTCCCAAATGCTATGTGCACCCAATCAAAAACCCCAACTGGGGGCTGGAGAGATGGCTTAGTGGTTAAGCGCTTGCCTGTGAAGCCTAAGGACCCCGGTTCGAGGCTCGATTCCCCAGGACCCACGTTAGCCAGATGCACAAGGGGGCACACGTGTCTGGAGTTCTTTGCAGTGGCTGAAGGCCCTGGCGCGCCCATTCTCTCTCCTCTCTGTCTGCCTCTTTTTCTCTCTGTCACTCTCAAATAAGAATAAACAAAAAAAATTTAAAAAAACCCAACTGTAAATAGCCCAAATTGTGCTTAGATAATATAAAATGCCTGGCTTGAAGCAGCAATCTAAGATTGGGGAAGTTGCAGGCACCGTCGCTCAGAGGGACAGAGTTTGCCGTTAGTTTCCTGGGCTCCTTATCACCAGTCAACTTCAGTTTCCCTAGTGGCACCTATCTACTGGTGTCCTGGTATCTCTGAGCAGGGCTGCTGGAGACAACTGTCGAGAAAAAGAGACTATCTGCCCTCCTGGAACCCACCATCCCTGTCTCCCCTACTTATTAGCCCGTGGGATATCTGTGGATAAACCACAGCTCTAGGGCTGGTCACTGTACAGCCGTGTGAGCTCCCCATGGCTACTGTCATGGGGCACAATCTTCCCAGTTTATGACAGTAGAACCTGGTTCTCCCTCAGTTCCTGGGGCTAGAAGCCTGTTGATCAGTTTCACTGGGCCAAAGTCAAGGGGTTGGTAGTTCTGCTCCCTCTGGGGACCCCAAAAGTGGGGATCTGCACACCTTGTCTGTTCAAGACCCAATGGCTATGGTCATATCAACCCAACCTTGAAGGCAAGAACCTTCCAGTCTCTCTCTGCTTGACTTCACATGGCCTTCTCTGTATGTCCTCAACTCTCTCTTTTTTAAAAATATTTTTAATATATTTATTTATTTGTCAGAGAAAGTGGGAGAGACAGAAGAGAGAGAGAGAGAGAGAGAGTCATCTCTCTTTTTGCTTCCTTCTCTCCACCCTTTAATGAGACGGGGTCTCAGGCAGCCCAGGCTGGCCTCAAACACGCACTGCGTAACCAAGGCTGTCTTGAGCTCCTCCTAACTGTCCTGCCTCTGCTCCTCAATCACTGTGGTTACAGCTGTGGGTCATCACGCCTGGATGCCTCCCCATGATTACATAAGGTCGCACCTAGGGCCACATCTGTGATGACCACAGCTTCCCTCGCAATGGATTCAGGGTACTTGGAAGCTCTTGGAGGCACATCTACAACCGTTAACTCTTTTTTTTTTTGTTTGAGATGTTTATTCCCTCACCACGTGTGACATGGTAATGGGGTTGAGACCAGTGGAGCCCCTCTGGGGTCTGGATGGGTTTAGGAGTCACCAAGCCAGTGGCTGTCAAGTTCCTGGTTTAGGATTAACAAAGAATGAGGAAGAGTGGACACAAAAAAGAAGGATAGGTTATGAAAGTTTTATTTATTTGAGGTAGGGTCTCACTCTGGTCCAGGCTGACCTGGAATTCACTCTGTAGTCTCAGGGTGGCCTCCAACTCTTCACGATCCTCCTACCTCTGCATCCCAAGTGCTGGGATTAAAGGCGTGCGCCCCACGCCTGGCTTAAGTTTTATTTTAAGAGACAGAAGAAATAAGGGAGAGTAGAAGTAAAGCAGAAGGAGAGATGGCTTAGCAGTCAAGGCGCTTGCCTGCAAAGCCAAAGGACCACAGTTCTGTTCTCCAGGACCCATATAAGCCAGATGAACAAGGTGGCGCATGCATCTGGAGTTCGTGTGTAGCAGCTGGAGGCCCTGGCATACCCATTCTCCCCCCCCCCTCTCTCTTTAAATACATAAATAAATAAAATATTTTTAAAAGAAGTAAAGCAGAGAAGCTTCCAAGCTGAGAGCCTCACTTCTCCAACAAGGAGGGGTCCCACATAGGAAAATCCACATTGTGACCCCGGTCAGGTCTTCTTAAAACCTGTAAAGATATAAATTGGGCATCCAACTGTGATGAGCCTCATTGCCAAGTTCAAATGTGTATCTCCCTAGGACCTTGATTGGTTTCTGGGCCAGGGAGTAGCATGCAGACTCAGAAAGAGCCCACAAGAACATTTCTTAGAGGGAGGAAGAAACTGGATGCCTGCCTTTTTTTTTTTTTTTTTTTTGCCATCTTGAATCAGACTAAGTTCCCTTTCTAGTCTTGCCAGGGCAGGGCAACACCTACGTTCTTCTGGACCTGTGTCCCTCAGATGACTACCTACCAGAGGCAAGTGACCTGGTTCCTAGCCTCTGTCAGCGTGAGAAGACTAGACTAGCTGAAGCCTGAAACCCTTCCAGTACCAAGAGTGCTTAGCTTATCTCCTCACACAGTCCCCTGGGGCATCTGCCCGCTGGCTCTGCCTTTTCTCTCAGCCCTAAAGGGCACGTATGGCGGGGGAAGGGGGCACATTCTCAACCATTTCCTGGGGAGCTGCAGTTGCCTGAGCTGCCAGGGCCAGTCCCTGGAGGGCGGACATGAGCGGCCTTGTGTTCATTCTCCAGTGGTGCCTTTCGGACCTGTCGACTCTGTCTCCACCTGGATTGACGAGTAGCAAGCTTCGCTCAGGAGAGGCTATCAGCCCAAGGCGATTGGGCAGAACTAATGATAATGAACAGAGGACGGTGAGGCTGGGACCCTACCACTGGCTCATCCTGTCCTTGGATTAAGACCTTCTGGAAGCCTTTGGGGTGATCCAAGCTCCTGCACAGCCCCCTCCCACCCACTCCAGGTGTGGGGCTTTCTATGGTAAACATATGACCTCACGTCTGACGGCCTGGCATGCTGGAGCCTGTCCAAGGAGCCCAGGCAGGGGTACCCCAAGCCCCTCGGCACTGAGGAACCACAGCCCTGGGTAGTGCTGTCAGTCCTAGCCTCCCGGGTTTTAACGCTCACCTCAGCAAGTTGGCTGCAATCTTGCTCTTGCTCCTTGTGGGGCGTCCCACCCCAGTTCCCTTTGGAGTGAACGGGACCTCCAGTAAGCTCTCCTTCAGAGTCCCCTTTTTCCCTCGTTATACCTTGGGCTACCCAGGATCTTAATACCATCAGCAACCACACAGCAAGAGCTGTTTCAGAAGCCCTAGCCCATGGCCCATGCCATGCTTCATGCATACACAATCTTATCCCTCACAACGGTGGCCCAAAGCAGTTGGCATGATTGGTTTTGATTTGACAGGTAAAGATGGAAGGACTAAATCACAGATTGGCCCATGATCACCCACCTGTAGAGTGAGAGCCGAGGTCTGAGCTCACCTCCATCCCCTGAGCCACCCCACCCACCTTTCTTGCCCCAAACAGAAACGTCTCTCCTGAGTCCGTCTCTTTGCCAGGCACGCCCTTCTCCACCTGTGCGCTCAGCAACATCATTACCCCAGAGAAATAAACATTTTTCCAGTAACCACCTAGTCCTGACTTCCAGATGGGCACTTGCCTATACTGTGACACTTCCCTGCATAGAATGCAGTCAATGTTGTCTGATGCTGGGTGGAGCCTGGGACAGATCCTGGGCCAAGGCTTTCTTCTTCTTCTTTTTCTTCTTTTTTTTTTTCTTCTTCTTCCTATTCTTATTATTATTATTATTATTTTTGGTTTTTTGTAGTAGAGTCTCACTCTAGCCAGGCTGACCTGGAATTCACCATGGAGTCTCAGGGTGGCCTCGAACTCATGGCGATCCTCCTACCTCTGCCTCCCGAGTGCTGGGATTAAAGGCGTGGGCCACCACACCCGGCTTCTTATTATTTTTTTTTAATCTTAGATAGAGAGAGGATTGGCACACCAGGGCCTCAGCCACTGCAATCGAACTCCAGACATTTGCGCCACCTAGTGGGCATGTGTGACCTTGAGCTTGCCTCGCCTTTGTGCGTCCAACTAACTTGGGATCTGGAGAGTTGAACATGGGTCCTTAGGCCTCACAGGCAAGCATCTTAACTGCTGAGCCATCTCTTCAGCCCCAAGGCTTTCTTATTGATAGACAGATGAGGTTAGACAGACTTACCCATCCTGTTATTCCTATGGCCTGACCTGCAGGAGGTCCCTCAGGGGAGGGGGTGCACCAGTTCTTTTGTCCACACTGGACCCTGATGCTCAGTCATAGCCTGGAGCAATGACACTGAGCTCTCCTGCTTCCTGGAGGAGTTGACCCCACCTTGTGTGTGTTTCAGATTTAGGGAGTTCCGAGGCCTGTGCAGGGACGGGGTCTGTGGCATTGGGGCCCGATCCACTCCCTGGGTCTGTTCGTTCCCTAGATTTCTGCTGTAACTTTGTCTCATTTTCCATTTGTCAATCGTGTCCACTAGTCAAAGCACTTGCAGTGTCCCCTTGGCCAACGGGCCACTTCTCATAGAAAGGAGAACCTCTGGGAACATCTGCTTGTCTGTGGGACACCCAGTTGCGGGGAAAGAACCTATGTCCGGACACAAGTACTGTTTCCAAGTTGTTCTCAGGCTGTTGAGGAATTCTTGGCCAACCCAGAGGGTGCACACAATCTTTTGAGTCAATATGATGTGCAACGTGTGTAGGTAGGATTTTACTGAGGCTCAGTGAGGAACATTGGGGAGACCCAAGAGGGTATGATGATCCCGCAGCACGTCAGCCAGGACTCAGAGGAGCAGACTGTAGAAGATAAAATTAAAAACAATAAAATTCCAGTCTTGGCATCACATCTACTGCAACAGCACTGTGTCCCGCTTTGTGCTTACCTCCTGTCTCTGGGGAGTGTCTCCCTCACCTGGCCAAAGCTGGCAGGTCTCTAAAGATCACCTAGACCATGGGGTTCAGGCTTAGGTGCTCTGCAAATGCTCCAGGTCCTCTCAGTGAATCTCCCAAATAACAAGGCCAGGAAACTTCACTTAAAAAAAAAAATTCCCAAGCTGGAGAGATGGCTTAGAGGTTAAGTGCTTTCCTGTGAAGCCTAAGGACCCCGGTTTGAGTCTCGATTCCCCAGCGCCCACGTTAGCCAGATGCACAAGGGGGCGCATGCGTCTGGAGTTCATTTGCAGTGGCTGGAGGCCCTGGTGTGCCCATTCTTTCTCCTTCTCTATCTGCCTCTTTCTCTGTCTGTGGTTCCCAAATAAATAAATAAAAATAATAAACAAATTTAAAAAAAATTCCCAAGGCTGTGGCATAGTGGCACACACACCTTTAATCCCAGCACTGGTTAGACAGAGGTAGGTGAATTGCTGTGAATTCAAGTCCAGCCTGAGACTGCATAATGAATTCCAGGTCAGCCTAGGCTAGAGGGAGACCCTACCTCACAAAAAGAGGGGGGGGGGAACTGGAGAGATGGCTTAGAGATTAAGGCACTTTTCTACAAAGCCAAAGGACCCAGGTTTGATTTCCCCAAGACTCACATAAGCCAGATGTACAAGGTGGCACATGTGTCTGGAATTCATTTGCAGCGGTTGGATGCCCTGGTGTGCCCATTCTCTCTTTCTCTCTATCTGCCTCTCTCTCTCGCTCGCTCATAAATAAATAAAAAACATATATATATTTTGGTTTTTTTTTTTTTTTTTTTTTTTTGGTTTTTCAAGGTAGGGTCTCACTCTAGCCCAGGCTGACCTGGAATTCACTATGGAGTCTCAGGGTGGCCTCGAACTCACGGCAATCCTTCTACCTCTGCCTCCCGAGTGCTGGGATTAAAGGCGTGCGCCACCACGCCCGGCTTATTTTGGTTTTTTGAGGTAGGGTTTCATTCTAGCCTAGGCTGACCTGGAATTCACTATGGAGTCTCAGGGTGGCCTTGAACTCACCGTGATCCTCCTACCTCTGCCTCCCGAGTGCTGGAATTAAAGGCATGTGCCACCACACCTGGCTCAAAAATGAAGTATTTTTTTTAAAATCCCAGGCCATGCTATGCGCTTTTTGAAAAAAAAAAATTGCTTCCGTGCCTGTGTGTGTGTTCATGTATGCATGGCTATACCATGGTATGTTGCTTCTGAAAACCACCAGACACATGTATCACTACTTTTTTGGTATTTTTAATGAGAGAGAGAGAGAGAGAGAATGGGCACGTCAGGGCCTCCAGCCACTGCAATTGAGCTCCAGACACGTGTGCCCCTGTGTGCATGTGTGGCCTTGCGCACCTGCATCTCCTTGTGCACCTGGCTTACGTGGGATCTGGGGGGGGGTCTAACATGGGTCCTTAGGCTTCACAGGCAAGTGCCTTAGCCACTAAGCCATCTCTCCAGCCCTGAACCACAACGTTTTGCATCCGGCTTCACGTGGGTGCTGGGACCCGTACTAGCAGGCTTTGCGAGCAAACGCCTTTAACCACCGAGCCGTCTCTCCGGCCCAGATCAAGCTCTTGAATACCTCATTTAAGTTAGTCTTTGCCTTGTCCAGAGTCCTTGTTGCCCAGGTGAGTTATGGGGGTCATGGAGAGAGGTGACTGCCGGGGGGACCGGCTCCAGTCTCAGTGGAACTGGACAGACTGTCCCAGAACTCCCCTGCCCTCCTTGCTGCCTGTGAACCCCTCTCCGTTTGCCCTGCAGTGTCAGTCATTTGTGCTCACAGGTGTGCCCTGGGCCCCAGCTCTGGGGTTCTGGGGTCACGGAGGAGCTGGAGGTCCCGTCTTTCAACTGCAAACCGTGGGTGGCCGTGCAGTTTCTAGTTTCCTCTGATTCTACCCAGGGGGTCCAGCGCCATGCTCTGCCCATGGGCTCCAAGCATGGGATCTCTCCAACTCATTTTGCCTCCCGGAGAACAGGCTCTGAAAAATAATTCCATGTGCTATTCCAGTTTTGCAGCTTTTTAGAAGCGTCTGCATTCTTCTGTATCTCTGAACTCTGTCACTGCAGATACGCTGCTCCTGGGGCAGAGGTGGCTCCGGCTGACCAGATCTTCAGATGCCAACATCATTCCTTTCATGTTCTCTGGACAAAGCCAACTGCACTCGACTGGATTGCTCAGGCCATGTTTTGAGTCCAGAGAAGTTGACAGACAAAAGGAAACATCTCAGTGGACCAGGGGTGGAGTTGTTGTATTAGAATCTCTTAATTCCTTACTTCTGCATGGTTAATATTTCGTCAAACAAGGACACTCCACATGGCATCCTAACGTAACGAAAATAAATGTTTTCTGCATCTGATTTCATCGTAAAGAAGACAATATGTCCCCATAGCTTTTATGTGGCTTTCTGTTTTGAGGATGAAACGGGCCCCAACCCTCCCGCCCTGGCACAAAATTAACATGTTTCATAGGGTACAAAATACTTTCGCATGCATTATCACTCTTTGCCCTCAAAATCCTGCATGACAGGGAGCGTTCTGTCGTAGACCCTTCAGACAGAGGGTCGGGGGGGCTTAGTTTCCTTCCATCGCACCACGCTGGCCCTCTGAGAAAGCAACATCCCCGCTTGGAGTCAATCCTGCCCAAGTGGCCCCAGGGGGACCTCAGGACCTTGTCCCTTCCCCACCCCCTGGTCAGCAGTTGCTCACTTTCCTCTAGTTCATCTGCTATGTTTCCTCCTACTTTAGAGATGCCAAACTCGTTCGGGTGGTACACGGGCATCATGCCACTGCAGGGAGCCGTCCTCGTCCATTTTTCTGTAAATAAGCTAAGATGCAAGCGTCCTGTGGAGCTTCCATTGGAGTCTCCAGATTTCTTCTCCACCTGCTCTGGACTGTAAGGCAACCTCTTGGGCCATGCCAACGTGCCCCCATGCCCACGGGCATGCAACTGGGTCCAGCCCATACCGAGCAGTAGCAGAAGATGGAGGGAGGGAAGAATGGCGGTTGAGATAACCCTGTTCCACCTCCTCCACAGGTCCTGGCCCTTGTCAGTCAGCCCCTGCCTACTCCCTTCCCTGTCTACACTTACAAGTTCCTGTGGGCAGCTCCTTTCATTTCTGCAAGCCAAGGGTAAGGGGGCAGCCGTGTGCCGCAGCACTGCATCGGAGATGTAGGCAACAAGAAAACCAAGCATTACCCCAATATACGTCTTTGTGATGACTATTTTCCTTTCCAGAAAATTAGCAGAAAAACTATTACAGATCTAAAATATAGATGGAGCAAGACCCACACATGAAGTGTAAATATATTATTTTATCCCCACTTTAATGAAAGCAAATTTAAAACATATTTTCCTTAGCTTTTCTTCAAGGGAGAGTTATGAGAAGAAATAACTTACAAACATGTGTGATGAATGCAAAACTTTAGTAAGAGATACAAATGCACTTTCTTATTTGAGAAATAAGCAAAAGAAAAGAAGCGTAGCGTCTGGAAATCCATGAATCACGGTAAAAGTTTCAGGTGTGAATAAGGTCACTACATGTCGATCAGAAATTAAGATTTTAAATATCTTAATGTCACATTTGAAATACAGACATTATGAGGGGGCATTAGTCAGGTAGCTTGATTTTCAAGTAGCCAACCAGGAGAGGGCACGAAGAGGGAACCAAATTGATGTTATACCACCGGCCTGCTTAAGTAGGACTGGAGTTCAGCATCTGATCCAGCCTCGTCCAGTCAGCTCTCTCTCACTTCCTACTCAAGTGTGATGACCTCTTCCTGAGCAGCCCCCTAAACGCAGACCATTCAGCTGTCTCTCAGACCCACCTCAGCCTGAGGGCAGGGCCCACCACAATAAGGTTATAAACAGATGCTTACCGGGTGGGTAAGGTCTCTGTTTTGGCTATTTATCTCTTCTGTACCACCAGGTCCTTGTTCTGGTAAACCCCCTAGTCTCAGCCCAGAAGGGGGGGTACCCCTACTCCCACATGGCTCTTACACCCCGCCCTTACCTCCCTTGTAGTGGGAGCTCTCTGTACTTCTTTCTCTTTCCTTCTCCTAACCTAATAAAGTCTCTCTACACCTTATTCTCTGGTCTATAGATTTTAATTCTTTAAATTCATAACACAAGGTCAGCCTGAGCTAAAGTGAGACCCTACCTCTTAAAAAAAAGAAAGAAAGAAAGAAAGAAAGAAAGAAAGAAAGAAAGAAAGAAAGAAAGAAAAGGAAAAATGTTAGAAAACTGGAGAATTTCTATGAATATGTCTGACTTATAAAAAGCATTCACTGATTTTTTTCCCACTATTAAATAATCTGATGATTTAAGCCCTGTCCAATTTTTATTCAAAATAGTTTTTAACTAACAATATCAGTATTTTGTTTGATTCTTATTTAAAAAACAAAACCTCAGCCGGGAGTGGTGGCGCACGCCTTTAATCCCAGCACTCGTGAGGCAGAGGTAGGAGGATCACTGCGAGTTCAAGGCCAGCCTGAGACTACATAGTGAATGCCAGGTCAGCCTGGGCTAGAGTGAAACCCTACCTTGAAAAACCAAAAATAAACAAACACACAAACAAACAAAAACCTCACAAATTTTGTTTAGTTCAATTGTCTTTGAATTTGAAGTGCCCTTGAGATTTGTTTTATGAATAATACACATTACAATGTTAGCAGGCCAAAGAAATTTTGGTGAGCTGAGTTTGACCGGCAATGATTTAAAGTAGTCTCTTGGTCAAGAGAAATTGTCAAACACAGCAATTCCTTCAACTGAATATGACTTCAATATCTAGGGAGTCTTAATAAGTTTGCTTCTATTTTCAAACTAGAAAAGGTAAAAATTATAATGGGTTCTGATCTTGATACAAATATGAGGCTTAAATTTGAGATAATGTGGTCAGTTGTTTCACACACTTACTTTTGTTTACATTTGTCTGTGTGTGGTGTGTGTACGCACGTTCATGTGTGTGTGGGCGAATGTGTGCTTGTGTGTGGGGGGGGGTGTATATGCACGTGTATGATGGAGGTCAAAGGTTGACGTCAGGTCTTAATCCCTCTCCACTTTGTTCTCTGACACAAGGCCTCTTGATCCTAAAGCCCACTGATGGGGCTCTAGTAGTTAGCGAGCGAGCCTCGCGGATTTCCTCTTTCCTCCTTCCCAGTGCTTCAATCACAGGCCTGAGCCACCACGCCTGGTATTTTATATGGTTTCTTGGGCGGACCTCTGCATGCCTACACAGCAAGAACCTTTCTCCCTAAACTTTCTCCCCAGCCTACAATTATTTTTTAAAATATTTTGTTTATTTATTTATGAGAGAGAAAGAGACAGATAGATTGTGATAGTTAAGGTGTTGTCAACTTGATCTGTTTAGTAATCTATAGGTTGCTTCTAGGAAGGATCAACTAAAGGAGGAAGTCTTTCCCCCAGTGTGAGCCCTTCCCCCAGAATGGGTGGCCCTGCCCAGACGGGGACTTGATACAAGGAAGCTCTGGGTAAAAAGAGTCCCTTCCTCCCTTCCTGCCTTCCTTCCATTTGGCTGCCGGAGCTGCTTGCTACCTTCCAGCGTGGATTGAAGACCAGTGCGGACGAAAGACCAGCATCAACTGAAGACCCCCGTGGATTGAAGCCCAGCGGCTCCGCAGGAAGCCTCCAGGCTTTCCAGCACCGTCTGCAGTGCCGGGTCAGGACTGCTGAGGCATCTGGCCACGAGGACTGAGCAACTACCAGGTTCGGTGATTCTCGGGCCTGCAACTGCTATTGGACTACTGTAAGCTGATCCAATAAATCCCCTTTTAAAATAATTCATTCTAGCAGTTCTGTTCCTCTAGAGAACCCTGACTAATACATAGATAGATAGAGAATGGGCATGCCAGGGCCTCTAGCCACTGCATATCAACTCCAGACGCATGTGCCCCCTTGTACATCTGGCTTAGGTAGGTACTGGGGAATCGAACCCGGGTCCTTAGGCTCTGCAGGCAAATGCTTTAACCACTAAGCCATTTCCCTAGTCCCTACAATTATTTTTAATATCTTTAAAATCCTTTAATAGTTTAGGGGGAAAGTAAACATTAAAATACACAAATACATAGACACATTTTATCCTTTTGCCTTGATCTCCAATTATGTATACATTGTAAGAGCCTGATTTTATTTAATATTGTTTAATTTTAGAGCTGAGCATGGTGGCGCATGCCTTTAGTCCCAGCACTCAGGAGGCAGATGTAGGAGGCTCATCACAAGTTCAAGGCCACCTGAGACTGCATAGTAAATTCCAGGTCATCCTGAACTAGAGTGAAACCCCACCTCAAAAAAAGAATCTATCTATCTATCTATCTATCTATCTATCTATCTATCTATAAACAAAAGCAGTTGTTTAATTTTAAAAATGCATTTTAAAATTTAAATTTTATTTTGACACTGTCATGCATGTATATAATATATTTTGATCTTATTCTCCCCCGGGCACCTTCTTTTTATCTTCCTCCCCTCCCACTAAAACCCTTCTTCTCAGTTAATTCCATACTACTTTTAGTCCTTATTTATGTCTTATTCTCTTTATTCACTGAGTTAAATTAGGGTCTTTTGCATGATCATTAGTGGGTGTCTATTCACTGAAGAATGAGGAACTTACTAGTGGCTACGCTACTGAAAAACATGAGTCACCCCTCTCCCATCAACCATTAGCTACCTGCCCTTAGTTATCTAGAAGGTGTGGGCTCTTGTGAACCTCTCCTGTATCCACGATGAAATGCTGACAGGCTCAGCTGTGTGCAGGAAATGACTGCTGCTATGAGTTTGTGAGTGCACTAACCATGTCGTATCCAGAAGACAGCGTTCCACAGCCTTCCTCCCCATCCTTCTGCTCTTACATTATGGTTTTTGGTCCCTTTTCCCATAAAGTCCCCCAGAGCCTTGGAGGGAGTGATTTAGATGCCCTGTTTGGTTCTCAGAAATTTTGACAGCTATGCATCCCTGCCTTGGTGGTTTCAATGTGAAGTGTCCCCCATAGACTCTTGTGTTGGAATTCATTTTTTAAAATGTTTTTTTTTTTTGTTTATTTTTATTTATTTATTTGGGAGCGACAGACAGAGAGAAAGAGGCAGAGAGAGAGAGAGAGAGAGAGAGAGAGAGAGAGAGAATGGGCACGCCAGGGCCACCAGCCACTGCAAATGAACTCCAGATGCGTGCGCCCCCTTGTGCGTCTGGCTAACATGGGTCCTGGGGAAACAAGCCTTGAACCAGGGTTCTTAGGCTTCACAGGCAAGCGCTTAACCGCTAAACCCTTGTGTTGGAATTCTTAATCCTAATTGGTGGTGCTGTTTGGGAGGTTTGTAGAACCTTTGGGAGGTGAAGCATTCTCGGAGGAGATGTGTCACTGGGAGTGGATTTGGGTATGCTATAGTACGGCTGTGTTTAGTGCTTCTGGGGTTTTTGTACGTCACCCCTGTTGATGTAACAATGTGATGCCTAAGGACCCAGGTTCGATTCTCCAGGTCCCAAGTAAGCCAGATGCGCAAGGTGGAACATGCATCTGGAGTTCGTTTGCAGTGGCTAGAAGCCCTGGTGTGTCCATTCTCTCTCTCTCTCTGTCTTTCTCTCTCTGCCTGGCACTATTTGGGAAGTCTGTGGAGCCTTGGGGAGGTGGAGCTTTGCTGGGTGAGCTGTGTCATCTGGGGTTGGCCCCTGCTCGTTGCTTTTGGAGCTCTTTGCTGCTTCGCACATGCTGATGTGACGACGTGACGCTGCTGTCTGCTCCTACTGTGCTTCCCCTGCCGTGAGAGCCACGCGTCTGTAAATAGGACACGAGTCTACCTTGCCATGGGAACCTTCTTCCCTAGGCTTAGAAAACACACCCAAAGTATGACTGAATCATACAAAACCAATTTTGATAACCAGTGGGTTTATCGGGTTTACTTATAGACCAGAATGAAGGAGTTGCTTACAGGAGCAAGGGATAACTCAAGGGCAGCTGCATTTCTGAAAACCCACCCTGGCATAGGTGGCGGCTCCGGAGAGCTGAATCTCTGGAGAATGCTTAAAGACTGGCGGGCAGCTCAGCTGGTGGGAGGTGCTTCCCCCAAGCAGTTGGGCACCTTTATATAACCTCAAAGCCTTTTTTTGCCCAGATGTGCTGACCTCCGGACTCCCTTCCTCCCTTTAGGATGGAGTATTCCAATTAGAAGGAATTTGCTGCACAGCACTGCTCTTTTCCATGGCTTCTCTATCTGTGGGTGTCTCCTGTTACTCATGAAAAAAAAAATGCAGTAGAAAAAGATTAAATGGAAAATACCAGAATCAACAATTTATATGCTTTCAATAGCTTTTATTGCAGGGTTTTAAAATTATTTTTTATATTTTATTTATTTATTTGAGAGAGAGAGAGAATGGGTACAGCAGGGCTTCTTGCCACTGCAAATGAACTCCAGATGCATGCGCTACCCTGTGCATGTGGCTTACATGGGTCCTGGGGAATCGAACTGAGGTCCTTTGGCTTTGCAGGCAAGCACCTTAACCAGTAAGCCATCTCTCCAGCCCTATTATTATTTTTTTACTAGTTTTTTTTCTTTTTTTTTATTTTTTGAGGTAGGGTCTCACCGTGGCCCAGGCTGACCTGGAATTAACTATGTAGTCTCAGGGTGGCCTCAAACTCATGGCAATTCTCCTACCTCGGCCTCCTGATTGCTGGGATTAAAGGTGTGCACCACCACACCTGGCTATTTTTCATTAGATTTTACTGTTAATCTGTGCTTTATTTATTTTTGTTTTGTTTCAAGACAGGCATCTTACGTTGGGCCTGAACTCACTATGTGTTTGAGGTTATATTTGAACTCTGATCCTCCTGCAGATGTTAGTAGTAGCAAGAGACACAGCCCATCATCAGGGAAATTCCCTTCCCTCTTAGGGATTTCCACTCAAGCAAAGCATGTCCTTGTCTATGTTGTACAATGAGCCAGCATGAAGCAAGGTACTAACTTTGAGTTCATTAAACTTAAAGTTTATTAAGACAGAGACACATATAGGGGAAGGACAGAACATGCGTTAGGACACGAGTGTGGGCTTCCTCAGAAAGAATTGTGCTGAGGTGTCTTTATAATGACCGGATATATGCACCTGTCACTTTCTAAGTTATATGTCTCAAATCAACTTACAGAAAGGTTTAAAGACTAAACAAAGCTTAAAATGTAAGCAGAGTTTAAAAGTTAAGTAAAAATATATGAGCTGGTCTGCTTCATATTATTTATTTATTTACTTGGGGTGTGTGTGTGCGTGCGTGCATGTGTGTGTGTGTGTGTAGTGTGGACACACAGCCCATGGTGCATATGTGGAAAAGACAGTCCTTGCCTTCCCACCTCTTACCATTCACCCCACTCTTCACCGGGCTAAGTGTCCCTCGGGCTTCTCCGGTCTCCCCTTCTTCTCTCCCTTGGCACGTGGGATGCTAGGACTACAGATGCTTTGTACCACAGCATCTGGCTCGTGATGTGGATTCAGGGATCTGAACTCAGCTCCTCACAATTTTGCAGTGAGGACTTTACCCGTTGAGACATCTCCCCAGCTCTGTTACTTATTATTATTATTATTATTGATCTAAAAAGAATATCTTTTTGATTGTTAGAGCCATAAGTTGGGTCATTAAGCACAGAGACATCGCCTCTCCCCGATAACTGATGGCCACTCCCACAGTGCAACACCCACAATCCTCATGGGATGGGGGGCGACAGGGAGAAGGCTAAGGATGGTACTGTCGTAAGTGTATACATGCTATATACACAACTAATAAAAAAGTTTAAAAAAAGAATATCTTTTTGTTGATGAAATGGCAAGGTGATTTTATAGGGTGTTTAGATTTAGGGATAAAGAGAGGAATGCAAACATGGTAGAAACTCAAAGCTACAAACACTGTGACCCTAAGTGAGCATAGCTCGTTGTTATTTTTAACATGCTTGTTTGAGATGTCTTTATGAAAACAGACACTATCTGTCTCTGGAGGCAGTTTTGACGTTATTGGTTAGCTGAAGTTTCTTAATGCTCTCTGATCATGAAAGGCAAGTTATATCCCAAGGGGGGCGGGGTTTCTTCTGTCCTTTCTCATGTCCCTTTAATATTCCCTGTCTTTCTAACCTTCTTATTTGTAGCTCCCAGGTATTGGCATTAGAGGTGCCAACATGCCCGGCTATATTATGCCTAATTTAGAGGTTAAACTTAGTTGCACCTGAGTACTCTTCTCACCTGACTTGACTGTGTCCCAGCTTCTTGCTGGAGTCCTAACATGGAGACATAAGGAAGCTTGCCCAGGACCACGCTGCTAGCAGGTAAGGAGGCAGCCAGCGCTCATGTCCACTTCTGGGGGCTCCTTGGGGCCTTGCCTGTGAGAGGTTCTGCATGCATGCTTGGATGACAGTAGTCCAAGAGATAACGGGGACTTTTGCCTCTCCACTCATAATTAGCAACAAGTAAGTAAATAATGAGTGAGTCGGTTTCCCGTAGGTATAACAGACAATTGTCCATCAAGAAGCAGAGATTGGGCTAGAGAGATGGCTTAGCGGTTAAGCACTTGCCTGTGAAGCCTAAGGACCCCGGTTCGAGGCTCCATTCCCCAGGACCCATGTTAGCCAGATGCACAAGAGGGCACATGCACCTGGAGTTCAGTTTGCAGTGGCTGGAGGCCCTGGTGTGCCCATTCTCTCTCTCTCTCTCTCTATCTATCTGCCTCTTTCTCTCTCTGTCTGTTGCTCTCAAATGAATAAATAAAAATGAATAAAATATTTTTTTAAAAAGAAGCAGAGATTGCTGTGGCAACACACAGAATACCCTGGGGCCGGATCCATGCTGGTGAAGTTAGCAGCATAATACAGTGACCCACGGCTACATCTAAGTGAATAGTAACGCGTGGTTAACATTCCCTTGAAGACAGGACCTGAGATTCTGGCTACCACCTTCCTCCTACCTTCCCGCTTGCATGTGGCCTTGGGGGTGCTAGAATATAACCCAAGAGGAAGGTTGACTCGGGGTACAGCTTTCATGATGTCGTGTCCCCCGCCCATGCTAGGGTGGGACTTTTCTGTGACACATCTGTTTTGGAGAAGTCCTTGCCCCTGTTAAGGAAACCTGATAAACTGAATTGGCTCACCAAGCTGAACTTGGGTGGAATTGTTTCCCTTTTATTTAAAATTTTTTTCTTTATTTTTCTTTATTTATTTGATAGTGACAGAGAGAGAGAGAAAGAGGGAGAGAGAGAGAGAGAATGGGCGCGTCAGGGCCTCCAGCCACTGCAAATGAACTCCAGACGCGTGCTCCCCCTTGTGCATCTGGCTAACGTGGGTCCTGGGGAATGGAGCCTCGAACCGGGGTCCTTAGGCTTCACAGGCAAGCGCCTTAACCGCTAAGCCATCTCTTCAGCCCTCGTTTCCCTTTTTTGTCAGTGCTCAAGGGTTTGTTCACAGCTTCTGAGGAAAGGCTTACAACAGTATGGTCGCTTAAGGTAGAGGAGAGCACTATGGAGGAAAACAGAGCAGGTAAGGTTAGAGACGTTGAAGAGCCAGGTCATCTGGGGCCTGGCAGGCCACGGCGACAAATTTGAATTTTATGGTGAATGTGCTTGGAAACCATCAGAAGATTATTGCACTGAAAATTAACGTATTTTGATGCATGTTAGGCACTGTCTTTCAACGCATTTGTTAAAATATGATGTAGGGGAAGCTGGGCATGGTGGCGCATGCCTTTAGTCCCAGCACTCGGGAGGCAGAGGTAGGAGGATTCCTATGAGTTCGAGGCCACCCTGAGACTACATAGTGAGTTCCAGGTCAGCTTGGGCTAGAGTGAGACCCTACCTCGAAAAACAAACAAACAAAAAAAAAGTGATGTAGGGGAGAAGAAAACATGCAAAGTATATGATGATTAATCATGATTGTCAACTTGGGGTGGATTAAAAACTGCCCAGGAGATTAGTAAAGCACACTTCTAAGTGTCCAAATATATCTGACAGCATTTCCAGAAAGAACTAACTTTCCTGAATGTTGGAGCCACCATCCTGTAAGGTGGTGTTAGGTCAGGACAAAATGGAGTCACTGAGGACAGCAGGAGAGTGACAGAGACATAGGGAAGTGCATCATCCACATTCCTCAAGGAACCGCCCAGCCATCATCCCTTCCTTGCCTAACAAGGACCCAGGTCTAGGTGTCCCGCCCCCTTATCTCTCAGGTCACCTGGTCACTGCTCTGGGCTCGCACCCTGGTTATTCGAAAAGGCTCATGTAAAGAACAAATTAGTTCTTTTCCCTTCCTCACCTTCCCCCACCTGAAGAGCTCTGTAAAGCCCACTATCTGGAATCTCAAGTTGCCTGTGCTCCGCTCTTGAGAGTCAGTCCTGGCAGCTCGTGTTTTCCCCGAATGAAAGCTTCCATCTTTGCCTCTGAGTGGTCTCCGTGGCCTTGGTCACTCCCGAACCTTACAGGTAGAGGCCAGGATAGAGTAAGGCGGGAAAACAGAAGTTAAACATTCCCCCATAGCCCAGGCCTCCCTCACTGCTTCTCAGACACAGTAAATAATGTGATCTGCTCGCTCGTGTCTTCCTTTTCCCTGCCGTGATGGCCAGACTCTAACCCATGGGGCAAGTGGTTACCAGGAGGTTGCTCTGGGTGCCCACTGGCTTTTCAGTCTTTGTAATCTCTGTGGAAAGAATTCAGGTGAGGCCCAGAGCATCTTGTGGGAGACAGGTAGAGCTTGTCTCAGGACAGAGTGGGGCACCCTAGAGGAATGGGGTGAGAGCGGACAATGACCGGAGATGTCCCTGTACCGACCTACACGTTTAGGTAGGCTCTGTATCTTTCTTAAAGTTTCTGGAATAAACAGCTTCTTAGGGGGTGTTTTCCTGTTCATGTGATTGACAGGCACATTTGGGTGAACCTTCCGGGGAGGGGACAGTGGTGTGTCAGTGTTCCTTATTAGAAAGCTTCTGGCTAAATGGTTAATCTCATGATCTGTTGGACAGTTTAGAAGGTCGTGCCTTTACTCAGGCCCAGAGGTGGACCTCAGAGCCTCTCTTGACTGGTTATCGAGGTCCTACGGCTAGGATTCCTGGCTTTACAAGCTGTTGCTTGTGAAGGAGGGGCCAAACACAGTGACCTGCAAGTTGGCTAGTACCTGACTGTAGCAGAAGTCAATCCTGCCTCCCTTCAGCTGTTTCTCGGGTGTGTTTTTGTCACCACAAAAATATGTGTGGACTTATACAAGAAATCTCAGTTACGAGATTTCTGCAAAAGTCCTGGTGAGAGAGGTGCTCATGGCTTGCACTGGAATGGGGATGGTAGGGATGGCGAGAATCTATACATATTGTTAAGGGCAGAATTATAGGACTTACAGTGCATAAGAAATATAAAGCTAGGGCTGGAGAGATGGCTTAGTGGTTAAGCGCTTGCCTGTGAAGCCTAAGGACCCCGGTTCGAGGCTTGCTTCCCCAGGACCCATGTTAGCCAGATGTACAAGGGGGCACACACGTCTGGAGTTCGTCTGCAGTGGCTGGAGGCCCCGGCGTGCCCATTCTCTCTCTCTCTCTCTCTGCCTCTTTCTCTCCCTCTGTCTGTCCATCACTTTCAAATAAATAAATAAAAATAAACAACAAAAAGAAATATAAAGCTAGATGGGCGGAGATATGTTGATTATTTTTCTGTCACTGTGACAGAATACCTGAGGTAATCAATGTACAAAGAGGAAAGGTTTGTTTTGTTGTTCAAAGCTTCAGAAACTTGAGCACATACGTGCTCGCCTGGCACCGTTGTTTTGTGCCTCTGACAGCACCGTTTACCTTGATAGAAAGTATGTAGAAAGGAAGCCTATGTGCCTCAGAGCGTTTAGAAAGCAAGGAAAGAGACAGGAAGGGGCCTGGAGCTCTAATATCCCCTTCGAGGTCATGTCTCCAGTGATTTAACTTTTTTCTTTTTTTGATTTTGTTTTTTGAGGTAGGGGTCTCACTGTTGCCCAGATTGACCTGGAATTCACTATGGAGTCTCAGGGTGGCCTTGAACTCACAGCAATCCTCCTACCTCTGCCTCCCGAGTGCTGGGATTAAAGATGTGTGCCGCCACGCCCGGCTATGATTTAATTTTGTTTCACTAGGCCCTACCTGCTAAAGTTCCCCGACCTCCCAGTAGCACCATAGGCTGCTGACTAAGCCTCCAATACATGGCCCTCTGGGAAACATTTTGGATCCAAAGGATCCAATTTGAAAAGTAGGAAGGGGGTATCCATGGAGACAGGCAATCTGAGTAAAATTTGAAGACTGAAAAATGCCTAAGTAATCTTTCTAATTGTTGAATATTGATTCGCCGGGCTTCTTTATCCTCAGAATTTTGATGCAAATACCAAATCTGAAAATCTGTTTGTTGGATTATGTCCCTAGTGGTGTTCTGCACTTGTGGAATAATGTACTAGAAAGTTCCTTACAGGAAGAGCTTCCTGATCTATCACCACTGTGCTTAGCCGCAGCTACCTGACTTATAATGGGCCTCTCAAAATGCTCCTTTGCTTGAAAGAAGTGGAATGCTTGCTCAAATAAACAGGGTGAACTCTTCCGCAAAACTCCAAGAGTGTGGCTACGCCCTGGGGCTCCCGCTTCCCCTGGCCGTGTGGTTTCCAGTGACCTCACGGAGGCCTCGACTGGAGCACCCAACCAGGGCTCCATCCCATCAGGAGCCAGCTTCTAACCGCCATCACCATCATTTCCAGTACGCATGATAGCTCTTGTCGCTGGGAAAGGAGGAGGAAGAGAAGTCGCATGCATGCTGTATAGAATGCGAACTTCAATTTCGGCCCCAAGTTCTGATACCGTGGCTGGCCCAAGCTGGTGATACTTTATAACACCCATTTTTTTAAAAATATATTTTATTTTTCTTTATTTATTGGACAGGGAGAAATAGGCAGGGAGAGAAAGAGAGAGAATGGGCGCACCAGGGCCCCCTGCCACTGCAAACGAACTCCAGATGAGTGCGCCCCCTTGTGCATCTGGCTTATGTGGGTCCTGGGTAATCGAACCTGAGTCCTTTGGCTTTGCAGGCAAGCGCCTTAACCGCTAAGCCATTTCTCCAGCCCTAACACCCTGGTTTTTAATATGTCCTGAGAACATAAAAGCACATCACATGGACTTGCCTGCATGTCTGTATACAAAGGGAGAGACTCTGAGATTCTAGTGTTTCTCAATTCAAAAGGAAGGAAGTTAGGTATAGCCTTAAGAAACAAGGGGGTGCAGTCGGCAGGGTAGGTCATGTGCAAGGACGCTAGAGAGGGAGAGATGAGGGAGAGCTGAGATACCGGGGAGGTAGACTCTGCAGGGCATATCACCAATTACCTACCGACGAATAAAAACCTCCTGAGACAAGCACTCGCCGTTACACACCTGTGGGTCAGCTGCACTATTCTTCTGATTGGACACAATATTTTTGGTCTAGCCTGGGTAAGGCTTGGTTGGTCTAGCCTGGTCTTGTCTGGTGCTCGTTTGACTGTTGGCTGCTCTAGAATGGCCTTAGCTTGGCCTGTGGGCTCTCTTCCATGAATGTCACTATGCCGTGGACTAACCTAAGTCTACCTTCATGGAAGGTAGAGGATTCAGGGAAGAATGAAGGATTAGTGCAAAACCTCTTAACACCTGGGATGAAAGCTTACAGACTGGTATCTGTAGTGTTTTGTTAAGCCAAAGCAGGCACAAAGCCAGTCCAAATTGAAGGAACGGGGAAAGAGACTCCACCATGTGATCCAAAGAGGACCATGAATGTACAGCACAAAAGAACCGGAGCTCAGCATGAGGGGGGGACCAGGACCATGCTGACAGTCCATCTCCTCTCAGGCTCAGGTTGACTCCTCTTCTTTCGGCACGTCACGTCCTCACGTTGCCCCGTGGTGGTAGATGCCAAGGGGCGGTCCTTGGTAGGGGCAAGCAGCCGGGGCCTGTGACTCTCAGCGTTGCTCAGCCACAGCCTCCTCTGTTGGAGGGGCAAGCCTTGTGCGGATGCCGGCCGGGTGTGGGATGGCGAGCTCACAGCTGTCGAGAGCTGCCGTGGACCTGGTCCTCAGTCAATGCCACCTCCGCCCTTTACAGAAACCTGAAGCCCAGAGAAGGAGAATGACTCTCTCTCTCAAGACTACCCGACTCCCACTGGCTCCAGGAGAGTCTAGAGCGGTGTACAGAGGCAGGAAGAATTGTCTTGGCTATTTTTATAATGCAAGATGACATGCAAGGCCCTTGCATCGCAAAGGGAAAGGAGAAAGCCAAACATTCCGTTATAGGAGAGCAAAAGGGATTTCAGGGGCTGGAGGGATGGCTTAGCAGTTAAGGCGTCTGCCTGTGGAGCCAAAGGACCCAGGTTCAATTCCCCAGAACCCACATTAGCCAGAGGCACAAGGGGATGCATGTGTCTGAAGTTCGTTTGCAGTGGCTGGAGGCCCTGGCATGCCCATTCTCTCTCTCTCTCTCTCTCTCTGTCAGATAAATAAATAAATAAAAAGGGATCTCAGACTGGACAGACTAAGGACTCAGAAGCCAAGATGAAGGTCGTTGGGGGCCCATTCAGGGTCTTCCAGGTACAGCACAGCAATCGTACCTGGAGTCGTTGCCATTGTTTAGGGGCAAGTTGTCTTTTAAGGGGGAAACATGGCACTCTGTCTTTCTTTGCCATCGCCCCCCCCGCCCTCTGCTCCACTATATTTATTTTTGTTTTTGTTTTTCGAGGTAGGCTCTCACTCTAGCCCAGGCTGACCTGGAATTCACTATGGAGTCTCAGGGTGGCCTCGAACTCACGGCGATCCTGCTACCTCTGCCTCCCGAGTGCTGGTATTAAAGGCGTGTGCCACCACCACACCCGGCTCTGCTATATATTTTTTTCCATCTCTTTACCAAATAAATTACACAAGCCACGTGGATCAAAAGCATGATTTATTCATGTAACATAATAAAATGTATTTGCTCATTGCTTGCTACGGAGAGGGTAACCCCTCAGGTACTTGGGACTGAGCACCCAAAAGAGCAGAGACACAGTCACTGCTCTCGTGATGCTTGGAATCTCACGAGCAGAGAAATCAGGTCAATGGACCCCCAAACCCAGGGCTGGCGGTGGCAGGGACAGGCTTATGACAGAGTACTCAGCCAGGCCAAGTGCTCTCCACAGATGGGCAGGGAAGGTAGCCCGACTCCCAGGAGATGAAGTCTTAAGTTTCAACCTGAAAGAGATAGTTCTAGGCCCACAGAAAACTCTGCAAAGAGGGCCAGGGCCTGGCTATAGCAGGTCTATGGTCTAAGGTGTCACCTCTAACACATCACAGGTTTTACTCTCTGGTGTTTTTCTTTTTTTAATATTTATTTATTTATTTGACAGAGAAAGAGGGAGAGAGAGAAAGAGAGAGAGAGAATGGGCGTGCCAGGGCCTGCAGCCACTGCAGACGAACTCCAGACGCATGCGCCCCCCCCCCTTGTGCATCTGGCTTACGTGGGTCCTGGGGAATCGAACCTGGGTCCTTTGGCTTTGTAGGCAAACGCCTTAACTGCTAAGCCATCCTTCCAGCTCTCTCTAGCGTTGTGTTTTTTTTTTTTTTAATTTTTTCTTATTGGAAAACAGGCTCTATGAGAGCTGGTTCAGAAACCACGTGCAGGGATGCAGGCCCTTGTTTCTTTAGGACCCTCGGTGGAGTCAGCGCCCTGGCGTGTGGGGCAAGAAAGGTTTGAACCCTGGAACCGCATCCAATTTTCTTCAAACCTCAGTAACAAGATCTCACAGACTTGACAAGTAGGCTCCTTCCCCACTCCCCCCCGCCCCCCCGCCCCCCGCCGGCTCTCCCTCCCAGCCTGTCCTTGCCCCTGGAATTCGGGGGACAGAACAGCTGCACTGCGGGATCAGCTTTCAATGAAACAATAAAACCCTCCTGTGTGTCCCGAAGAGTACGGCCTTTATGACTGGGGTGGGCTGGCTTGCTTGCCTAGACATTTCCCCCCACCCCAAAATTCCCAGGCTTGTCAGCCCAGACATCCACATGTCCCACAGCCTGTCCTTAAGCCTCTGGGAACTGAGGCCTGGATGCCTCCGATGGACGCCCTCTCTGAACATGGTGGTACCGAGAAAAAAAAGACACACACACACACACACACACACACACACACACACCCGGTGCCCAAGAGGATTTTGACCAAGGAGCTAGAGGTGCACATTGGTATCTCTGGTCAACACCTTCCATAACAGCCTCACCCTCTCAGACGGCTCCGCCCATTGCGCGCCACTGCCTCTGGGGTGAGCTGTCTGTTCCCGTCGCTCAGAGAAGCCCTCGCTGACTGGGAGACAATGGGTGTAGCCCACATTTCCGTCTGCACTGCACCCACTCTAGCCACCCCGCCCCCTCCCCTCAGGCCCTTCTGTAACCTCAGCAGGAAGCCCTTGACTTCCCGCATGCAACTTTGGACGCTGAACGGAGATGCTCAGACTTCTTTCTTTCTTTATTTTTTTTTTTTGTTTTGTTTTGTTTTCAGAGGTAGGGTCTCACTCTAGCTCAGGCTGACCTGGATTTCACTATGTAGTCTCAGGGCGGCCTCGAACTCACGGTGATCAGACTTCTTTCTAAGTGGCAGGATTGGAACTCCCATGTCTAGGGGTCCAAACTTGGCATTTTCCACATTGGGGGGGGCACAGTGGGCCAGCCTCATCAGCCTCAGTGGTCAGTGTGGTTTGAGTCAGGTGTCCCCCATAAACTCAGGTGTTCTGAATGCTAGGTTCCCAGCTGATGGAGATTTGGGAATTAGCGCCTCCTGGAGGCGGTGTAGTGTTGGGGGCAGGCTTATGGGTGTTATAGCCAGTTTCCCCTTGCCAGTGTTGGGCACACTCTCCTGTTGCTATGGTCCATCTTAAGTGGGCCAGGGGGTGATGTCCACCTCTGCTCATGCCAACGTTTTCCCCTGCCATCGTGGAGCTTCCCCTCGAGTCTGTAAGCCAAAATAAAGCTCTTTTTCCCACAAGCTGCTCCTGGTCGGGTGATTTCTGCCAGCGACGCGGACCTGACCACGACAGTTAGTTTCCCTCAGCTTCTAGCACAGCGTTTGTCCAGGAATTTCGTACATTTCATTTTATTTCTGTCTTTGTTGCTTTATAAAAGCGAGCGGAGAGTCGGGGTAGAAAGCACAGACCTCATAAACCTGACATAAATGAGGCAGAGATATAGGGGTTATCAGGGCCCGCCCAAGGAAGACCAAAGCAGCCAGTCAGAGATGCACCCCAGAATCAGGCTGATTGACTGCTTCAGCGGCTGCGCTGCCAGACGCGGTCCTGGCTTGGGGCTCTCTCTCTACCCAGAATGCTCTGTCTCCGTCACAGCTCACTCCTCCTCAGCTCCTTTCCAAGTCATGGTTCACATCTCAGCTTATCCCGGGTCCTCCTTTTAAAACAGCAGCCTGGGGCTGGAGAGATGGCTTAGTAGTTAAGCACTTGCCTGTGAAGCCTACGGACCCTCGTTCAAGGCTCGATTCCCCAGGACCCACGTTAGCCAGATGCACAAGGGGGCGCATGTGTCTGGAGTTCATTTGCAGTGGCTGGAAGCCCTGGCGTGCCCATTCTCTCTCTGTCTGTCTATCTGCCTCTTTCTCTCTCTCTGTTACTCTCAAATAAATAAATAAATAAGTGAACAACAACAAAAAAAGCAAAAAAACAGCAGCCTGCATTCACTTCCACCTGCAGCCTGGAGTGTCTGTGCTAGGCTTTCCCCGTCTCTCCCCCAGTCCACTTTCTGAAGTGCTTGGCATGCCAATGGACCCATTCATTTATCCTGTGGACTTCTTCGTGCCTGTCTCCTCCATTGCTAAGCGGTGTGGTGCGTGCTAGATACGTTTCAGACACCTAGATGGATGTGTCATATCTGGGAGGGGCGGGGGTTACTTGATGAAATCTGTTAAGAGAACAAAAAATGGAATTACCGCAGAAATAAATAAATATGCTCCAACTCTGGCTGGTTTATTGCAAACATGTGCATAGATGTTGGGGCATGAATACAGGGCAAGGGGGGGGGTTCGGGTCAGGAATGTGAAATCAGGGGATGCTTCTTGGAAGAGGCGGTGGGGCCTCCTCTGCTGGTGGTTAACATCTGGATGCCCTGTGCCGAGTCTCTTGCAGACAGCGATGGCCTGGGGTCTGTAGCCAGTGCCCGTGTGAGCATTAACGTATTTGCCGGTTGATCTTCCTGGTGGGGAGACCTGTTTACTGTGCTCAGCCAGGAAGGAAGGAGTCGGGGCCCTGGGTGTCCCTGGTAAGGGGAACTCTGTGAAGGGAAACCAGGCGTAATTCAACTTTCTGTGGAGGGGGCAGCTCCTGGTAACCTCAAAGGAAGGTGATGGCAGAAGACTCTGGCAGAAGCACGGGGTCCTTGCTACCCCACCACCAGTGTCCTCGGTTCCCTGAAACGAAGAAGGCGTTAAGGACCCTGTAGTAGGCACATCAGTGCTTGTGTCCAGCTCAGTATTAAAGTTGCAACATCTCCTGTAGCGCTTATACCTTTCCTGGGTCATTAAGTATTTTCTCTCCATTCCGCACAGGAAAAATGGAGGAATTACCGCTCACAGCACTGCATGCTCGATGTCACGCATGGAGACTCTATGTGGAAGAAATAACAGGAGCAAACCCTTGAAGACTAAGCCACTGAGGGAAGGGGGGGGGAATTGAATATACCCTACACCCCAGAGCAGAGAAACTTTGGGCTTGGAGGAGCCGACGGATAGAGAAGACATTGCTCCCAGATCAACCGCACTTTGGTGTAAGGGACTTGCTTCTCTATTGCTCTACAGAAAGCCTCCAGAACGGTGCTTCCTCCGCCCTGAGCTCTGCACTGTAGCTTGGACAAGGGGTCTGCGAGTGGAGGGGGCAGGGGTGGCTGGAGACAGAGGGCAACTGGTGACTGTCTTCTTTTCCAGGGCTGACTCAACACGATGGTAACCGAGCTCCACCTTTGGCTTGACGCCTTCCAAAGCCTGGAAAGTGCCCTGATTACATGCCTGGAAAAACTCTCTCAAAGTAGGATTAAAATTGTGCTCATCTTGGGCCCGGGCGTGGTGGCGCACACCTTTAATCCCGGCACTCGGGAGGCAGAGGTAGGAGGATCACCATGAGTTCGAGGCCACCCTGAGACTATGTAGTGAAGTCCAGGTCAGCCTGAGCTAGAGGGAGACCCTACCTCGAAAAAACAAACAAAAAAAAATTGTGCTCATCTTAAAACCAAACTGTACTGAAAAAAAAAAAAAAAACTAAGGTCACACTAAAAGTATTAATGTATGAATAATAAATGCATTGCCAATAAAAGTAGTAAATAGATTTTTGGATTGTTATGTAAAAGAAAGGAAGGAATCATATGCTCACATTGGAAAGCAGAATTTTCTTCTTTCGGTGACTCAACATAAAACGCTAAAGTTGACAAAGGAAACAGGACCCCCTGGGGATGTTAATGGCAAGAGAAATAATGAGGGTTGGCAATTCAGAGTAGCTAAGAAAACTTGCTGCATTAAAAGAAAAATAGAAATATTTTCACATTCCCAGCTGATGTAAGAAAGCAACTTGATGAAAGTTTTACTGAATTTGGTAACAATTCTAAAAAATGTTAGGCTTGAGGGCTGGCTTAGCTGTTAAGGCACTTGCCTGCAAAGCCTAAGGACCCAGGTTTGATTCCTCAGAAACCATGTAAGCCAGATGCACATGGTGGTGCATGCATCTGGAGTTTATTTGTAGTGGCTAGAGACCCTGGTGTGTTGGTTCTCTCCCTCTCAAATATATATATATGTGTGTGTGTGTGTGTGTGTGTGTGTGTGTGTGTGTATGTTTTTCGAGGTAGGGTCTCACTCTAGCTCAGGCTGACCCGGGATTCACCATGTAGTCTCAGGGTGACCTCGAACTCACAATGATCCTCCTACCTCTGCCTCTCGAGTGCTGGGATTAAGGGTGTGGGCTACCATGCCAGGCTTAAAAATAAAATATTTTTAAAAAATGTACTTCACATTACCAATGATAAGTTGTGAACTTCAAACCTCTCAGTATTAGAAAAAAAAAAAACCCTGAAATTTAATTGACCATATCACAGAGAAGCTAAATTATTTTTTCTACTCTTTGAGCAGAAAATATTGTAAGAGTATTACCGCATATGAAGACTATGCAGGCAAAAAGAGAAGGGAAATGGAATATGCTGAAGGTATGCCAGGCTGTTAACGAAATGTGGAATGCTGTTGTCTTTCTACACTGTTTGCTTGTTTGTGTATTACCTATCACTTTCTAGATTTCATAATGGGCTATGATTTAGTTTTGCTCCCTTGGTCGCTTTAATGAAGTGCTGTGGAATGGGCAGACAGCAGAGTCCTAAGACCAAGGTTGTTTTTTGTTTCTGAGGGAAGGATCTGCTCCTGGCCTCTCTGCTTGTCTTGGAGACGGCTGGGTCCCCCTAGTCCTCACGTGGGATCTGTTGTGTGCCTATGTCCTAACCCCTCTTTCTTGCAAGGACAAAGTTCCTTTGAATGAAGACCCACCTTGGTGGCATCATTTTAATTCAATCCTGTCTTTAAAGGCTTTATCTCCAAATACCATCATGTTCTGAAATTATCTGAGGCCATGGCTTCAACCCATGGATTTGGGGTATCAAGCCTGCAATAGTACCCAATTATATATTTGCCCTTAAGAAAGGATTCATGTGTTAAAAAAAAAAAAAATTAAGCATCAGAAAGTCTGGGCTTGGCGTGTTGGCGCACACATATAAACCCAGCACTTGTTAGGCTGAGGCAGGAGGCTTGCTGTGAATTCTAGGCCAACCGGGGCTACAGTAAGACCCTATCACAAATACAGAGAAATAAGAAAAGTCGGGCGTGGTGGTGCACACCTTTAATCCCAGCACTCGGGAGGCAGAGGTAGGAGGATCGCCGTGAGTTCAAGACCACCCTGAGACTACAGAGTGAATTTCAGGCCAGCCTGAGCCAAAGTGAGACCCTACCTCAAAAAAAGAAAGAAAAAGAAAGAGAAAAGAAGGAAGGAAGGAAGGAAGGACAGAAGAAAAAAAAAGTAAAATCTAGATCTAGGCATATTGCTATGTTTTTGTTTTTAAAATAACCCATTCTGAAGTTGACCACCTCTTTCATACACGCAGTCTTTCTAGCTCCACACACATTACTGAGGGCCTCCTGGGTGGTGGCCACTGCTGACATTGGTCCTAAAGTGCGGTGTGTTGAGTGAAATCAGACGAGGTTGGGCATGGGATCTGGGCAAGCACACAAGGGCACTGTGTGTAGAAGAATGGCTCTGTGCTTGGGTTCCCATATATTGTTTTCACCATTTAAAAAATCTATGAGGGCTGGAGAAATGGCCTAGTGATTAAGGCATTTGCCTATGAAGCCAAAGGACCCAGGTTCGATTCCCCAGGACTGATGTGAGCCAGATGTACAAGGGGCGCATGCATGCATATGGAGTTCGTTTGCAGTGGCTGGAGGCTCTGGCGTGCCCATTCTCTCTCTCTCTCTGCCTCTATCTTTCATTTTTATTTATTTATTTGAGAGTGACAGAGAAAGAAGAGGCAGATAGAGGCAGAGAGAGACAGAACGGGCGCGCCAGGGCCTCCAGCCACTGCAAAGGGACTCCAGACGTGTGTGCCCCCTTGTGCATCTGGCTAACGTGGGTCCTGGGGAATCGAGCCTTGAACCGGGGTCCTTAGTCTTCACAGGCAAGCGCTTAACCGCTAAGCCATCTCTCCAGCCCCATTGTCTTCATTTAATAGGAAACTCGATGTTAGGGAATTTGCTTTAAGTCACATGATGGCAAGTGCTTGAGGTAGGACCTGAACCTGTCTGAGTTTGGTCACACTGAGCTATAGTACCAACTGCAGAGACAATCTCTGTGGGGCCCTGGTAAGCATGGGTTGAAGACTACAAAATCCAGGCCCCTGAGAAGGGTCTGAGAACAGAGAGGCAGTTGCTAGCAGAACAGAGGCAGGGCCCCTGCAAGCCTCATGGCAGTATGAGGACTCGAATATTCTAGACTGTTTTGGACGATCTGGTTCTCACGCAAGCTCTACTCTACAAACGGGCCGTGAGATTTTGGCCTTGTAGGTTGAGAGCGGCTGTAATCTCCTGGCCTTTCTGGAGCTTCTCAGAGCCTACTCAGCTTGACTTATCTTTGATGCAACCCCCAAACTTATATCCATGGCTGGCTGGGTTAGCCCCAGGACCCTTGGTAACTGAATCGAGAACGTTTCTGCACCCTGTTTTCAGGAAGGAAAGCTGAGAGTTGTTAAATACAGCCGACTCAGGTGTAGCTCCAGGAGTTTTCTTGGTGCACGGATTAGCTGACAAGACAGTCCCTTTAGGGTGCCAAAGGCAGAAACCTAGCCCTGGGTTGGGCTGTGGTCCACACCTCTTTTAACTGGAGAGCTTCCAGGGAGCCAGAGGCATAGGAATTCAGAGGGAGTGGCCCTGCCCACTGCCTGCTCCTGGGCCTTGAAGCATTGGAGGGGGACCAGAGGACCCGCCCCGCAGCAGGAGAGGCTCCCCCATGCTCCCCTGGCTGGAAACAGGTTGGACAGGGTAAAGGCTCTGGGAGGACGGAAGCGTCTCTGTGCATCTGATTTTCATCTGTTATGGCCCATCATCACCGCTGAGGTCTCTGATCAAACATTCCACACAGCTGAGGAATGGAGCGGTGACTCATGACGCCGGTCCTGTTCGTACTTCTGTTGCCACAGTTCGGCTTTTGACTTTCGGTTAAGACCCTGTTGCCTTCATTAGGACCACTGATTGTCCTGCGTATGAAAGCGTGCCTGACTTCCCTTAGGCACCCCGATATTACATGCCCTGAACTTCACAGAAGCAACCATTTCAACCGTGAAACCTGATTATGCAACCCCAATAACTTCCCCCGGATCTCCATCCTTTTGTTTTTTTTAAAATATTTTTGGTTCATTTTAATTTATTTATTTGAGAGTGAGAGTGAGAGTGAGAGTGAGAGAGAGAGAGAGAGAGAGAGAGAGACGCAGATAGATAGAGAGAGAATGGGCGTGCCGGGGCTCCAGCCACTGCAAACGAACTCCAGACGCGTGCGCCCCCTTGTGCATCTGGCTAACGTGGGTCCTGGGGAATCGAGCCTCGAACCGGAGTCCTTAGGCTCCACAGGCAAGCGCTTAGCCACTAAGCCATCTCTCCAGCCCTCTGTCCTTTTTTTGCTTCCAATTTGTATCGCCTTGCCGACATTTTGCCCATGAAAATAAGGGCATCTCAAATCTTTGGATGGGGAGGGAAGACAAGAGAGGGTCATGAAGGCTGAACTTTAGCAAAGCTTAATGGTAGACATGTACAAAACAACATTTGGTAAAAATAAGAAAATTCTTTAAAATCTGGCATAAAAGGACATCGTTACTCTATCTTGACGGTTGAGCCTCTTCTTTTCTCTAACTCTTCCGAAATGTCTAAATAACAAGAGGACACAAGCCGTCCTGAGTAATCCATCCTCCGCAAGTACGGGTCCCAAAACCATCTTCCTATCGTAACCGCCCACTTATGGGGTATTGGTGAAGTGCCCACTGGTAGCCTAGGCACCATGATCAGCTTTGGAAGTAGTTCTGACTCACACCAGGGTGACCTAAAGGCAGAGAGCCAGATGGCGCAATGAGGTAAAGAATAATAACACACACCAAAGAAAAACTCGCCCATCTATAATTTCAGTTGTGACATGACCTAAAATCCCGGCTCCTCTGAGAATATAACATGTGAGAGGAGAGAAGGCTTGATCCTACATAAATCAAAGATGGGATGTCAGATGAAGCCACCAGAGGAAAAAGACTTTGAAATTGAGACCCCACCCCCACCCCTCAAGGCTTGAATCAGATGGAAGGGCATCGAGGAACAAGGGAGAATATTCGAGGCTGAGGGCCATGGGCCTGAGAGCCTCCCCAAAGGCAGCTTTTCTTTTCCTAGGTGACCACCAGACTCTCCCATGGCTGATGGCCAGGCAAAGTCCCAGCCAACCATGGAGCCTCACTCAGTTCTTTCATGTGAGGGTGTCAGCTCCTGTATCGGTCAGTTTCTGCTGGTATCACATGACATGCGACACTGGCCAGAGGTTGAAAGTCCAGGAACCTGGTGAGGAAATTTCTGCAGCATCCGAACTTGGTCGATGGCATTAGATGATGCAATGACAGAGAAAAAAAAAAAAAAAGCTATTTCAGGCCCGTTTTTCTTTTTAGAAAGCCATCTTGGAGGTAACGCCTTCATGAGCTCATTATTTAATCATATTGCCTCTCAAAAACCCCACTTTCAAATACCATTAACGAAGGAATGGTGGCGGGTGGGGGGGGGGGCTTAGGTTTGTTACCTCTTGGGAGACTCCTGCAAAGAAATGGTATGTCCTAATAGCTGGCCTTTTCCTTTAAAATATAACCTGCAGTGTCAAATATGGTGGTCCAGGCGTGTGACCTTAGCACTTGGGAGGCTGAGCTGGAAGAAGCGTGAGTTCGAAGCTAGCACGAACTACGCTGACACGCGATTGGGAAGAGTGTTTGCCTAGCATGTGTGAGGCCCTAGATTCAATCCTCAGTACTATAGAAACACACGTGTGCATCCACGCACCCACACATGCGTGCACACACACACACACAGAGGGAGGGAGAGAGAGAGAGAGAAACATCTCTAATCCAAACACGACACTCACCTGGGAGTGTAGAGCTACCCAGGGCCTCAGCCTATTCATTTTCCCTCCTCTGTAACCTCCTGACCACCTTGGCAGCTTCCAGAGTCGTGTGGTGGGTGCGCGTGGGGCCCTGTCGAGGCAGGGAGCTGTGCCCTGGGTCCCAGAGTGGTGGTGGGGGGGGGTGGGGATCCTCATTCCCACACTCTGATTTGCTGCCCGGCCAGCCGATGCTTTGGGCTTCCACTGAGCTTGGCTCCCACTGGGTTCTTTCTGCCAGATAAGAGTCATTCCTTCATTTGAAGCCTGTTGACAGTCCGTTATCTGTTATCCTTGCCCTGTGGTCCCGCGGACAGCGCAGACTGATGATGGATGGTTTCTCTGTGCTGCTGTCTTGAGTTAGGACCCAGCAAGGGTGCGTTCACCTTCCCCGTGTGTCCTCTCCCCTTCCACACCCAGCCCGTCTCCAGATGGTGTTTCCCGCATCTCAAAGGCGCGTTTCTAGCGCGATGCCCTCCCTCCACCTACTGCTCACCATAGGCCTCCGCTGGGCGGCGGCGGCTGGCAGGGATGGATCTCGTGGTCATCTGTGAACTACGCTGCCACCAGCCAGCGTCATGCTCTCAGAAGCAGGCTGGAAACCCCTTACGCTCTCCACATTTGCCCAATAAATCAGTAATACCGATCGCCCCCCCCCCCCCGCCACGCCCGCAGGGAACTTCCTGGAAATGTGAACCCTTCAGTCTCACCCCAGGCCCAATGAATCAGAAATTCAATTCCGGGGGACAACCCAGCAATCCAAGCCTTATGCCCCTTTCCTACCTGGTCTTGAATTAGCCCATCTCAGCTTCTCTCTGTAGCTTCTCATCGTGTTAGGTTCTTGTTATGCCAAATCTTTTTGCTTTTTTTTTTTTTTTTTAAAGCATGTGTGAAGTCCTCTCTCAGCCTGCGCTTCTGTGAGCTGTTCCTCTTGCCTGGGGTCTCATTCGCTCCTCTTTCCCCCCATTGAAGTCCAACTCAGCTTTTGAGAGCCAGCTCGTAGATCACCCCCTCCGGGAAGCCTTCCAGGCTAGCCAGGCGGCGTTTAGTTACCCATGTCCTGAAGCCCCTTTTGTTGACAGCCCAGTTACAACAGTTTTTGTCTGTGGGTTTGGCTTCGCAGGGAGAGGCTTTCTATCCGATCATTAGTGCTGTTTTAAAATAGAGAGCGCTGCCTAGTGAGGCTACTGCGCTCTGAGAGGCGTGGGAATTGTCGAGGATACCCCACGCTGTCTTCCCCGAAGCCCCATGCTCCCCGCTCTGCCACAAGACATCTCTTGTAAGCACAGAGCATACAGCTGGGCAGGGTGCCCACTACCTAGTAGGCATTCCATATTTTTTTTAAAAAAAAAAAAAGAATCGAATGAATAAAAATAGATTTCTGCCTTATAAGGGAGCATGGATTACTGGATCTTGAAGTTTGTTTCCAAATTAAAATTCCTGCTTTCTATCTCTTTACAAAATATCTCCCCTCCCCCCCAAAAAATGTGACTTACTCTTTCAGGTAGAAGAAACGGCCTCCACGTTCCCAGTGTGGGGACTGCTAAGTGGTTGGGAGGAAAATGAGGGGTGCGTGGTGGGAGCCTCACTTGCCTCCCTTCTGCAAAGCCTCTGTGATGGAGCCAGTTGGTGAAACTGTCCCTCTGGTAGACAGCTTGGACTCCCTGTGGTGAGCCTATCATCTCTTCCTAAGTGCCTAAGTATCTCCCATGCCCTTACTCCTCCTACCCCGCTGGAATTCAGAGCCCCCCCCCCCCCCGTCTGCTCCACTGCGGTCACGCCTGCGCGTCCAGGCCATGCAGATACTGTCCCGACCAGCTGCCGTGACCTCAGACAAGTTTCTTCTCGCCACCAATGTCCTCCAGTGCTCAACAGCGCTGGATAACCAGGGATAACCTGAGAGTCCTTCGAGAGTCACGGACAGTGCATAACAGAAAGGAAGCGGCCAAGACATGATTCGTTGTTACTATTTTTCTTGATTCTTTCCTTAAAAAAACTTTCATATTTTATTTTTATGTATTAGAGAGAGAAAATAGATGCATCAGGGCCTCCAGTCACTGCAAACGGACTCCAGGCACACGCGTCACCTTGTGCATCTGGCTTACATGGGTCCTGGGGAATCGAACCTGGGGTCCTTTGGCTTTGCAGGCAAGTGCCTTAACCGCTAAGCCATCTCCCCAGCCCTTTCTTGATTCTTCGGTTCCATCTTATCTTCCATTCTCAAGACGCCAGTAGCAGCTTCTAATACTCCCTTACCAAATTAGAAGTTCCACAATTCTAGCTTCTTCTGCTTTGGCCTATAGACTCTGCCTGACAGTCTTTTCTGTTTGTGAATTTCCCACTCTGATCTTCCTATGGCTAGCTTCAAGAATATTCCTATGCCTTGTGCTGCTCCCTAGCCGGTTATCAGGTCAGTACCTTCAAGGTCAAACTTGTGTTCGAGAGCATTCTTTTTCAAGCATTACCTCTCTTTAAAAACATGCAATGCTTCACTGGTTAGACTATCAAAGCAGTTATGCATGCACACACGCACGCATGCAGGCATCCGTGCTCACTCGTCCATGTCCATATTTAAAGCTGTCTCATTCACTAGGCTATGTTTCATAACTTCCCAATAACTTTTAATGTGTTCTTGCTGCAGGTCTTCTGTAATTTGATCATTAGTGACCCGTCCAATAGTCCATCCAAGCCAGTCTTTACCAGTGGTAGAGCCTGCCTCCAAGTAAAAGATTTTGGTATCTTTTTAAAATATTTTATTTTTATTTATTTGATGAGAAAGAGAGAGAGGGAGAGAGAGAGAGAGAGAGAATGGACACACCAGGGCCTCCAGCCACTGCAAATGAACTCCAGAGGAGTGTGCCCCTCTTGTGCATCTGCCTTACGTGGGTCCTGGGGAATCGAACCTGGGTCCTTTGGCTTTGCAGGCAAGCACCTTAACAGCTAAGCCATCCCTCCAGCCCTGAGTTTGGTATCTTTGAACATTCTCTTTGCTGCCTCGTTGCTCCAGCCCATCTGGAGAACTATCACAGGCCCATCTGTGAAGGCACAGGGGCCCTCCTCTGGAAGGAACTGAAGGAACTGCACTCACAGTCCTCCGTCTTTCAGACTGCTGCTCACCTGCTTTGTGGTCCACTCTTCTGTCTGATGCAACCTCCACCCAGAGCAGAACGAAAACCCCAGGGTTCGAGTCATTACAGATGACTTTCACATACCATGCAGTGCCTGTACTGAACAAGCCCACTGCGGCAAGAGGAGGGTCCCCCGAGATTTGAGAAGGGGCATCTTGAGGAAGAAGTCTGGGCTGGAGAAGGTTCAAGGCGCCGGAGACGTCACAGACGTCTGTGGAAGACCCCAGGGCCAGGGGAGCAGAGCAAGGGGCTGTTGCAGTGGCTGCTTCTGGACTTCGGAGTGCCATAGCCAAGGCTAGGTACCCACAGGGTGACTGGGCAGTGCTGGAGTTAGTGAGGCAAAGGGGGGGCCTAACTGTTGACCCGCCGTCGGCTTCTCACACCCAAGGCCATCAGAGCTTGAAGGCTGGGGTGGGGAGGTGTGGTCCTGGGGAGACCAGCAAAGTCTCCCGGAAGCTGTGAGCTGATGCCCAGGCCTCAGTACCGAACATGTTCAGAGGTGACAAAATCAGTGCAGATGGCCTCAGAGGAGGGCTGCCACCTCCTCTGAATGAACTATGAGGTGCGTATGTTGTGAAGGCACCCAAGGAAGGGAGCGGCGATGGGTGAATCTTCAGAAATACTGAGCCAGGAAATTTCAACATCAGCCAGGGGAGAGCGCTGTTACAGAGAGAAAGAGGAGGGAGGGACAGAGGGAGGAAGGGAGGGAGAGAAAAAGAAAGAGAGAGCGAGAGGAGAGAGAGAAAGCTATCCCATAAATTTTCAAGTTGGAAAAAATATACAATAAACACATCCCCCCCCCCCAACACACACACTTTAGAAAAGCATGTATGGGGCTGGAGAGATGGCTTAGCATTTAAGGCGCTTGCCTACAAAGCCAAAGGGCCCAGGTTTGATTCCTCAGGACCCATGTAAGCCAGATACACAAGGTGGTGCATGCATCTGGAGTTCGTTTGCAGTGGCTGGGCCCATTCTCGCTCTACCTGCCTATTTCTGTATCTCTCTCCTCTCTCTCTCTCTCAAGTAATATGTATATAATATATATATATATATATAATATTATATATATATACACACACACACACACACACATATATATATAATATATATATATATATATATATAGAGAGAGAGAGAGAGAGAGAGAGATTGAGAGAGAGAGAGAGACATATAGCCCGAACTGCTAGCTAGCAAAATATCAAGTTTCACTGCATGGAACCATTGGAAACACTCCCTGACACTGTTTTGGTTAGAAACCTGCAGAAGAGAAATGGAAGATGCTATCCTAAGGTCGCCCCCTCCCACTGGGCAGGGGATGCATATCCTCTAATTAGCCTTGTCTCACAGTGGAGCTTGGAGGTTCCTGTGAGGATCACAGAATGAGGACTCCTGCGAGCCCCTGCCCTAGTTCTTCATCATCGTCTTCATCTTCATCATCAACAGTTACACCTATGGGGGCTTCTAAGGTATCAGGAAATCAATAATTTTATCACATTACAGAACAGCTTGATGAAGCAGGCCCATGCCCCACTTTCCGAGCAAACAGACAAAAGGCACAGAGAGTCGCTTGGTCACACGTTCTCTGTAGTGTGGGGCATCTCAGCTGCTCACGAGGGCATCAGTGGCGTGGCACTTCAGCATTCATTAGGGAAGTAGGTCCCCTCGGGTCTTGACATTACCCCTCTCTGCAATAGACTCCTCATGGTGACCAAGTTACGAGAGTCAGTCACCAAGGTCAATGCAGCTATTGGAAGCAAAGCTGGTTAGAACGTGTTTTCTCATACCCAGTTAAGTTCTTCACCCTGCGTTACCTCTCTAGTTAACAGACTGTCAGCCAAAATGAAGCGCTAAGGGCAGAGAAAGGGAAACTACGAGATTTCTCAGGTTCCAGGCACGAGCCTCCCAAGGTCTGCTCTTCTCTGGAGTGAGCCTTATGTCTCAGCCCATCACAACGGCAATTGTAGGTGATGGACGAGAACAGCTTACTTTCCATGTGAGGAATGCTCTGCCCTGAGCCCAGGAGTCTAAAAGGCTGACTTTGGCCAGTATGTGCACATCGTCTGATGCCAATCCGGTTATTGAAATGGATCTGGATAACACTCCACTCACTGCCTGTCACTCAGCGTGGGGAAGGCTGCCATCAGACAGCCCGCAGTCTAGGGCTCTGTTCTAGAACGTTTTCACGTTAGGGCCAGGTTGTCCTCAGAGCTGCACACTGATGGCCCAGATTTGCTCTTGATCTGCTGGCAAACTTAAACACAAGGCAGGGCCCAGGCCTAAAGCATGATGTGGAGGCCCTTGCCTTCCCAAGGCTGCTGTCTGGAGTCTCCACCAATGTCACCCATTTCCTCAATCCACCAGGCCCTCTGGACAGGGGCCTTCAGAATGAAACTCGTAGAAGACCTTAAGGACTCCATAACCCCAGAGTCTGAGGATAGAAAGAAAGAAAGGCCTGAGGGTAGGTAGGCTAGGCAACTCGCTTTGCTATAATTTTTTAATAGGTTGTCCCCAACTTCCCAGAGCCATTGGCAACTAGGACTGTAAAACCTTCTTTGGCCCCAGCTCTTTGAATGCCTCTAGCTACAGTGTCCTTCAGCTTCCTGTGGTGCTAGACTCTTTCTGGAAGCCTCACCATGAGGCCACCCCTGAGGGCCAGGCTTGGTTGGCCACGAGACTTCCATTATCCTGTGAGCTGGCCTAACCTGTCCCGGATGCACTTAGCGAAGGTCTCCCCATGGAAAATTGTGCCTCTCTCCCTGGAGCTCAGCAGCGTGCATACTGACATGCAATGCTGCCGGTTAGAAGGAAAAAGGGAAGGAGGGAGGGAGGGTGGGAAGAGTGACGAGAGAATAAGAGAGAGTCTCATCATCCAAACATGGCTTTAACTCTTCAGTCTGCCAATTCCCTGCAAAAAAAAACGACCAGTCGAGTTCAGTCAGCTTCGGGCTCCTCACCTGGACATGACAAAGCCCCCTCCTCACAGGTTTGGTGACCAAGAATAGTAGCCATCTTTGAAAGTGTCCAGGGCATTGTGGGAACGTGGTACATGTCTCATTCCCTGACCTCACCTCTCAGGCACCAGGAATGGAGCACGGTACACTGACGGTGTCCTCGGTCAATCAGAACTGCCGTGGCTTGCTGCTATGACAAGCTCCTATCACACAAAGGACACTTATGCTCTACGGGTGTTAGAGGCCTTGGAGACATAGCACACACAGGCAGCAAGTGAAGGCAGGATAAGCCAGGTCGGCAAAGCAAGGAGCAGGTGTAAGGGCAGTGACGGCAGCTTCCGTGTTGGGGAGAACGCCTCGCCCCTCCAACGAAAGGCGTGACTACAGTCCTTGTCCAGCCCCAACAAGACAAACTGCATCCCCATGGGAACAGAGTATCAGCAAACTCCTCGGGGAGTCTGCCTAGCGTCCTTAGTCCTTCAAGGACCACGCACGGGGGAACCACCGCCACAGTGAACCCTTGCCAGACCTCAGTGGGTACCTAGAAGGTCCCTGTCACTCACTGGACCTTTTGCACCTCGAGGTATGACTCAGTTAGCAATGATGGAGAGGTTGGACACAACACGCTAGAAAGAATAACAAAGGGGCCGGAGAGATGGCTTAGCGGTGAAGGCGCTTGCCCGCGAAGCCTGACGACCCGTGTTCGACTCTCCGGATCCCACGTAAGCCAGTCCCATGAAAGGTGAGGCAAGCGCAAGGTCGCATAATGCCCGCTAGATGGCACAAGCGTCTGGAGTTAGATTGCAGTGGTTGAGGCCCTGGCACGCCAATTCTCTCCCTCTCTTTCTGTCTATCTCTGCCTCTCCCTCTCTCTCGCTCTAAAAAATAAAAAAAAAAAATGTAAAAAAAAAAAAACTAAAAAAAGAATAAAGAGGAATGGAAGGCTAAGACATTCTTAGAGGCTTGTCTCATCCTAAAAATTCAGTGTGGGCGCTGTGCTGGGGCGTCGGCTATCCTGGGAGGTGGGTCAGCAGAATCCATCCCGTGTGACTGTGGCCCTGGATACCGAGGCCCTGCGAGTTCTCCAAACCCTTGGCATGGTCACAGGGGAGGGCCTAGAATTCGAATCCAGGTCTCACTCCCAAACCCAGTCCACGGGAGGAAGGCGACCAGATGGATGTGGAGGCCCAGGGCCAGGGCAGTCTGGAATGAGTACATTCCTCTTCTGAATATAGCTCATTCGTGAGCCATTTCAGAAGGTATAGAATTATTCTGCTACAGTTTTAACCCAAACACCACACACACACACAAAAAAAATGTGAGGAATATTTAAAAATATTTTCTTATGGACCTAAAAAGGATAAAGACCACTTAGGAAAAGCAAAAACAAAGCCAAAGCCAAAAACACAAAAACAAAACAAAAAAAAGATCCCAAATCCTTAAACAACCCCCAAACAAGAAATGTGCTGAAAAGAAACTTCCAAAACTAGAATTGCCAAGTTCACTGTTATTGGCCCAAATCACAGTTCCCATTGGCAAGACTGACAGATGGGAAAGTCGAACAAGTTCCTGATGGCGGACTTGCTGGCCACAAAGAAATACTGAGCTCAAAGCTACAGGCTACTCTTTTCAATGGAGGCCATAACAGCTCTTTTAATTAATTAATCCAACAAGGAACAGAGCAGAGGGAGATAGGACTCTGTTTATACACAACTCTGACATCATCAGATTTTAAGAAGTTTTACTAAAACCGCAGTCATGGCCTTGACAATACTGGATGCAAAATACTGGTGTACACAGGTCTTACAGAAGGGCTCCCGAGAGCCGGATCACAAAACAAGGTTAACAGATGGGAGAGGCCTGAGGGAAGGCAAGCACATGGATTTTTATTGAGGAAAGAAAAGCTTATATACTGTAAGAGTTGCTGAAGTTTAATAAATAAAGGTCAACTTATAATATATAAAAACAATATAAACATTTATATGCTACATGCATATCATATAATTTAAAGTAATAATTTATATATGGGGAGAGATGCCAATTCATGTTCTTCCGATTTTTCTCGACAAGGCACACACACAGGATGTGTCTATTCGTATCCAGCGCCAGCCTACGAGTTTGTTGTTTTCTGACGTCAGTGCTCGGACGTAGGTCTGGGAGGTTTTGCACTGAGAATTCCAGTGTTTGTCATCGATGCCCCTGCAACCGTTTTTGACTGGCCTGGCGTCTTTACATCTGGTCTCATAAAAATACTGCTTGACGGGAGAGTTGCCTGTTTTGATCTCCCCCAGCACTGTGACCTGGTGTCCCCGGATGTCGATGGCCGACGACTTATCAGTCACCCACAGACTCTCACTGTCACACACCGAGTACTCCCCCCGGTGACTCTTATGCTCCGCGTACCGTTTCCTTCGGGACGTTCTGTTGACCGCCACGGGGTTGCCCACATAATCCTCCATGAGATACAAGGGAGGGGGCTCCAAGGGGGTGCTATCACTTAGCAGGACCCGGGGCGAATTGTAGCGTCTCTGTTGCCGCAATAGCTCTGTGTCCGTTGCAATCATTGGCTGAAATTCCGACCTGGCGGGCTCTCCTTGCTCTGGCTCTTGGGGGGCCTCTGCTTTGGACAGGGTGCTCTGGTAATTTTCCTTAACATCCACCATCTGCTTGGAGAGCTTGTTTTTCAAAATATCCGCCTGGATCAGCTTGATGATGAGGGAATTGAGCGAGTCTTCCGGCAAGCTCCTTTGATCCATGTTCCCTTGGATGCCACGGAGATAAGTGAGAAATATCACATAAAACAAGATGGACATCACCTTGTTCACCTGTAAGATCTGCAAAAGAAACACAAGGCGTTAACAGCAGGCTAGGGGAGGAGACCAGGTCATTCTGGCACCGGAGAGAAGGCGCCACCGCTGTGCCAGGTAAGCAACGGAACTCCTCTCGGGATATCTGAAAGGAACAATTTCCTCTGCCACCCTCGGGAAGTACTGAGGAATGCACTCAGGCCTTGGCATTCTGCTTGTGCTCCTAGCCCGGGAGGCACCAACCGTGTTCGCGATTTGATATCTATATCATCCTGCCGCCTTCTGCTGTGCGGGGACAATCCCTCCAGCCTTGAAAGGTGCACAGCCACGCTACCTTGGCAAACTATGAACATTGCATCAATGCACAGGTTCTTTTTATCAGCGGCAGAGCCTTGTGACTGTGACTGTGTCAAGAGACTTAACTGGGGCTGGAGAGATAGCTTAGTGGTTAAACGCTTGCCTGTGAAGCCTAAGGACCCCAGTTCGAGGCTCGATTCCCCAGGACCCACGTTAGCCAGATGCACAAGGGGGCGCACGCGTCTGGAGTTCGTTTGCAGTGGCTGAAAGCCCTGGTGCACCCATTCTCTCTCTCTCTGCCTCTTTCTCTCTCTGTCGCTCTCAAATAAATAAAAATAAACAAAAAATATTTTTTTTTAAAAAAAGAGACTTAACTGTAATAACAGGGACAGAACTTCTCCCCTATAATGTGGCATCAGAGAGGGGATCTGCTCCCTTCCCCTTGTAGATGGACATAGGGCCACTGGGCAACGTGGAAAGAGGGTCTGAGCGCCAGACGCTTTGCCAGGCTCTGTGGTGAACGTGCATCCATACCCAGGATGCCCTGAAGATCTACCAAGCCCACCGCCGGAGACCCCCCACGAAACTGTAGCCCGCATTCCTCGCAGAAGACACAGACACAGCAAAGATTAAGTCAAGTCAACGGGTTCGACTTCCTGAGGGCTTGATGTTCCCCCTCTAGGCCTTTAGTTTCTCCCACAGAATGGTTCCTTTTGTGGCTTTTCTTCAGAGCCTCCCATCTCTCTCTGTAAAATGGTACTTTAACCCCCTGGCATTCCTGATGCCATAGCAAGACCTGACCACCTGGGCCTGGTAAGCCCTTGTGATGCTGCCCGGCTGATCTGGAGATGCCTTGCTGATCAACTCTTCCACCCCGGGGCCAAGCGCAGGTTTCCAGAAGGCTAGTCAGGGAGGGAGATGTGGCCCAGCTGGTGATGCTAACCTACACCCTGGCTCTCATCCCTGGATCATTTGTCCTTTAATCGCTACTGATGCCTCCTCACTGGTCTCAGGGGACCACTGGTTTTCTCTCGAGGGCTCTGTCAAACATGGAAAATAAAATCCCTTCCCTTGCTTCAGTTTTGGGATTTTTTTTTTTCTTTTCTTTTTCAGAAAGACCTCATTGAATCCAGAGGGAAAACAGAAAGGAAATAGACAAAGGTGGCATGAGATGTAGAAAAGCTGTCCTGGCCCTGACGGCTTGTCACTGAGCTGGTTCCCAGAACCCATGACACAGCCCCTTTCCCCAATCTCATCTGGAGTTCTGTTTGCTCGCTTATCCCCAAAGGCCCACCGACCGCGTGGCAGACATTAGCTGAAACCCTCCTGCTGGCTTCTGGCCCGCCTCTGTGATAAGGGGACCATCTTCCTTCCCTGGGAAACACTCTCTGGGCAACTGACTCCTTCAAGGTCAAAGCTGAGGGAAAGATTTGAGCATGGCTATCCGCCCCAGAGACTACTCTAGGAATTGTATTATCCCAGGAAAATGGTTCCCACAGGATAATTAATCTCACTCCCGCTCGGAGAGAAGTGACATTTCCTTCCATCTTGCAGGCTCAACAAAACGAAACTTGACCAAGCACAAAAAGTATGGCTGACATGCAAACAGAATTGCTCCCCTCAATTCTTCCTCCCATACAGCTGGGGATAGAATCATTTGAGACTGAGACTCTATCACGGAACAATTTATCAACCCTTCTCAAAGCTCAGTGTGGACGAGTCCACATAGACGTTAGCAAGGGAACCACAAGGGCGAGTTGACAAGGAGGATGTTGGATAGTTCAAGTGTCATTGTCTTTGTGGTGCAGGCCTGAATACCAAAAGAAAACTTATCATTACTAGGGCTGGAGAGATTGCTTAGTGGTTAAGGTGTGTGCCTGCAAAGCAAAAGGACCCAGGTTCAATTCCCGAAGACCCATGTAAAGTCAGATGCACAAGGTGGCGCATGTGTCTGGAGTTCGCTTGCAGCAGCTGAATGTCATGGCGTGCACACACTCTCTTTCTATCTGCCTCTTTCTCTCCTCTCTCTCTCTCTGTCTTTCGGTCTCTCAAGTAAATAAAATACAATTTTTTTAAAGTTATTAGTAGAAACCCCCTCCAGGGCTACATAAGACTCTGTCTTCATAAAAGCATCTAACCCAATATCTTTATTCATTTAAAAATATTTTATTTATTTATTTGAGAGAGAAAGGGAGACACAGAAAGAGAGAGAAAGAGAGAGAGATACAGACAGACGGAGAGAGAGAGAATGGGCATGCCAGGGCCTCTAGCCACTGCAAATGAACTTCAGATACATGCAGCCCCTTGTGCATCTGGCTTATGTGTGTTCTGGGGAATCGAATCGCAGGCAAACACTGTAACCGCTAAGCCATCCCTCAAGACCCCTTCATTCCCCCCCCTTTTTTTTTTTTTTTGGTTTGTTTGTTTTGTTTTTTTGAGGTAGGGTCTCACTCTAGTCCAGTCCTCAGTCTAGTCTCAGGGTGGCCTTGAACTCATGGCGATCCTCCTACCTCTGCCTCCCGAGTGCTGAGATTAAAGGCGTGCGTCACCACGCCCGGCTGGCTCCCTCCATTCATTTTTTTGTGCTAACTTGGCTCATGGCTTTTTTCAAGGTTTTAGTGTATGATGAGTTGGGCGGGTCGCTTTGAGCCTATCCGGCCCGTCGCCGCGGAAGAGTGTGCTGGAGCAAGAAATTTCAAGGCTAGGAAGGACCAGGAGGAACACGAACGAAGAAAAAGCTCACATCTTCCAGGGGATGTCCCCAATGTCCTGAAGAAGTCTCCCAAGACCCCACCTCTTAAAGGTCCCAACACCCGACAAGAGCTCCAAGCCTTTAGCAAACAGGCTTTGGAGGAATATTCCAAACTCAACCTATAGCAACTCCATCCACGAAGAGACCCTGAGTGCATGTTCACGGACAGCGCAGACACATGCACAGGTGACACAGGGTGTCTCGGTAGGCTTCCCCTAACTTCCCATTTATGGACGCACCTAATTACTTTTGCACACGCATATGCGTGCGTGTGCATACATGCAGGCATGTTTCCATGTGTGTGAGCCCACATGCGTGCACGTGTGCCTGCATGTGGGTGCCGGATACGGACGTCTTCCTCGACTGCTCTCTGCTTCTCTCTGCACCGAAGCTGGGACTCTCACGTGGAGCCGGAGCTTGCCGGTTTGGCGCCTCTGGCTAGGTAACTGATGACAGGGACACACCTCTCTGCCTTCTGAACACTGGGATGGGCTGCCACGCCCACTCGGCACTTACTTGGGTGCCGGAGAGTCGAATTGTGGTCCTCCCCAAAAACCTCCTGATTTCCCATTTTCACCCTCCACCTGGACCTACTATTGCTCTCTGCTACCTGAGCAAGCTTTGGGACACATGCACGGGCGCCGTGTCCCTACCACTTCCGTGACCTCTCCTGTCGACACTGTCCTTATTCTTTCGGCAGGCTTCATAAACCAACTCATCTCCGAGGCTCTTCAAGGACTCTTAACAATAGCCACAACTGCTCCTTTGCAGTCTCTCAGCCTGTCTTCAGAATGGCTGTTGCAACAGGTCTTACATCCTTCAGAGCCCTGTGTAGGTCAGCATGGGCCCCGCTCGTCTCTTCTTTATACTGTTTCTTCTCATCCGCTCTAACATGTCAGCATGATACCTTGGCGTAAGCAATGAGAGAGTATGCCATGTGCAGCCTACTGTTTCTTTTTTTTTAATTTTTTTGTTTATTTTTATTTATTTATGTGAGAGCGACAGAGAGAGAGAGAAAGAGGCAGAGAGAGAGAGAGCACACACCAGGGCCTCCAGCCACTGCACATGAACTCCAGATGCATGCACCCCCTTGTGCATCTGGTTAACATGGGTCCTGGGGAATCAAGCCTCGAACCGGGCTCCTTTAGGCTTCACAGGCAAGCGCTAAGCCATCTCTCCAGCCCCAGCCTGCTGTTTCTAAGTTATCTGCAAGGCTGCATTAAAAGCCAGCGAGGGGCTGGGAGACAGCTCATTCAGCAAAAGGGCTTGCGGGATCCTAACTTGCATCTATGCATGTGTTCTATGTACCTGCCACTTCTCATATGGTGAATGTCAAAGTCAAAAGTATTTACTGGGAGAAAAGAGTGATATAGAAAATCATTCTAAGGATTACAGTGATAACTCCGTCAGGCAAAGAGATTGCTTTGCAAGCACAAAAAACCAAGTTTGACGCCCCCCCCTGAACCCATGTCAAAAAAGCAAGGCACAGTGGTGCACATGTAACCCCCATGCTGAGGGACACAGAGACAACTGGGTCCTTGAAGCTCCCTGGATCGTTGGTCTAGTCTACTTAGTGAGTTCCAGGCTAATAGGAGTTCCACTCTCAATAACAACAACAACAACAACAACAAAAACAGTGGACAGGCACTGAACACAGTGGCAGACAACTTCAATTCCAGCACTCAGAAGGTGGAGGTAATAGGATCGCCATGAGTTTGAGGCCAGTCTAGGAGTACAGAGTGAGTGCCTGGTCAGCCTGGGCTAGAGCGAGACCTTACCCTGAAAAAAACACAAAAGAGGTGGACAGTACTTCAGGAATGCCACTTGAGGTTGTCCTCGGGTCTCCACATGCATGCGCATATGTGTATACATGCACACACCTGTACAGGCATGCTCGTGCGCACACAGAAACACATAAACACATGCACTTCCTCTAGACACACTTATAGACTCCATCTTGATGACCTGCTTTTACTGTGTGTTTTTTTTTTAATAGAAATTAAGTGCAAGAATGTTGCTAGTACAATTCCTCAAGCCACACAAGTTGGAAGCTGGAAAAGACCCTAGCCAAACTTCATCTTCTCAGCTCAAGAAACTGGTCTGGGGTCAGTGTGCTAGTGAGTGGCCAGTGACGAGAATCTGACAAGTAACACTCTGCGGCGAGGGAACTCACAACGGCAGCTGACCGTGAACCTGAGCTGTCTGTAGCCATAGGAAGCTGCATATGTCTGCACTCACTGCACAAATGCACACAGGACCACTGCATATGCCTGTCCTCGCTGCACACATGCACACAGGACCACTGCATATGTCTGCACTCACTGCACAAATGCACACAGGACCACTGCATATGTCTGCCCTCACTGCACACATGCTCACAGGACCACTGCATATGCCTGTCCTCACTGCACACACGCACACAGGACCACTGCATATGCCTGCCCTCACTGCACACACGCACACAGGACCACTGCATATGTCTGCCCTCACTGCACACACGCACACAGGACCACTGCATATGTCTGCTGCACTGCACACACGCACACAGGACCACTGCATGCGTCTTCCCTCACTGCACACACGCACACAGGACCACTGCATATGTCTGTCCTCACTGCACACATGCTCACAGGACCACTGCATATGCCTGTCCTCACTGCACACATGCACACAGGACCACTGCATATGCCTGCCCTCACTGCACACATGCACACAAGACCACTGCATGTGTCTTCCCTCACTGCACACACGCACACAGAACCACTGCATGTGTCTGCCCTCACTGCACACACGCACACAGGACCACTGCATATGTCTGTCCTCACTGCACACATGCACACAAGACCACTGCATGTGTCTTCCCTCACTGCACACACGCACACAGGACCACTGCATATGTCTGCCCTCACTGCACACATGTACACAGGACCACTGCATATGCCTGTCCTCACTGCACACACGCACACAGGACCACTGCATATGTCTGTCCTCACTGCACACAGGCACACAGGACCACTGCATGTGTCTTCCCTCACTGCACACACGCACACAGGACCACTGCATATGTCTGCCCTCACTGCACACACGCTCACAGGACCACTGCATGTGTCTTCCCTCACTGCACACACGCTCACAGGACCACTGCATGTGTCTTCCCTCGCTGCACACACGCACACAGGACCACTGCATATGTCTGCCCTCACTGCACACACGCACACAGGACCACTGCATATGTCAGCCCTCACTGCACACACGCACACAGGACCACTGCATATGTCTTCCCTCACTGCACACACGCACACAGAACCACTGCATATGTCAGCCCTCACTGCACACACGCACACAGGACCACTGCATACGTCTTCCCTCACTGCACACAGGCACACAGGACCACTGCATATGTCTGCCCTCACTGCACACACGCACACAGGACCACTGCATACGTCTTCCCTCACTGCACACAGGCACACAGGACCACTGCATATGTCTTCCCTCACTGCACACACGCACACAGGACCACTGCATACGTCTTCCCTCACTGCACACAGGCACACAGGACCACTGCATATGTCTGCCCTCACTGCACACACGCACACAGGACCACTGCATACGTCTTCCCTCACTGCACACAGGCACACAGGACCACTGCATATGTCTTCCCTCACTGCACACACGCACACAGGACCACTGCATATGTCTGTCCTCACTGCACACATGCACACAGGATCACTGCATATGTCTGTCCTCACTGCACACACGCACACAGGACCACTGCATGTGTCTGTCCTCACTGCACACACGCACACAGGACCACTGCATGTGTCTTCCCTCACTGCACACACGCACACAGGACCCAGCATTTTACTCTCCGTCTTGCCTTCCACCAGCCTGCACCAGTGTGGTCCCCACAGGGCTTCCTCCCAAATGCCACGGTTCCCAGTGCTCGGATCTTAGTCCTGCTCTGCTGGCTGTGGGACTTTGTGGGAGTTGCATGGGCTGAATACATGGAGGAAACATGTGTGTGTGTCGGGGGGCGACATCGGTGAATGTGCTAAAGAGGAGAAGAGGCCGAGTTTGATCTCAGGCCTCTCTGGGATCACTAGAACTAACTATCCTCCCACAGTTACCTCTTGTTCTTTTGTGAGCACTAGAACTTTCCTGGGGTGGGATTTCCTCCGTGGAGTACCTGGAGCAGGGATTGGAAACAGGAGAACAATGTCATCTTGACCCAGGCACAACAGTGTAGTATTTTTTTCTGTTTGTGGGGACTTTTCGAGTACTCACAGCCATTTGTGGAAACCTCAACATAAGCCACTATCCTATAGCTATTAGTACTGGCAGGGCCCCTCTTCAATGATGGGAACCTTGTCTTTTTCATCTGTGTATCCCAGCCGCCCGGCCCAGGGCTGGACACACTGCAGAGCTTCGAGTCTGCTTATTGAACGAGCACCGACGCCGATCAAGTCCTAGGCACGGCGCTGCTGACTGGCCCGAGAGCTTGCACAGGCTCCTGCCAAGCCTGGTTTGGAAGCCAGTCAACTCTGCCTTCTTTGCCCAAAGAAAATACAGGCCCTGGCTCCAAAGCCGGCCATGGTCCCCAAGCTCTCCTGGCTATAATTAGAAAAAGACCTGTTAAAGACCTCAGTAAAGCCCTTGCTTGCACGCTCCCCAGTGCCCATTTCCCATTTCAGAGTTTTCCAGGATCCCCGACCAGTGCGCACATGCTGTTTTCCTCACTTAGCAATGCTTTCCCACATATGGTGTTTTCTCAGTCTCCGGAGTGACATTCCTACAAGGTTTCACCATCCCTCAAAATACTCAAAAGAGAGCAGTTTCTGATTCCTCTTTTTTTGGCTCAATTTACAATACACACAGAGAGCTTTGGGGTATCTAAGGAGCAGTTGAACTGGGAAAGGCAGTCAAAAAGGCCCAGCATGGTAGAGGATCGGGGCTGACAGTAACCTCTCTCTCTCTCTCTTGTGCAGTGCAGAGCATGAACTATACGCTTTGGGTTCCAACCCGTCTCCCCAGGACCAGCTTCTCCATCTACTAGCACCTACACTTGACTATCCACCCACAGTTACCTCTTGCTGCACATGCACGAGATTTTGAAAATATTTTATTTACTTTGTGTGCATGTGTACGTTCATGCATGAGAGCGCAGGTGTGGGCCAACTCCTGCTTTGGTTCTCATCTTCCACCTATCTGAGGCAGGGTCTCTGGTTCCTCACTGTCCTAGTCATGAGCTTCTGGGAAAGCCTCCTGTCTCTGCCTCCCTCTTGCTATAGGTACAATGGAATCACAGCTGGCTTTTTTAGAGGTGGGGCCTGGGGATCCAAACTCTGGTACTTACATTTTATCCACTCAGCCTTCTCCCCCCAGTCCATGTGCAGTAACTTTTAAAAATATATTTATTTATTTATTTACTTGAGAGAGAAAGAGAGAGAGAATATATGTATGAATACATATTATATACATATTATATATGCACACAGATATATGTGTGTATATATATTTGTGTATATATATACACAATTTGTATATATATATATATATATATATAGAGAGAGAGAGAGAGAGAGAGAGAGAGAGGGAGGGAGAATGGGAACTCTAGGGCCTCCAGCCATTGCAAATGGACTCCAGATCCATGTGCCACCATAGCACATCTGGCTTACATGGGTACTAGGGAATTTAACCTGTGTCCTTAGGCTTCTCAGACAAGTGCCTTAACCACTAAGCAATCTCACCAGCCCTGGAGTAACTTTTTATGAGGGAGGGAGGGAAGGAGAGAGAGAGAGAGAGAGTTGGTGTGCCAGGGCCTCCGGCCACTGCAATTGAGCTCCAGACGCATGCACCACCTTGTGTGCATGCGCGACCTTATGCATGTGTCACCTTGTGCATCTGGTTTATGTGGGATCCGGGGATTCGAACATGGGTCCTTAGGCTTCACAGACAAGCGCCTTAACTGCTAAGCCATCTCTCCAGCCCTGGGTAACTAGCATATATTCATTGTGCAGAATCATGGGCTTCATTTTGCCCTCTGCACACATGTATACCATGTCCTTTGACCATATTCGCAGCTCCAGGTCCAAGTCCCTCCTCCTTCCTCTCTGGCTTCCTTCCTCTTCCTACATAGTCCCTCTGTGTCTTTGCCTCTTGATGTTTAAAATCTAGATGACGTAGATAACAGACAACAGGTAATATCTGTCTTTCTCAGTGGCGTGTGTCTTTCGCTTACCATGATGACCTCCCGTACGCAGAAGAGAACTTTGTAACCTGACTAGAGTTAAGGGGACTGGATCACATGGAAACGTTAATTCCACCTCAGGACGGCAAGACTGAGGTTTCAGTACAGTCTGGACCAGGGTTCACGCTCTTCACGATTATAGCATGCCATCTATGTATTCCCCAAACTCACACATTCTAGAGAATTCTTTCCAGGGTTATGCTTAAGTGTGGACTCAGTATAGCTGCCATCCAGCACGTTGAGCACCTCCCCCCCCCCAGAAGCCTCAGCCTTAAGCAGTCTAATCTAGGGATTTAAGGGTTCCGCCCCCCTTCTCCCTTCTCCCTGTATTCCTTAGTAAACTAAGTTGGCCCCGTCCCTCCTGCGTCTAAGGTTCTGCACGGCAATCTTTCTGAAAGTCACCCATCCTCACAGAGGTCACGTGTTGTAGGGGACAGAGGGCTGGGTTTGCAGCCAGCCCTGGGATCCCGGGTGACTTCCAGAGAAGGTAGAGTGGCTATAGGATGTTTCGTTCGAGGGGGGGGCCCATGACATCAGTGTGAAAATAGCTTTTTGTCTGCCAACATTTTAACATGCAAATCCAAGAGATTTCGCCATTTCTTGTGAAGCCACACAGTCATGTGGATACAAATGCCTTTTTCTGGCTGGGGTTAAAGAAGGGAACTGTCCAGTCCAGCTGTACCCAGATGGGCCTAACTCTCCAGAGAATTTCTGCAGCCATGACATGGTCTCTGACTCATGCTACGGGGCTCCCAAGGCTACATCCTGTCAGATAGCCTTCATATCTTGCTCGGGGGTGGGGGGGTGGGGGGGTGGGGCTAGGGAAGGAAAGAGGTGGGAAAGTGATTGATTTCGAGTTAAATGACAACAATGCGAGGAATGTGGTGGAAATATTCCAGGACGGACATACAAAAGACCTGCAGAGCTTGTTTCCCAAGTCTTCATTGCAAAATTAGTTCACGCTGGCTTTGTTCTGTTCACAGGTCCCGAGGCTTCAAAGTCAATCAACAAGACCACATGAAGGTGTTCTGACCCATGACAAGGCTGGGAGGTGAGAGAGAGAGAGAGAGAGAGAGAGAGAGAGAGAGAGGGAGAGAGAGAGAGAGGGAGGGATCCTGATGGAGCCTCCCATGGAGATGGTCTGGTTCTAATTAACCTCCTTATTAATGATCCGGAAGCAGAACAGAGAGAAGAGGGCAAGATTAATGAAAACACACAGGTAACGTCCAACGGGAAAATCCTAAAGATACTGGTGGGAACACACCAGTCAGGCTCCAGCATGCACGGGGCATGGCAACCTTGGTGAGATTCAACATGGAGACACACAGGTCAACTCACGGGAGGCAGGATGAATCCAAAACCAACAAGGGAGGGAACTACTTGTAGCGGGATGAAAGATGGAGCAACTGGGAATTTTGAGCAGCCCAGCGACCGTCCCTAGAAGATGAGAGGCAATGTCACAGAAATTCATAGAAAACCCAAGAGCGATCAGCGCGTCAGACAAGGGTGAACTCTGCTCTCTCCCATGCTTCATGAAAGCTCCTTGAAAATCCCTGAGGCCTGGGCAGGTCTGCAGCAATAGGTGAGGACATTGCTGCTTCTTCTTCAAATGCCAGGCTTGGAAGCACACGCCTGTAATCCCAGCATTCTTGACACTGAGGCCGAAGGATTATGAGTTTTTGAGACCAACCTGGGGAACATAGCCAGACTGTCCCAAATAAACAAACAAAACAAGACAACAACAACAACAAACACCTTAACACTTAAAACTTGGGATTGGGGGCTGGAGGGATGGCTTAGTGGTTAAGGCGCTTGCCTGCAAAGCCAAAGGACCCAGGTTCAATTCCCCAGGACTGGAGTTCGTTTGCAGTGGCTGGAGGCCCTGGCGTGTCCATTCTCCCTCTCACTCTCTAATAAATAAAAATTTAAAGAAATAAAAATAAAACTCAGGATTTGGAAACTGGTTGGCACGATCAAGCCTGGGACCAGTGTCTGAAAGAAGTCTTCAAGGGTCATGTGATGCCAGCTTCCACGCCGAAACAGAGAATACAGTCCAAGGACACAGGTACCACGTGTTAGGCTGGACCGAAATAACACAGAGAACCTCCAAAGGCTGACTGAAACTGGTCTTTCTGGAGAGGCAGACGATGAGGACTTAGGGACCACTGGAAGATGTGCGGCCCCTCTCTTGCAGGATCATTAGGTATGCTGAGGTGGAAGTGAAAAACTCCCGAGTTTCTTGCTAGAAGACAGAGTTCCATGCAATGAGAGACAGAAGATACAGCGCATGTCAAAACAGTGTGTCTGCTGCTGCAGAGAGGGGAGAGGGAAGGTAGTGTCCTTACGCCCAGGCCAGGAGCTCTCTGGCTTAGGCCTCTCTTGGCACAGATCTGAAGGGAGCCTCGTCTATGACATGAGCCCTGGGAAGCTCAGATTTATTTGACCTTTTGCTCATTTCATAGCCAAAGGGTGCACTGGAAAGAAACTACAGGAAAAAAAAAAATCCAGACTCTTACTACTACTGAGGCTACTAGTCACACTGGCCCACTGTTTAGTAATTCTCAGTTTGTTCTGGACATTCGTGTTCAGTGGCCACTGGACACATAGACTCGCAAGCATGGTCTTGTGCCCTCGAATATGGTCTCTCCCTTCTGTGGATGGACGGAGGCTTTATGGTCAAGCTCTTTCCTCTTTTTTCTTCCTTCTTTCTTTCCTTCCTTTCTTTCTTTCCTTCTTTGTTTCTTTCCTTTCCTTTCCTTTTCTTTCCTTTCCCTCCCTCCCTCCCTCCCTCCTCCCTTCCTTCCTTCCTTCCTTCCTTCCTTTCTTTCTTCCTTCATTCTTTTCTTTCTCTCTCTCTTTCTTTCTTTCTTTTGACAAAATTTCAGTATCCCAGGCTGTCATTGAATTCACTATGTACCCAAGGATTACCTTGAACTTCGGATCCCCCTGGATCCACCTCCCAAATCTTGGGATTACAGAAGTGTACTACCATGCCTGGTTTATTAGATGCTGGGGACAAACCCCAGGGTTTCATTCATGCTGGGCCAACACTCTATCGGCTGAGCTACATCTCTAGCCCTAGTCAGTCTATTTTAAAATCATTTAGTGTTCGAAGTCACTGCGATTTGGGACATTATTTTCTGCCTCAGAGTTAACTCCATTTTCCCAGTGTGAGAACACACAAGAAATGTTGTTTCCGATACGCCAACAACTGGCGATAAAGTCAGTACTGAAGAATCACTTCAGCTTCAGGAAATAACTTTCCCTACCGAGGCTTTTGCTTTGCATGTGAGTCTCATGCTTGCACTGGGCACCTGTGGCCAGTACCTGGTGCTGGCAAATGCTGGGCAATTACAAGAACTCGTATTGCAAGGCAGTGGCTGCCGAGTGATCGGCTTGGTGATTATAGTGAGCCACGGTGAAAATGATAAATGATAAATAAAGTATCCAGCCTGTCAACCCAGCAAAGAACGGGTCTCCCGGAATGACAGACTAAAGAAGCTGGCATGGGCTGGACAGTTGAAAGCTCAGGGGCTTCCCCGAAGCGTGAGCTCCATTTGATTCACGTTCTTTTCCTCCCTTTCAAACTAAGACCGCCGCTGGCTTGGCAGTGCCCAGCCCTTTCTCTGAATCATCTACGGTGGCAGCAGGAAAGGCAGGAGTAAGAAACCGTCCTGGTTTGGCCCTGGCAGGACTTGGCTGAAGGAAGCGTGTGGTCAGATGGCAAACTTCCTCCTCGCGCTTGGCAACCAGACTTGTGCCAAGCACAGCCCCTGGCGCTTTTCCCTGCCCTCACAAGCAGCCTTCTTCCATGGCACGTGAGGGTGCTTGTCTCACTGTCTAAGGACCGGGGGCGTCATAGCCACCCTTCAGCCTGCTGAGTGTCTCTCCTTTCACTTGTGGTGCGCACGTTCACTGGGATATTGCCACAGAGCAGGAGGCAGAGGCAGAAGAAATGTCTGCCTGAGGATTTTATGAGTCCGTTTTCACCCACTCATGCTGCGACGCAGGGATGTGCACACAAGAGAAGCAATCTTTCATTAAGACCGGAGTGTGAGGCAGGCACTGACTAAACATTATGACTTCAATCCCAAACAGTCTAGTGACTTTCTGGGCAGTGGGGCAAGGCTCAAAACCAACCCAGCTTGTCCTCTGAAAGCAATTTTGGCACAAACACCCTGAGCTCAAAGCTGTCTTTAATCACAGACACAAGTCATAATAATCGCTTGTAATAACTACCAACCTTTACTGAGCTTTGCCATATGCCGGGCTTTGCAGAACACTTTGCATGGATTATGTCAATTAATCCTCATAGATACGATTATTATCCCCACTTTGCAGCTGAGGAAACTGAGGCTCACAGGGATTAGGTAATTTGGCTCAAGATAGCACATCGGTTGAGAGGCAGAGCTGGGGATTAAACCCCTGTCTGTGTGCCCTGTGTGCCCATAACCCAAATATTTAGCCAATGTTGCATACTGCCCTTGACGTTATCCACAGTACAAAGCACCTGTCATTTCTTTGCAGTAGCACGCTGACAGCAAGCTCCACGCCCGCTCCAGTGGTTGCTTTACTTGAAAAGAGGTAGGGTCTCACTGTAGTCCAGGCCCACCTGGAATTCACTATGTAGTCTTAGGGTGGCCTCGAACTCACGGCGATCCTCCTACCGCTGCCTCCTGAGTGCTGGGATTAAAGGCGTGCGCCACCACGCCTGGCAGTTTTTCTTTCTTTCTTTCTTTTTTTGGTTTTTCGAAGTAGGGTCTCACTCTAGCCCAGGCTGACCTGGAATTCACTTATGTACTCTCAGGGTGGCCTCGAACTCACGGCGATCCTCCTACCGCTGCCTCCCGAGTACTGGGATTAAAGGCGTGCGCCACCACGCCCGGCAGTTTTTCTTTCTTTTTAATTGAGAACTTTAATATGTGAACATGCTGTAATTTGATAACATTCCCTTCCTTCTACCTCTTCTCCCTTCCCCACCCCATCCAGAGAAAGAGAGGCTCCACGCTGGCCCTCAGAAGCAAGAAAGAGGACATTCCACAGTGTGGCTGACCCAGAGAGACTGCCAAGCATATCTATACAACATGCAGCTTTCTTTCTCAAATTCAAAATATTCCTTTCCCTATATCCTTATTTTATTGCCAAGAAGTCAAAGAACCCCAAAACTGTGTGTGTGTGTGTGTTTTAATTTACCTGGACTGGAGATGTAGATGGGCGTAGCAGCTTAGCATGCGCAAGGCCCCAGGTTCAGTCCTTAGCACCAACATTGACTAGTTCAACGCACTGACCCACAAATCCTAAGCTCAGAATTCATGGACTGAAACATTTCCAATCCTCCAAAGGCTCAGGGAACACTGGCATGGAAGAGGAGGTGGAAGGCAGGTTAGAGCCGCAGGGTGAAAAGGTGTGCTGTGTGGCATTGTGTCCTGGCATAAAACCATTGGCACATTCATGACCCCACGGTAGGTACTGACAACCCTTCAAGACCTGCACTGTTTTGAGCCCATCCACATTTTGGCAAGGAGGATGAAGGGGGATAAAAGAAATGAGACGAGACCAGGCGTGGTGGCGCACACTTCTATCCTAGCACTCTGGAGGCAGAGGTAGGAGGATCACCGTGAGTTCGAGGCCACCCTGAGACTACAGAGTGAATTCCAGGTCAGCCTGGGCTAGAGTGAGACCCTACCTCAAAAAAAAAAAAAAAAAAAAAAAAAGAAGAAAGAAAGAAAGAAAGAAAAGCAAAAGAATTTCCAAGTATTTTCGCTGGAATAGCCCATGTTTCTATTATTCTGTGTTAACCCTGAGTCATTACCAAATGACCCCTATTGCTTGTCTAGTTTTTTTCGGTCCTTCCTACGTCTCTGTGTCCCTTTGAAGCCATGGAGTCCTGACGTGGCATCCTGGTCTCCTAGGATTCCCGTATAATGAGAATGGGATGGAGGAACAGGTGAGCTGCCAACAGGTTGCAAGAAATGAGCGGGACACCTAGAATCAGAGCCTCGTTTTCCGTCAAAGCGGCTCCGTGCTGCTCACAAGGAGTCGCGCGGAGGGGACACTTGCCAGTAGCGCATCAGCAGAGCTCCCTGCAGGAGCCTGTCGCCCTCGGGTGGGTTTGACCAACATCGGGTGCTCAACACTGAGAGGCCGGGCTGGGGGCCCTGGCAGCCTGGGCTAAGAAAGAGGCAGGGAATCGCACAGAATCGTGTGCTGCACGAGAGAGTATGCAGCCACGTGTAAGACACCTAAACTACACAGCGGGGGATATGCATGTCTTCCTACTACTCGCCCGTCACTCTTGGTGACTTCCCTTCCGACCCGACGGGCCTTGTCAACCTTTAGGTCTCCCTGCTCCGCGGTGTCCTCTAGATGAGCATCCTCCACGCTGTGTGAGGACCTCGCTCTCTCCAGTGGGTCTCTTTCCATCCCACTTTGTCACTGAGCTTGGGGGCGCCACATCCGTCAAGCCTCTCAAGAAACAGGTGGCCACAGGGTGCTGGCCTCAGGAAATAACCTCAGAAACTCGAGGGAAAGTTGAGCACAAAACTGGGACCCTCTTGACCTTCCAGACAGCAAACGTGGGTAAACTCACTATGACAAGTTCTAACCAGAAAACAGGTTGGGGTCAGCTACGTGCGCATCCATGCTGTTGGCTTCTATGCAGCTGTTCATTTTTGACACTTCTCCCTTGTCAAGATGGTGTTTACGCTGCTCCCCCACCTCTATATCCAGGTAAGGTTGTGACCGTTATGACCAGAATGGTCTAATGGAAGCAACACTATGCGGCTTCCAAGGCTGGATCATAAAAGGCCATGAGACTCTGGCCTTATCGAGCCCCAAGCCAACACGTCAGAAGGCTAAGGGCTCAGAGGCCACTGTACGAGAGTATCTGCTGGTCAGGCCCAGCTGAGTCTAGCCTCTGAGTGACCCCCCGACCCATCCTGCAAGCGACCTAACTTGGATGGTCCCGATCTGCCCATCTCCAGGCAAATAGTGCCGGCTGACCCGTGTCGAGACCTCCCAGCACAGAGGGACCGCCCAGCCCGTTCTTCCCAATTCCTGCAAAAAAAAAAAAAAAAAAAAAAAAAAAAAAAAAAAAAAAAAAAGTCTCAAGAGAAATGAGAGAATGGCTGCTATTCCAAGCTACAAGGCTTGAAGGTGATTTGTGACAGAGCGAAACACAGGCAAAGTCACAGAGGTGGGAGGACTGCCAAGGTCCCAAAGGCTGTCTCTTAGTGTGAATGGGGACTTGCGCTGAAGTTGATAACAAGGCTTAGACGCTTAGATGGAGGCTCTCAAAAGGCTCATTCCCCGGGGATACCGCGGCCTCCCTGAAGCTGGAACTGTGAAAAACATGCCCCAGCCTCAAGCTCCCCGTCTCCAGAATGTGGCTTCAGGGGAGGTTCTGCAGCCCCGATGGGCCTACTGCGAAGTGACAGAACAGGTTCGGGACCATCGCCACTCACTGCGGTGTCAGAGTATGTCAGCGAGGGGCTGCGTGTGCGTGCGTGCGTGCGTGCGTGCGTGTGTGTGTGTAGGGAGGGAGGGAGGGAGGGAGAGACTGGGAAACTGGAGACAGAGAAGACACGGAGAGAGACAGAGGGAAGTGGAACGAAGCTTTATCTTTTATGAACAGGGCATTCAGATGAGCTAAAGGCCCCCAAATACAGGTGGCAACGTTGCCTAGCTAGGGTGAGACAGAAGGGCAGGAGAGGCTCTACCCCCACCACACCTCTGCCAATGTAGCTCCGGAGGGTCATCTGCACTTACATTCAAGTTAGAAACTCCTCCACTCTGCCACTGTCTACCCCAAACAAGGCAAACCTTGCAGTGCCCAACGTGTGCGTCCTACTACCCTCCAGGGACACAGCAAACGGAGTGTCCGGCATAGCAGGGACCCCGGGCGAGGCATCATAGGAAAGCACAAAAGGCGTGGGCGAGCAGGCAAAATGGCCGTGACTGCATAGACCACCCACAGCTGGCCTCAGGATGGGGGATCGCTGTCACCACAGGCTGGCAAGCCAAGGACCTCAAACTGGTACGTGTGCGCCGGGACGCAGATCGGCAGCGCGCGTGCGTGTGTCTGAGAGGCTGTTTCTTCGTGAGTACCGTGGACAGCACGTGGATGCGTGTGCACCTGTGTTAGTGCGTGGGGTCATTGTGTCTGTGTGGCGGTGTTCTGTGGGACAGTGTGCTATTTGTGTGTGTGTATCTATATATCTGTGAGTGGTTGTACGTATGTTCACATGTGTGGTGTCTATATGCCTGAGTATGGTTTTTTAAGTCTCTGTGTGAGTATATGGCCTATGCATCCAAAAATGTGTGCCTGCCCAGGATGGGATACCTTCCAGGGAGTTGTTGGCCAGGGAGGTCCCTGATGCCCCCCAAAACATTACAGGCCATTACCGAGGCCCTTGGTTTATAGATGGTAAGACCCAGTTGCTGAAGACTCCACATACTTGGGCTGCAAGGTTACTGAGAAATCCTGCTGGAGATGAGCTGAAAACCTCCTCCATGTAGACCAGCTGACAGAAAGCTGGAAAAAGTCATGCTGCATGTAGTTCAATGGGAGAGAGAGAAATCACCAGTGAAGATTCCCAGCAATGGACACTGCAAGCCTTATATTTGGCCAGACAGGCCAACATATGCAATAGTGGCATATCTGTTATGGAAACCAACCACCCTCTAATTGGACTGGAGGCCTGCTCCATGGGAGAGAATACATCCCTGATATTTAAAACCTACAACCGGGGTAGTCATGAGCCTTAGGAATGTAACGTCTGCTGCTGTCTGGCTAAGAGTATATACTATGTAAACCAAACTGCCCAGTAAGCACTTCTCTTAATGTTCATACCCATATATTAATGCTACTCTCACTTTTGGTTAGAGAACTTTCTCTTTTCAGACGGCAGTGACCTTGGGATGACTCAGAAAGCATCATGGTGCTGAGAAAAACTGACAGAGGAGTGCTCAGCACTGAAATATCTCTATCACACCTTCCAAGGCTCTCATGGAAGACCGGAAGAGGTCGTGGAAAGAATGTAAGAGCCAAAGGAAGGGTAGGACTCCTTACAATGTGCTTCTCCAGACACAAACTGGCCTGGATATCCATGACCTCACAGTGCCTGACACTACCTACACAAGACCATCATAAGAGGAGGAAAAGATCATGGCATCAAAATAAAAGAGACTGATTGAGAGGGGGAGGGGATATGATGGAGAATGGAGTTTCAAAGGGGAAAGTGGGGGAAGGGAGGGAATTACCATGGGATATTGTTTACAACTATGGAAGTTGTCAATAAAAAAAATTTAAAAAAATAAAAATGTGTGCGTACGCAGGGTGTATGTACGAGAATGTGTCTATGTGTGGTGCTTATGTCTATGGTCAGTGTGTGTTTGGGTGTGCGTGTCTGTATGTCCGTATGAGCGCTGTGTACTGTGAGTGTGTCTGCATACATCTGTGTGTGACACTTTACGAAAGGACCCTGAGAAGAGCAGAAAGGACCAGGACCTGGGGTCTCCTCCCAGAGTCCCACGCAGAAACACTGAGTCCTTGGTCAAGCTTCCCCGTTTGCTCCTGATTGAAGCGTGGGCGTCCCAGTAAACCACACTAAGACCACTGCGGTTGGAGCAGTCTGCCTGTCCTCAGGGCTCTCTGCAGCAAGGCTACCCTTTAAGCACAAAGGACTAAGTTGGCCCCAGGGTCCATCTTAGCCCCTTCCCCTCCTCCCCGCCCAGGCCAGCAGTGCTGCCCTGCTGAGCAGTGGTTTCCGGCAGCCTTCCTGGGTCCCAGGAACTGGTAACATGTGAGGCCCAACAACGACGACAGGGCAGGGAAGAAGCCGGAGAGACAGAAAGAAACTCTGGGTCAAGTTTGCATTTCTCATTATTTCTCCAACCCTTCTCAAATTCCTTTTGTTTAGAAAGGCTCCCCTCCCCCACCCCACCCCTGAAAAAAAAAAAAAAAAAAAGGAAGCCCTAGGCGCTCCTTCAGCCTGTAACCCTTCCAGATAACACGTTCCATATGTTGGTCACTCGCTGCATGAGACGTGTGCGTTCACTTTTCTGGTCACCTCCTCTGTGGTCTCCCCATAAGGCCTCTCCACCTCTCTCCAGAACAGTCCCCGAAGCCCCTCTGTGTGTGTGGGGGGGGGTTTGGCTGGTCCAAGGGATCTGCATCGCCCTGCCTTCTGTCCGGGCTTTCCTCTCCCAGCCAGGAATCTTGCAGGTCTGCCCTCTTCCCTGAGGACCCTCCCACCACCAACAGCTGCAGGGAGACCCTCCTTTGAGCCCTGGGGCTGAGCGAGCGCTTTGCCACATTACTAGCGTGGAGCAGGCTTTTATAGCAAGGCAGCATAGCCTTCTATTGTCTTCCTTCCCCACCCCGCCCCCTCGCTTTCCCACTGACTGCACACCACGGTAAATGCGGGGTAAGGAGATTTTATTCTCCCCCCCCCCCCAACACAACTTCCACGTGTTCTCGTAGCGGATGTGAACGTGCATTCTGCTGTTCCTCGCCCGATCCCTAACCCAAGCATCCACACACCCCAGCACCCCACCTCTCTGAGACAGTTTTTGCTGGTTGGCCTTGAGCACTTCGGTGCCAAGCGGACCAACAGCCTTGTGCCAGTTTGCGCGGGTTCTCCGAAGTGGTAAGAAGGCGGTGGGCCGAAGCGACTTTGGCAGGGTTGAGCGGGAAGGACGGAAGATGACTGCACGCTGATCCTGAAAAGCATTCTGGCCCTTAAGGTATTTTTTTTCTGTTGGCCGGGGATGTTCCAAGGAGCAGGCAGCAGCCATACTGGCTGCGACAGAGGGGCAAGCCCCGAGGGCACCCAGGACTTCCAAGAGACACAGTGCTTGTAGTCAAGAGATACATCCAGGTCACACACAGCAGGGACATCATGAACTCTTTTTAAAAAAATTTTTTTGTTCATTTTTATTTATTTATTTGAGAGTGACAGAGAGAGAGACAGAGAGAGAGAGAGAAAGAGAGAGAATGGGCACGCCAGGGCCTCCAGCCACTGCAAACGAACTCCAGACGCGTGCGCCCCCTTGTGCATCTGGCTAACGTGGGTCCTGGGGAATCGAGCCTCGAACCGGGGTCCTCAGGCTTTTTCATAGGCAAGCGCTTAACCGCTAAGCCATATCTCCAGCCCCATCGTCAACTCTTGACATAAGGGAGAGTCACGAATCTGAGCACCTACTGTGTGCTGGCGATGGTACTTAGAAGCGTATTGCCCGCTAACTCGAGCTTTGGGAGAGAGAAGCAGCTGGGCCCACGATGGAGAGGGGACATTGCCACTTGACAGCTGGGAAATTTAGGTGAGTGATGGGCTGCGAGGTGTTATGGCTGAGATAATAGAACTTTAGCCACAATCCCTCCCTCCTATCTGTGATCCCTCCCTCCTAACTGCGGAGCCTACAAGGTACCTGCCACCCACAAGGACACAACACACGCCTTGGATCCCCAAAGAAGCCCTGAGGTTTCGTTCAGCCCTGAACGCAGGGGAGGGCACTGCGCCTGCCCAGTAAACGCAGGCTGGTCTTTCCTCTGCTCTCACGCTGTCCGTGATGGACCAAGCGACACAAAGCCGATTGTTTTCCCAGTGCCTGACCACAACTGTCTGCAAGAATATGTCCCCTGGGGCTGGAGAGATGGCTTAGCGGTTAAGCGCTCGCCTGTGAAGCCTAAGGACCCCGGTTCGAGGCTCGATTCCCCAGGACCCACGTTAGCCAGATGCACAAGGGGGCGCACGCGTCTGGAGTTCGTTTGCAGTGGCTGGAAGCTCTGGCGCGCCCATTCTCTCTCTCTCTCTCTCTCTCTCTCTGTCGCTCTCAAATAAATAATAATAAAAAAAATTTAAAAAAGAAAAGAATATGTCCCCTGCCCAGGGAGGCCTACTTGGCCAGCCACGGGCTCAGATTCTGCCTCCATTCATCTCCAATTCTCCTGAGAAGAAGATCTCCCAGCCTCACTCAATACCCCTCCCTCGCTGCCCTCAGCCTTGGCTCTGCTTACTCTGCAGATTTACTGTATTTTGGGAGATCAAACAACAGTTAAGCGCGAGTGGGTGTTAAAAACAATCCTCTCCGACAATACCCGTATTAAGGAAAATGGCTCCCACAGTGAAGCAAAGCACGTTTGATGATGGGTTTGGATAACGCGCGGGGGCTAATGAGACAGCTGAACTAATGTAATTGGGGGATCTCACTTCATAAGCTCCAATTATGCTGATGGATCTGGCAAGGAGCCCCCGGGATTTGGGGCTAATGAGTAGCTTAACAGGGAGGATAAGTTGGAACCCAAGGATTGCAGGAATGTGTCTTGAGACTGTGTACCAACCACGTGGCTCTGACGAGGTCCTGGTGATGGGAAGTGTAGGAAAAGGCTGGAGCCCTCTGAGCAGGCAGTCACATTTCTGGCCAGCAGAGTGGCCCTTAGGCCGCTTGACCAGTGAGTAAGTAAAACGTTAGAGCCACCGATTGCAGGAAGATCTATTTTGGTTCATCCTAAAGAACACTATATTGAGTTTCCAGGCATGCAGGCTGCATGGTCATATTAAGTGCATTTACCGAAGGAGCCGCGGAGAAGTTCCCCTGCAGAGCTGAGTGAGGGCTTGGGGGTCCTGTGTTCACACTGTGAACACCCGCTCCCTTCCCCACAGGAAGGCGGGTGGGGCCAGGGCCCCGAGAGAGCAGCAAGCGAGCTCCAGGTGTAGATGGAGTGAGTCTCAGGGCTGATGGTAAGGAAGGAGCTGCCGCTGCCCGTGGTCACACAGGGGAGTCTGGGAGTTCTCCATATTACTGGCATTGACTCAGACTAGGGAACTTTTGATCCTATAACATGATACATTTAAATTCCCTTTGGTGGCGTTAATAATATAGTTGGCTAGTGCCCACACTAGCAGAATTTATGATGTGTGGACTCCTATAAGAGCAGGAGAAGGGCTCGCTGTGCTCGGGCAGATGGACCTCTGTTGATACTATGTGCGCTCTGTGAGGCTTGAATGTATATCAGTCTCGAAAATTAAACAGTAAAGATGTTAGAGACTGCAGTAAAAAGTCTAATTATGAGTTTCTATTGAAATTTAAGTACATTACTACTCTGTTTTGTTTTTCCCCAAAATTATATGCTGGAACTAGTTTTAGCAAAGTAATTCTGAAAATGTGGAGCAATTATGTTGCAAATACATCACAGTTTCATCACGAACATACAGGTTTTGAGATAAAAGTCTTCACTAAGGAAATAAAACATATTTTTTTGGTGGGCTTTCTAACTGTTAGAGTGGCCAGGTAAGGTGCATTAGTCCCTGGGGCTAATTCCTCAGAAGGCTAGAACTCCGAAAGGAGAAAGGAGGCAAGAAAATTCCCCGTGGAAATTCCAACAATGCCGTCTTAAATTCCTGTCGCATGGTACACCTCAGTCTTCCCCAGTGTCCCAATAAGGGACAGAAGGAAGAAATGTGTACTGGATGAGAGTTCAGGGGTCATGACATCCATACTGATCATGCACTTCCTGTCTGCCAGGACCTGGGCTAAGAATTCTACAATTGTACTTTCTCTTTCTTTCTTTCTTTCTTTCTTTCTTTCTTTCTTTCTTTCTTTCTTTCTTTCTTTCTTTCTTTCTTTCTTTTGGTTTTTCTAGGTAGGGTCTCACCCTAGCCCAGGCTGACCTGGAATTCACTATGTAGTCTCAGGGTGGCCTCGAACCCGTGGCGATCCTCCTACCTCTGCCTCCCGAGTGCTGGGATTAGAGGCGTGCGCCACCACGTCCGGCTTAAAATTGTATTTTCTTTTAATTCTGTAATAGCCTTAGGAGGCAGGCTCTATAGTCCTCAGTATCTTTTCTGGAAGCCTTCAGGTTGGGTCTGGGGTAGCATTCCATGATGAAACACGTGAACAGTCCTACCGCAAAGTTATGAATATTCACTTCAGCAAAATAAAGATCATGTTAGTGCAGGTTGGATGTTATGGCCAAGTGACTGTGCTGTCACCTTAAGATATGCTGAGTGGGCTGGGAAGATGGCTTAGCAGTTAAGTGACTTAAAATTTCCTACAGACTTTTTTGTATTATATAAGTAATGTTAGTATACATTTTTTTTAAAAAAAATAGGCTTTAAGAATTCAAAAATGTATAAGGGACTCTATGTGATTCTACACTATCGTGGAAGGATGTTGGTGTTCAGTCTTTAGAAACAAATGTCTAGCTCTTCTACATACTGTATACCTGGGGTTGTTTAATGCACATTAGTCTATAGTCTGTTTGATAATCTACAATAGGGCTGGAGAGATGGCTTAGCTGTTAAGGCATTTGCCTGAAAAGCCAAAGGACCGAGGTTCAATTCCCCAGTACCCACATACAGCCAGATGCACAAGGTGGCACATGTATCCAGAGTTCCTTTTGCAGCGGCTGGAGGCCCTTGCACGCCCATTCTGTCTCTCTCTCTCTCTGTCTGTCTACACTCTTCCCTCTATCTCTCTCCTTTTCTGCTTGCAAATAAATACATAAAATTAAAAAAAAACTTAAAAAAAAACGTACAATAACAAGATAAAGTAGAAAGAGGACTGTGAGGGGAGAAGGAGGAAGAAACCTGATGTGGAGGGGAAATTAGGGAGTAATGGGACACATGTGGCATGAAGACTGAAGGGGCTGGAGGGAGAGGTGGGATTGGAGGGGGTCCCAGAAAGGACAGGAGTAAGAATGAAGTACCGCACATGTGTATGGAAATGCCACAGAAAAGCACATCACTCTGCATACTGACTTAAAAAGTTAATTATTTTATTTATTTATTTTTTTTAAAAAAAACAAGGTACCGTAATTTCCTGGCTGGCACTCCCTTATTGGACATTTGTTATTTCCAATCCTCCACTGAGAAATAGTGCTGTGTCCTGAACACAGCTCACTCTGGGCCTGTCTTATTCTCATGGTCCCTCACCCCAGCCTCTCCCCCATAGCATGGTTGCATTCTCCTGCACACTCGCATCCTGTGACCTGTCCCAGCATCCGTCCTCCATGGGCTGACACCGGCCCTGCTGAGGAGGGAGGCCATGGACTGTTGGCTGCCAAGTAACTGTCAGTTTTGGGGGTCAGCCCTACACAGATCGACACTTCCGTGTTCTTCCACATTAAGTCTTTCTTCCATCCATCATAATCTCTCCCATCTGCCCAGATCTCTTAGAATACAGGGAATTTGTCTGCTACTTCACGGGAAAAACATAACAATGATAAGTCAGGGGCTCCTTCAACTTGAGAGAGAGAAAGAGAGAGAGAGAGAATGGGTGTGCCAGGGCCTCCAGCCACTGCAAACGAACTCCAGACGCGTGCGCCCCCTTGTGCATCTGGCTTACTTGGGTCCTGGGGAGTTGAACTGAGGCCCTCCTTCAACCTTTTTTTTTTTGGTTTTTGGAGGTAGGGTTTTTGCTCTAGCTCAGGCTGACCTGGAATTCACTATGTAGTCTCAGTGTCACCTCGAACTCACAGCAATCCTCCTACCTCTGCCTCCCGAGTGCTGGGATTAAAAGCGTGCGCCACCACTCCCGGCTCCTCCTTCAACTTTTTAAGCCCATCTAAAAATCGACTTCAATGTATACAAAACAGGTGACCAGATAGTTTTTCCTCCAAACAAGAACACTTTTGGAAGTGAGTGAAACTGAGTCATAAAGCAACAATGCCTTTGCTACTGAAAACTTGCATGCAAGCTGTTAGGACACAGGCTCAGAACCTAGAACCCAACCCCCCAAAAACACTGAGGTTGGCTGGACATGGCGGCACATGTCTTTAATGCCAGTACTTGGGAGGCAGAGGTAGGAGAATCACTGTGAGTTCAAGGCCAACCTGGGACCACAGAGTGAGTTCCAGGTCAGCCTGGGCTGGAGTGAGACCCTACCTCAGAAAACAAAGCAAAGCAAAACAAAACAAAAACCCGCTGAGGTTGGTAGGATCAAGTCTCCGAGCAGCAGAACCTGACGGACAAGAACACCTTGCAGACCCAGGCAAGGGACAACCCTGTCAATTGCCGTCGGCTGGACCAGAGTCATGAACAACCCAGGAATCCCACAGTGGTCTAGCCATCTGCACGTTCCATGTGGACCGGAGTACCTAGGACTGAGTATTTCCCGTTACAACCAACTGGTCCTCCTGCCCCAGGCTGCTGGTACTGCTGGGGTTACCACACCATCAAGGGAGTCAGACTTGACTGTCTCCTGTCTTCCTGTTGGTCAACGGTCAGTAGACTGGACAAACCTGGGCTCATCGTCCCTGTAGCATACCTTTGCTCCTATCAAAAGGAGACACTCTGATAATTCCATTTTTGGCTCATTTAGAATGTATTTTCCTCCTGTGTATGACTCCAACTTTCTCTGAGGGTTGCCCCCTCCCAACTCATCAATTTGCATTGCTGATCCCCGTCCTTTCCCGTTCCTTAGAAGTTTCAGAACCGTCCTCCTCATCACCATCACCAGGGGCCCCATCCCAGCCGTAGATTTAACATACATGTGGGCTAACCTAAGAGAACGAAGTGATGTCCTCCAAGAATGAGTAACTGAGCCGGGCGTGGTGGCGCACGCCTTTAATCCCAGCACTCGGGAGGCAGAGGTAGGAGGATCGCTGTGAGTTCGAGGCCACCCTGAGACTCCATAGTGAATTCCAGGCCAGCCTGGGCTAGAGTGAAACCCTACCTCGAAAAACAAACAAACAAACAAAAAATGAGTAACTGATCCCAGGACATCAGAGACGAGTGCTGGGTTTGTGGCCCCCACGTGCGTCCTCTCTCCCACCAGAGGGACCAACACCAGAGTCCCTGAAGACAATACCCGCAAAGACACCCCAAAGTCCACACGTTCAAGGAGGAAGGGGCCCGGCAACCTTCCTTCCTTCGCCTCCTCCAGCCACTGGGACGACGGCGTCCCTCCTCGCTTTCCTTTTCTATGGCCACCGTTTGTCTCTGCTCTTCCCATGTCACGAACGCCTGGTGTCGCTGTCCCTGGCTACATGTGGATGATTTCCATACCCACGTCTCAGCGTAAGGACCCCATCCTAATCTCCAAGCCCAGAGACGCAGTTGGCTCAAGGCATCATGTGGCAGGCTTGGCAGTGCCCCAAGGGCAGGGCATCCCAAGGGGAAGATGCCATCTTCCCTCCAGTCCTCCTCTCCCTGCCACCTCCTGTCGCCTCCCTCTGGAAAGGGCAGTAATAGAGAACACGTTAAGACTTCTCTCTTCCTCAGATCAGACTGGTTCCTATTGCCATCCCTCCTGCCTCCTCCTAGTTCTCGAACTCTTCTCCCTTTCTTCCAGGGTCCTGCTCTCTCTTACCTAGATTCCATTCTCCAATGCTTTCTAGGACCTTACTTAGCTCCGCTCCCAGACGCGCCCCCCCCGCCCCCCGTCCTGTATCCGACACATTTGAATGGAATTATCTTCTGGGAGATGAAACTGTTCCGGGTGACCCCTCGGTTGGAGAAATTTCGGTTCTCTGTAAAACTCTTCAGCGTACCCCAAAGTCCGTCACCGGCCACCCTCCTGAGCCTCGTGGGTCTCTGGTCAGTTCTCTTACGCACCAGCCGCCATGGAGGAGTTCCATTTCCCAACCACAGCATGTGTGTTCAAAAACCTCCATGAGGATTCTCGACCCCTCCTTATGCCAGGAATACACTTGTTGCCCCTCCTTCACTGGCTAATGTCTCCCTAGCCATCTCCCTCTGCTCACACATCATCTTCCTGATAAAGACTTCCCAGCACTGACTGCAATTCTTTATCCTTTTTGCTTGTGTGTCTCTCCAATTTGGTAAGCTGTCTTTGTTGTGTGCATTGTGATAACCTTAGTAACTACCACGGTGCCTGGTTTATAAGAGAACTCAACAGAAGATCCTTTGAAACAAATTCAAAAGAATTTGGGAAGAATGAAGCTCTTAAGGAGTGTGACCACTGATACAAACTATGCCATTTGTACTGGCAGAGATACTGTTAGCACTCACTTTCACTTTCAAGGGTGTCCCACTTTGGATAATAAATTTCATTCCTCACTCTACGCCAAAAGCCCTTGCTGTGGGCTATTTTCACCTTCTGTTTATTCCAAAGCAAGAGTGAGGAAGTAGGAAGGATGAATCAGAAAGAGACTGAGCCGAGGGTGCGTGGATGACACCGTTTCTGGGATGACATGGGAGATCTTTTCCACGGAAGGACTCTGAAGCCTAAGACAAGAAGAAAATTTCCTGGGCGTGTTTAATCCCAGCACCCAAGAGGCAGAGGCAGGAGGATCACCGTGAGTTCGAGGCCACCCTGAGACTACACAGCGAATTCCAGGTCAGCCTGGGCTAGAGTGAGACCCTACCTCGAAAAAAAAAAAAACCAAAACAAAAATAGCAACGAGGAAGGAAGCGTTCTCGAGCAGAGAAAGACACCTGCTCTAAGGTGGGAGCCACCTGTGAAGAAGGCCTTTAAAAGGGCCTGAGTGCCGTCTTTATCATACTCTACCTGCTAGACTATGACCCCTCCAGCAGCAGCAGGGTTTTCTGGTCCTACTATGAAAGAACCAGATCAGACCTGAAATTCCTAAGCAAAGAAGAGAAGGGGTGGGGGGAAGGACCAAAGGACAGGCAAGAGAAAGCAAGTGGGAATCAGCACCCAAGCTTACCATTACTATAAGGAAATACCTGATATGATCAACTTAGAAAGAGGAAACTGTTATTTTGGTCCTCAGTCCTGGAGACTCAGGCCATCGCCATGTGCCCTCTGCTTTTTCTGTGCGTGTCAAGACAGCGCGTTGAGGTTGAGGGACACGGTGGACAAAGCCATTCACTGCACAGCAGCTGGGGAGCCAGCACAGAGCAAGAGCTGATGTCCCCCAGTCCCCTTCCAGGATGTACATCCAGCTACCTAAAACCTCTCACTAGGCTGCATCTCTTAAGCAGTCTGTCGTCTACCCAGTAGCAGCATGCCAGAGAGATCAGATGGGGTTCTGAACAACGCTAGACGTTATAAAACATTATCACAGTGTGAAGACTAGAGATGGACCACTTAGCCACATCTGGAAAAATAAAGCCCAGGCTAGGGCCAGCCCCTGGAAGGACCTCTTCCCAAGTCAGGATCTTCAGTAGAGCTCAGTGTAAGGACTGGATTTCAAGACCCTGAGGGCAGGGCCCCACATCTCACCTGTTGCTATAGCCTGACACAGCCTAATCCACACACACCGTAGTTACGCCTGGCCTGCAGACCGAAAAGAATTCATTCTCCAAGGGCCGCGCATGGTCTTTATCAATGAGAAAACAGGCTGAACTCCCTCCTAGTGACACCTCAGGGGACCATAGTCGGAGGCATAGGTTTGGGTCCAGGGTGGAGAGGATGTTTTCAGCAAGACCACTAAGAGAGATGATGGTAGTGTGAATAAATCAATACACGTTAGAACTCAGTTACTGGGATTCCTCAAAGATCTATATAGTTCTGTAAGCAAAAGAGCTAGAAAAAAAGTTATTTTTTTTTTATCCTTAAGAAAGCAGCTGAAAAATGACTCTGAACAGAAACAAATCCAGGCACTAGCGGAACTGTGAAGGCCTGGGTTCTCAAGAAGCAAGGGAAGCCTAAGTCGGAGACCACTTCCGGAACGTCTAGGCTCGGACCTTGCCACTCCCCACTGCCCTGGGGTCCTTAATACCCACCTCCCCCTGAGCCAAGGAGGGGAAAGTGAGAGAGGAGACCAGCGGTACGTCAAGTCAGCTTTGCATCCCTTCTTGCCCGCTGTACAACATTCTGGGAGATCAGCACCTCTCCCCCACACAGTCAGGTCCAAAAGGTGGCACCTGGAGATTTGATCCAGAAAGAGACATTGAGTAGATAACTGTTGGAGGAGGAAGACAGGGCAATATATTTCATGCAAATGTCCTAATAATAATGCTGACCTCATTTTTGTATATTTTTATGACAGAGAGAACAAGAGAGAGAGAAAGAGAGAGAGAGAAAATTGGTGCACCAAGACCTTAACCACTGCAAACAAACTCCAGACGTATGTGCCACCTTGTAAGCATCTGGTTTAGGTGAGTTCTGGGGAGTTGAACCTGGGTCCTTAGGCTTCACAGGCAAGCACCTTAACCGCTAAGCTGTCTCTCCAGTCCATTTTTGTGTAGTTTTGATTTGATCATTATAGTAGTAACCCAACAAAATATAGGGAACCAGTGTTTTTATTTACATTTAAGACAACCAAGTCTCAGGAGAGTCCAGTGAGCTAGATATGTCATCCTCTGACTGCTATCTTTCCTAAAGATGCCTGCTCAGGGCTGGAGGAATGGCTTTGTGGATAAATGCTCGCCTGCAAAGCCAAAGGACCCAGGTTCGATTCCCCAGGACCCACGTAAGCCAGATGCACAAGGTGGCGCATGCTTCTGGAGTTCCTTATCAACGGCTGAATGCCCTGGCATTCCCATTCCATTCTCTCTCTCTCATAAGTAAAATAAATTTTTTTTTTTTTAAAAAAAGATGCCTGCTCATTCTTCTGCTTTCCCCATACCCACCTCAGCCCCAGGCCTCTTCACCCAACAGCATCCTGGAATATGTCCTGTTCCAATAGGCTAAATCTGAGCATGGAAATTTCACACTACTGCCATTAATAACTTTTTAAAAAAAGACCGAACCTTCTCTGGAGTCTGTTTATATTCATATGGTAACCTTCCCATTAGCCAAAAGTACTTCTTTCCCAATGACACTTTCTTGGCTGGGATCTCAGGTGTCACATTTGTCAAACTGAAACCAGGTAAGCACTGACAATATGCAACGTTCCAGGGCCTCCGGGCCTGTTATCTGTCTGTACAGAAACGCATCCGTGAAGCCGACATACCCAAACTGTGCCCCGTGCTGGGGATGGGAGCCTCCAGCTCTGACCCAGAGACAAAACGTCCAGGATGCTTCAAGCCCTCAATGCCTCTCACGGGGGTGGGGGAGGTCTGCCTCTGAACCATACAGAGACCCAGAACTCTGTCCCCCAACCAACAAAGCCTGTCCTCTGTCTTGAAGTCCCTCCATCTATCCATGTCTCTCTATAGAAACTTAGAATTCTTTGCTACCACCCACCCATAGCTTCTGCCTTGTTCCCAATAAAGAACTCCTGATAATCCGGGACACAGAGGAGATAGTGTGACACACAGTGGATACACAGGTGACCCTTCTGAGAGGCCCAGAGGAAGGGCAGTCCGTGCCCCTCAGCCTACATGATCTGTTTGGTGAAGGTTGTTTATTTTCTGCTTTGCTCTGCTCATAGTGAACGCAGAACTACAGATCATTATCCATATTTAGTGATCTTCTATACATTTGATTATCTCACTCAAGCTGCCCAACTCACAGAGGTCTTTGGTGTGACACGTGAGGAAACTGGGATGCGACAAGGAAGGAGACATAACTCAGGTCATTCGGTTGTTAGTGACACACAGGAAATGTGAATCCACGTTTCTGGACCCCTTGTGCATGAGTGTTTCCAAAGGCTGCTGTCTGTTCCTCATTAATAGCCAATGAAACAGCCTGTAAAAGCCAGAGGAATTTCTAGTGTGAGACTCAAAAAGCCAGTGGGGTCCATATTTCTCACACAAATTATAAGTGTGGACAAATAAACTACTTAAAAGGTTTGTTTCAAAACCTGGTGGTAGGGGGAGGAGACAGGCCAGGAGCAGAGGAACGTGAATAGAAACGTGTGTTGCCAAGGGGATGGGTGGGGAAGGGAAGACTCCAGGGCAGGTGCTGACAGCCTGCATAGCTTCTGTGAATATCCAAGGTTGAAAGACACGCACATTTTGTATTTCAAACTAAGAGATTTTATCAGAAGTCATCTGGGGCTGCAGCCACGTCCTGCGGCCATTTCACTGTAAGGAAACCTCACAGTTGGGTGGCCTGCACCCAAAGACGTACTTGGACTTCACAGAAGAGGGAAGTGCTCTGGAGTGCGGTTTCAAGCTGGTTGACAAGTACTGGTCAGCAGGGGCGGAGAGGAAGGGAGAGCATTGTCATGTAAATGTCATTTAAGGGGCTGGAGAGATGGCTTAGCGGTTAAGGTGCTTGCCTGCAAAGCCAAGGACCTTGATTCCCCAGGACCCACGTAAGCCATATGCACAAGGGGGCTCATGTGTCTGGAGTTCGTTTTCAGTGGCTGGAGGCCCTGGCGCACCCATTCTCTCTCTCTCTCTCTTTCTTTCTCTCTGCCTCTTTCTCTCTCTCTCTCTCAAATAGATAAATAAAAACAAAGTTATAAATGTCATTTGAGGCCTCGCTGTTCCCCCACCCCCATTTCCCGCACACACGGGAAAAGGTCAAGGATCCTTTGCTCAGGGACAGGAAATAGAGGAGGTCACGACCCCTACCCTGCAGTCACAGAGGAGGAGGCATCTGGGGAGACTGAGCAACAGCAAGCTTGCTCCCCTAGCAGTCGGCACTGGGAACCCAGGTGTCCCTACTTCTGCCTTGACCTCGGGCCATGACACAGGATTTGGAAGTTGAACTTCAGGGTTAGGGAATGTTCTCCTGCTACGTGATTAGGACGCTCTAGACATTCTCCCTGGAGCTCGTGACAGTTAAGCCAACTTCCTGCTCCTAACCGGGGGGAGTAGAGAGAACTGTCCTCTCTCTCAGAAGGGGAGGAATTCTGACTCACCATTCCTTCCCTTGAAGAGCTAGCTCCATACCGGAAGGATTTTGAAATGACAAGAAATGAGATCCCTTTTGTCCTTTTTGTTTCAACAAGAGAGTCTCACCGAATCACAGGCTTGGGCCACCAGAAACACAGCAGGAATCGCAAGTCAGAGATTACCTCAAAATCAAAAGTGTTGAAAACTACACGGCTCAAAAAGTAATCTTACATGAATTTGGAACATGGAAAGAGAGACACGCTCAACAAAATATGTGACCTTTCAGGAAGGTGTGGCTAATGTTTTTACGCTTTGCCTCACTGGTAAGTGTTACTTCTAGATTAATTAGAAAATCCTGTGCTTGTATGTAGTGTGCAGTCAAGTGAAGGCATGGTTTCCTCATTATACTGGGCACTATGTGGTGATGACTGTGCCCTACAGAATGCCCACGAACCTTATCATGGTGACTGGAACCCCCAAGGGTAGCTCCTGTGCAGCTCTCTGTTTTTTTTTTCCCTGTAAGTTTCACCCCATCCACTGTCCCCCACCATAGAGCCTGACGTTCTCCACCACCATTGCCTTCAGCCTCCCTCTCCCGCCATGCGTTTGGGAAAATGGCAACCGCGTCATGACTTGCCCCTGACTTGGGTTTTCAATGAATAAAATTAGTCTTGGAACTGACAAGCGTTTCTCTGTTCGGGCAGTTAAAAGCCATGGCTTGTCTGAGTAACTGTCACTAATGTAGGGCGTTGGCAGTTCCGCGGACTCCTCTGTGCCAGGCGGTGTCCACTCACCCCTTTGTCAGGATGAGTGTTTGCTCTCTTGGGGTGGGGACCATCTCTGTCACTCAAGTACGCATGTCTGTATCCCAGCATGACTAGGAGAACGCAGGAAAAGGTTTTTTTTTAAAAAAATATTATAGGAAACACTGCTAAGCTATCACTTCTGAGTTCAGACTCTTAGTGTATCTTGTGGCCTCAATAAAGCTTCTCCTGGCCCTCACGTTTCTTTTCTTTCCTATGAGGAGGACTTACCACAGCCAAGGACTGTTGACTGAGGAGAAAACATGTGTGGCATTGGCAGGGTGTGTCTCAAATGGAGATGAGAATCCTCCCTTATTGTCACTGCAGTCCCCGGGTGAGATTTGTCATGGGCATTACACCCACCTCCAGCTAAGAATTAGTTTTTTTTTTTATTTGACTGAGAATTGAATAGTTATATTTAAAAGGTTAAACACACACACACACACACACACAAAAAACCCTTGGGGTTCCTAAAGGGAATCCAATTTAAGTGATATACATTAAGATACTGACTTGCAGAGAGATAAAAAGCAACTATAGACATGATGGAAAAATGTCACTCTTTTGTCTTATAACACACATGCATTGTAAGTCATACACATGCATTTAAGAGTGCACATATAGGATCAGCTGCAAGGGGGAGGACACCCCCAGAGTTATTTAAACAACCAAACCAAGGCAGAATGGGTATTCCTGAGGAGGCTATGATGACGCTGGTCAAAACAAGATTTACGGGGTGAGGTGAGTTTGTCTGGGAGCACAGAGGAGCACCAGGCTGTTCCTTCCAAGTGGTCTCAGCAGAGGGAGAACCCTGAAGGTGGAGGGGCAGGTTCAGGGTTATACGGAGCAAGGGGCAGCCTGGTGGCCATGGTGGTGTCTGGGAAGTGCAGGAGAGTTGATTCTCTGCCTGCACTCAAGGGTGTCTGAGGTGCCCAGTATGATGAACCTGGGGGACAGTGATGAGGCAAAGTGACATTTGGGGAGGGACAGAGGAGGGAGAGGGAGGATTACTAAGAGGAGCAGGTCTGTTTAGCCTGTGCTCCCCACACTGGGACGCTGGTGAGTGAACAGTTGACATGAGCCTCGCCTCCAACTGATGGAATTCAAGAACGGATGTTGGAGCCTGGAGAGATGGCTTAGAGGTTAAGGCGCTTGCCTGCGAAGCCTAAGGACCCAGGTTCGACTCTCCAGATCCCATGTAAGGCAGACGCACAAAGTGATACAAGCACACATGGCTACATATGACACACGGCTAACACAAGATGGTGCACGCGTCTGGAGTGCGCTTGCAGTGGCTGGGGGTCCTGGTGTGCCAATTCTCTCTCTCTGTCTCTCTCAAAAGAAAATGTATGGATGTAAACATATGTGGGTTTGATGGAAGCAAGATTAATGGACTGGCCTAGCAGGAAACATTGAAAGAATGTCTTTAGACACAACCGCTTGAGGAGAGAGATGGCATTTAGCTAAGTTCCTTCCCTCAGAAGAAGAAAATAGAGCAATTTGGGTTTTTTTTTCTTTTCTTTTTTTCTGAGGTAGGGTCTCACTGTAGCCCAGGCTGACCTGGAATTCACTATGGAGTCTCAGGGTGGCCTCGAACTCACTGGCGATCCTCCTACCTCTGCCTCCCGAGTGCTGGGATGAAAGGCATGCACCACCACGCCCGGCTGAAAATAGCCAATTTGGATTTCCACCCTGCTGAGCTAGCCTAAGCCACTTGCTGTTGTGGGTGACCCCGTCCTCACCAAAGGACAGAACTACAGTGTGGCTCATGCTCACATTCACTCGGGGATCTTCTTAAATGCATACTTTCAAATATGGTGGCCTTTAAAAACCACAGAACAGGACGCTAGTGCCCAGAAGGCCTGTGGGCATCATTTAGCCCCCTTAGTTTTTATTTATCTTATTTTATTTTATTTTTAGTTTTCTATATAGGGTCTCACTCTAGCCCAGGCTGACCTGGAATTCACTACGTAGTCTCAGTGTGGCCTCAAATTCACGGCAATCCACTCACCTCTGCCTCCCAAGTGCTGGGATTAAAGGCATGCTCCACCACACACCCAGCCTTAGTTTTTAATTTTAAAGCCAGAGAACCCAAAGCCCAAAACCCTAAGGCGAGATGTCCGAGATCATATAATCACTCAATAGTAAGGCCAGAACTGCTAGGTTTTATGCCTCCACTTAAACAACCACCACCACAACAAAATTCTACCTATTTTTTCCTTTCTTTCTAGTTTTGTATTCTCTTTTATAACAGCTATGTCACGATGGACCGACTGAACAACAGAAGATACCCAGGAGAATATGCCCTAAGAATGGTGACATATTCCAATCAGGCACCTAGAAGTCTCAATAATATCAGGCATCATTGTGTCTTTTGATATATGGCCTTGAGTTGCATCCTGAGTTGTGAGAAAGACAGGAAAAGGACGGACAGAGGCAACAGAAACTGAACCCCAAGAATGAACACCTCTTAAATTTCCCGCGAATGACACAGAAAGAAAGCATGGCATGTCCCGATTCTCCAAAGGCCGTTGCGTGGTGGGAAATTTCTAGGGATGGTGGGTTCCTGATGCGTGGTCCCTCCCGTCAACAAAGCCCACAGGTACAGAGAGCTCCGGGTTCACACTCAGTCACGGGGCGGACGGCTAGGCCATCAGTTCCCCGGGAAAACCCAACCAGCAACATTTCTGGCCTGTTCATTTTGAAGTGGAGGAATTTTCATTTTCAAGTTTGAACAGGAAACTCTACCCAGAAAAGAAGACCACCAGGAAAAAAAAAAAAAAAAAAAAGCAAACAGTATTTTGGCGAGTCGGTGGCATTTTTCTGTATACATTTCCTGACCACATTTGAGCCGATTTAAAGTTCTCATTATCCCCTTTTCTCCCCTCGGCCAGTCTCACCTTCAAGCATGTATGTGTGGAATGAATAGAGGCCGAGAGAAGTCTGGATCAAAAGGAGGGTTTGTCAGAAGAGTTAGGAGGGAACAAGAGCCCCCCCCCGGGGGGGGGTAGCAGGACCTTCTTTCAGCAATAGCAATATCCAGGCTGGTTCTGGATGCCAATAGTACTGAAAGGGACCGGCTGTAGTTCTGTTTGTACCTCGCAGAAGTGGAACACCTACCCACTCTCCCCAGGGAGCATCTTGCCACAGTCCCAATGGGGCAGACCAGGACCCAGCCAGCCATTCGGGGAGGGACTTCCTAGATGTAGCATTGAGAGCAACAGAGCTTGCCTTGTCCCTAGAGGGTTTTTACTTAGAGCTTTGGTGTACGGTGACAGGTTAGGTTCAGCTGGGCATGGCGATTGCCACACCCAGACATGCATTTCTCATGATACCCTGGGACGCCCTTCCTGGTCTCTGAAAAGACCATCTTGCTCTGGCCGTTCAGAAGGGCTCTGGTACTAGGAGGCCTGAGGATCAGGGGGTTGCCTCTGACCCCTGACTCTGCTATTTACAGGATGGATGGTCTAGAACAACTCCCATCTACTCCCTGCCTCTCAGCGGGAGAGCTAAAAAAAAAAAAAGATCATGACATCAAAATAAAAGAGAGACTGATTGAGATGGGGAGGGGATATGATGGAGAGTGGAGTTTCAAAGGGGAAAGTGGGGGGGAGGGAGGGCATTACCATGGGATATTTTTTATAATCATGGAAGTTGTTAATAAAAATTTGAAGAAATGCCGGGCATGGTGGCGCACGCCTTTAATCCCAGCACTCGGGAGGCAGAGGTAGGAGGATCGCCGAGAGTTCGAGGCCACCCTGAGACTACATAGTGAATTCCAGGTCAGCCTGAGCTAGAGTGAGACCCTACCTCGAAAAACCAAAAAAAAAAAAAAAAAAAAATTGAAGAAAAAAAAAGTCTCTTGGGGAAGCGTTTCTTTGGCATATGCCCCTGAGGTATGGGTGCTGTTGGATGCTGGTGTACATTCCCAGGCTAGCCCCTTCTGGAGTGGCGACTGTTGGAGCTCCTGGGGTGGGGTGGCTTAGGGGACTACTGGCAAGGGTGGTAAGTCAATCGCATTCAAGTGCCTGCAGTGCCATTGCTGTTTGGCTTGACTATATGAGTTGATCAGCATTTCTGTAAGCCCCGGCGTTCCCGACCATGAGGTCAGGCAACAGTTATGAGAAATAAGGGATGCACTACATAGTATGGGCACATACTGGGCATCAAGAAACAGCCCCCTTCTGGGGAATAAGCTTGGCTTCTCTTTGGGTTGTATGAACAGATGAAGCAACAAACACTTACTGGCAGGCGAGGCTGTAACATGGAAGCTGCCCTTAGACGCAGAAGTCAAACCAGATCAAAACTCCTGCCTTCCACGTTCCTGGCTCTGGCCCCAGGCAGCCTTCTCGATTTCCCCGAAGCTGTCTCTGTATAAACCTGTCCTCAAGGACTCCAGTCCACACTGGGGTCTCCAGGAGCCACACGGGAGTGGGAGGGAGTGCTTTCTACCTGGAGTAGAGAGCAGTGCTGAGCTGAAGACAGGGCTGTGAGTCAGGGTACGGGGTGCATCTCTGTGACACTCAGTCTGCGAAGTCTCAGAAAGAGACGCCGCTTCAGGGGCCCCTCCTTCATCTTAAGTGACAAATTGTGGGGCCTGAGCGAGTGCCAAAGAGACTTATGACGCTGAAATGATTCATGCATCGCATATGTAAATAGCCTGCCTTTCCAGTGAGTGGTCCCAGTGCTTAGCCAGACTATCGTAATGTGGACTAGTTGATGTTCCCCATCTTCATCCCCACCCAGTGTTAAGACACCTGCATCCAGCACCTCGGTCATGCAGTAAAGTCACATCATAATAATTAACTACGTAACACGTGCATGTAAATCCATCAGAATCCCCAGCAAGCGAAAGCCTGGCCCCGAACCACAGACTCCCGAAGCACTTAATATAACACACGTTCCAGCTCCCCCTGGCTCACCGGTTCACCACCACCAGGGATGGGACTCGGGAATCTGCGGGCTGAAACAGCCTTCTTCCACGTTAGCTCTGGGGAGAGACACATCCACTGAGTGCCACACCAGAACAAGGGTCAATCACAAAGTGTCTGCTGCACTGAGCTGAGACTCCTCCTTGGTGGCCCCAACACACACAGTCCACTCGATCCTCCCACATAGGAAACAGTAACCACGCTAGCTCTTGCCTCCTTCTGCGGGAAACTACTGGAAGGAAAGAACGCAGAGCCAGCGTGGAAAAGCAGGGTAAGCCCAGCCCCGGCCAAGCTCACCACCACCTCCTTGACTTGCACTTTCAGGTGGAGACAGATAGCACTTTCTCTTCTTTTATTTTTCTTTCCCAGAGGCAGCCACATAAACATAATTTCCCACCAGGAATAGATGGTGAGACCCTGTCGCTGGAGACTCCACATACTTGGGCTGCAAGGTCACTGAGAAATCCTGCTGGAGCTGAGCTGAAAACCTCCTCCATGTAGACCAGCTGACAGAAAGCTGGAAGAAGCCACACTGCATGCAGTTCAATGGGAGAGAGAGAAATTGCCAGTGAAGATACTCAACAGTGGACACTGCAAGCCTTGTATTTGGCCAGCCAGGCCAAATGAGCCAATGGGTACAATAGTGGCACATCTATCATGGTGGAGATCAACTGCCCTCTAATTGGACTGGAGGCCCGCTCCATGGGAGGGAATACATCCCTGATACTGAAAACCTACAACAGGGGTAGCCATGAGCCCTAGAGGTGTAATGTCTGCTGCTGTCTGGCTAAATGTATATACTATGCTCACCAAACTGCCCAGTAAGAACTTATTGTTCATACCCATATATTAATGCTACTCTCACTTTTGGTTAGAGAACTTTCTCTTTTCAGATGGCAATGACCTTGAGATGACTCAGAAGGCACCATGGTGCTGAGAAGAAGTGACAGAGGAGTGCTCAGCCCTGAAATATCTCTATCACACCTTCCAAGGCTCAGAGTCCATTGTGGAAGAGGTGGCAGAAAGAATGTAAGAGCCAAAGGAAGGGTAGGACTCCTTACAACGTGCTCCTCCAGACACAAAATGTCATGGATATCCATGACCTCACAGTGCCTGACACTACCTACACAAGACCATCATAATAGGAAGAAAAGATCATGACATCAAAATAAAAGAGAGACTGATGGAGAGGGGGAGGAGATATGATGGAGAGTGGAGTTTCAAAGGGGAAAGTTGGGGGAGAGAGAGCATTACTGTGGGATATTATTTACAATCATGGAAGTTGTTAATAAAAGATAAATTAATTGAAGCAACATAATTTCTATTGAGAACTTTAATATATGAGCTTACTGCAAATGGCTCATAGTCCCATGGGGTTATATTCATATGAGCCCTCTCTCTCCTGCCTGCATTCTACAGAGGGCTCTAAATGATGGCCCCTCAGCTTTGCAGGATTATCGCAAAAGCATCTGTCTATAGAGGGCACGTGCTCTTACAAAGATCAAAGATGACTTGCCACAAGACTAAGGCCACAAGCAAGCTGGTATCCCAATAACGTGATAGAATGAAACCAACTGTTGGGCTGGAGGGAATGGCTTAGTGGTTAAGGCGTTTGCCTGTGAAACCTAAGGATCCAGGTTCGATTTCCCCAGAACCCACGTAAGCCAGATGCACAAGGTGGTGCCTGCATCTGGAGTTCATTTGCAGTGGCTGGAGGCCCTGGCGGACCCATCCTCTCTCTGTATCGGCCTCTTTCTCTCTCAAATATATAAGTAAATAAAATATTTTAAAAAACAACTGTGAAGTACTCTAAAAGTTCTGCAGACCTGCTGAGATATCACACTAGACTCTTCTTCCCAAACCAAACCTCATTCCTTACGTAATTCCATCCTCAGCACAATCTGTAGCCTTCGGAGTTCCTTCTCCCCATCTGTGCGGCTCCTTTGACCTGGTCACCCCGCTGCCAGCCCATAGCCATGTCCACCTGTGTGTACCTGAAGAGCAGCTACTGGTCTGACCTCCAGGGTAACGTACGCCACCTCTTCCACGAAGCGGTTGTTATGGCCCCTTGACTCCCAGGACATTTTGCTGTCTATTTTATATGCCTTCTTTTTTGCTTTGTCCTCTGTTGAGTGTCCCTAAACTACATCTGGACAGGGACTATGTTTGCGTCTTTCAGTATCGCCTACACCAGCTGGCCCTTAGGCGGTTAATACACACTAGTTCAATTATGTTAATTTTTTTTGGAGGGGTGGGGTATTTGAGGTAGGGTCTCACTCTAGCCCAGGATGACCTGGAATTCACTAAGTGTCTCAGGGTGGCCTTGAACACATGGTGATCCTCTTACCTCTGCCTCCCAAGTGCCGGGATTAAAGGTGTGCGCCACCACGCCTGGCCAATTACGTTAAATCTTGATCTCGTGCAATAAGTGTCTGAGTCCTGCCTCCTTCGTTCTGGAAGAAAAGGGACACTACCCCTACAATGATAGAATGAACAGGGCGAAATTGGAGGAACTGGAAGCCACCTGAAGGACATCCAGTGTGAGTTAGCAGGCTGAGGAGGAGGCAGCTGATTCACAGGGTGAAAGGTATCCTGTCTTTCATTGACAGAGGCGTGCTGAGTCACTCTTATCTCAGGATGCGTGGCTTTGTGACCATGAAAATTTGATTTGCCCGTGGAATATTCTCTGGACGTACTGTTCTGAAAATAACTCCCGAGTAGTAGGTTCAACACCAGGCATACCATCTTTGAGGAGCATCCTGGTGGCCCAACAGACCAATTTCTACTCTTTTGACCTTGGGCCAAGGTGAAGGACAGTTGCCTGATCTGTGCTCTCAACATCACCCCAATTCTCTGCCATCTCCACCCATGGACAGCTGTACCGTCCACGAGCGTGTGGACTCCTGTGTGGTCACGGAGCTGTTCTGTACAGTCAGTGTTAGAGCAGACCTGGTGCCAGCACGTAGCCACGAGAGCACAACAGCGTGCCCTTACATAAAGAATATGGGTCAGGGCTGGAGGGATGGCTTAGTGGTTAAGGCATTTGCCTACAAAGCCAAAGGACCCAGGTTTGACTCCCCAGGACCCACGTTAGCCAGATGCACAAGGGTGCGCACGCGTCTGGAGTTCGTTTACAGTGGCTGGAGGCCCTGGCGCGCTCATTCTCTCTCTCCCTCTTTCTCTGTCAAATAAATTAAATAAATAAATAAATTTTATAAGAATACAGGTCACAGAGGCTGCGGTGTCAATGCTGCCCTCCCAGGGCAACAAAGCAGTGTTCAATTCATTCAAGGAAAGAGAGATTTGATGAGAAAGTAAAGTGAACGTGAGGGAGAATGAGAGGGCCCAGCTGTTCTCCATCTTCTCCCACCAAGGATGCTATGAGAAGCCGAGGTGAAGGGATGTACCATCTAGTGTTTGACAGATGGCCAAGGTAGGGGTATTTACACAGCATACTGTGTTGCTTCAGATCCACACATGACTATCACCGACTGTGTACTTACAATGTCCCAGGCACTGTCTAGGCAACACCACATATATTTTCTTATATCTTATGTATTTTAGACCTTATTTCAGGCCCCTTGTGATAAGCACTGTGTGGTTTTTTTTTTTTTTCTGTTGTTGTTATAGAGAAAGAAACTAAAGCGAGAGAGTCATTATTAAAATGAGTTATGAATTCAGGTATTCTAGCTGTTGTGAAACCTAATATTTTCTCTCCTATTGAACTAGAGATGAAAATGGGTTTTGATCCAAGTCCCGAAGCAAGTTAGCATATGGCTAACTAGAGGCCTGTGAGGAGGATTAAGACCGTCTGAAGCTCAGTGAGGAAGAGTAGCTATGATTGATTAGTGATGTCTGCTACTGGCTAAGGCGTGACAGAGGAAAGAGTGCTAGATTGATTGGTGATGTCTGCTGTAGGAAAGGAAAAGGAATAGCAGCGAGTGTACTGCATTTACTTGTCAAACCCGGGAGAGGACACGTCGCCCTATTACAACGTTTTACTACAAATCCAACTTTTTACCACGTTCTTTGCATTGTTCTCTATCCACATACTCTGCAAATATTTGCAACGTTCCCTTGATCTTCACTTCCTTCTCTTCCAAGTTCTTCACAGTCCTCTTTAAATAACTACTTTAAAAAAACAAATCCATCTTGAAAAAAAAACAAATCCATCTTGGATCAGGATGGCTTATGGCCAGAGATTTCCTTTCTGGAGGCTTCCTCCTGAAGGTTGCTCCATTTTGACCTTCCCGATTACCCACAAAGGGCCCTTTGGGAATGGAGAATATTGTCAAGACACAGAGGGGGCATGCTTCACGTGCCCCTTGGAAGGCATTACCCGGAACAGTCATCACCAGCTCAGGGATGCAGCTCGTGGGCGGGGAGGGGGGGCATGGAGAATGGAGCCACAAAGAGTAGAGTGTGTGAGCACGGAGAAGGAGAGGTGGAGACGGGCCTAGGCTTGAGGGTCACACGTCGGAAAGAAGGGAGGCGAGACAGCACCACCTGTCCCGAGCGGCGAGCTAAGGAGAGGAAAGAACAAGCTTCACAGCCCGCTCAGGCCACGGGTGACTTCCCGCCCCACGCAGCCAACCACCAAAGCAGCAATGGGGAGGGGCAGAGAGGAAACATGTGTCTTCCTCCCCAGAACGCCACTGTCCTCGTCCTCTGAGAGCCTCGGATATCACGCTGCGGCAGAGCCGACCGCAGCTGAGAATGTGCAGAAACCAGACCCCACCCCGGGCCCCTTAAAGCCATTAAGCGTGTGTCAGCCCAGGCTGGACCCCCCGATCCCCCCCGACAGCAAAGACCTCATGTTCCATGCTCAGCGCAGCAGCCCTGGGAAATGCTCACTGGGCCAATCAAGACCCTGAAACGTAATCACAGTTCACACATCCTGAAGCAATAACGACTTCAAAACCCCCTTTCACGTGTGATTTATACACAAGCATATTTCTCCCTTGACCCTTCCCTCCCCTCCCCATTCCCATTCTGCTCACTCCACCCAAATCCAAACGGTTCGAAAGTCAATATTCCTAGGTCCTGCTAAAAAGTCCAGATGGAAAAACGCCTGGTCTGCATCAGGAGGAAAAGAACTAACACCACCTGCCATTAAAATTCTGGTACACACAATTGTGCAGAGACGTGAGTGTGTGTGTGTGTGTGTTCTAAGAGGTTCAGACGAGAAAAAATTAATTAAGCCTGCACTTCTGTGCCAAGGAATCGAATACTCTCTGGGGCCCGGTATTGCGGCAAAGCAATGCGCTCCCACGGAGTGGCTGGTTCTGATCCAGTGTGCTATAGAAAGAAGGGAAAATGAAGGAAAACCCGAGAAGGGAGGGCTCTGCCAACGAGGGAGCCTTGTCATTGTTTTTGCCCCTCGAAGGATGCTCGAGGTTGTGCAAGGGAAGTACCACTAAATGCCCACCTGCTGTGTGCCAGGCAAGGCATGGGCAGGATTAAAAAAAAAGGGGGGGGGAATAAGGGCTGGAGAGATGGCTTAGCAGTTAAGCGCTTGCCTGTGAAGACTAAGGACCCAGGTTCGAGGCTCGATTCCCCAGGACCCACGTTAGCCAGATGCACAAGGGGACGCACGCGTCTGGAGTTTATTTGCAGTGGCTGGAGGCCCTGGCATGGCCATTCTCTCTCTCTCTCTCTCTCTGCTTCTTTCTCTCTCTGTCGCTCTCAAATAAACAAATAAAAATAAACAAAAAAAATTTTTTTTAAAGGGTGAATATGGAGATGGAACCCAGAATCTGTCGGACGGCAGGCTTTGTGCAGCTAAGAGAGGACGGAGACCAGTTCAGCCTCTGTGAGGTCCCAGGGAGGAAGAGATGATGAGGAGGGGTCAGGAGGAAGGAAATGAGCAAGAAGATAAGCTGGCCTTTTAGGACCGACAGCAAATCTAAAGGAACATCTGGAAGGACTAATGAAATAGTTATTTTCCCAATGTTAGACTTCAAGGCGTGCACCCAGTGTGCACAGACCTCCCGCGTCAGAGAAGAAGGAAAACTCAACAGAGAGTCCCCGGCTGATGACATCTGCTGGGGACCCTGCGTCCCCCAGGGGAAAAACCACCACGGCCACAGCACCTTGATAACCTGAGCCTGGGGCTTTCCCGAGCTCTGGTCTTTGCTCTCGCCAATTGCAAGCGCAGGTGTGAGAAATGGAAATAAAATAATTTCACGGCCAGGAGACCATGCAACAGGCACGTTCTTTTCCAGAAGACCACGGAAGTACAGAAACAGCCCCAAGTGGGGACGGGAAGGCTGACAGGACCTCCAGGAAACAGCCTACTGCTAGAGTGTGGGGGTCGGGGCCAGGGGGACATGTCAGCGAGTGGCAGCAGCTTCGTTGAGCGTGAAGAACAGCTGGCCCCCTCTTCTCGGATGGCTTCGCTTGACAACTGGCTGCCTCTGGGTACAGGGGGGTCCCCAGACGCTTTACCGGGGTCAAGGAGAAGAGCATGGGCGGCTTCCAACTTTCTCACCTCATCCCACTTGAGAGTCTGGACAAAGAAGAGAAGCCCCCCCCCAAGTACAGAAGAAGAACCTCTTTTTTTTTTTTCTTTGAAGAGTCAAACCTGGGGTCAACTCTGGGAGAAAGCAGAGGGCTAGACGCAAGGGTGTTCAGCAAGTGAGACAAGGCGGCGTTAGCAGAAGGCGTCACACACGTCGTGGTCAGAGCCAAACCCATCCCCACACCCTCGGAGAGCTACGGCTAACACGGTTCCCCGTGGCCTGCTCACGGAAGAGACAGCCCACGCTTTAACATAGGAGAAAGCTCGGGGCCTGGCTGTCCATCCGTGTGTGCGTGCGTGTGCATGCGTGAGTGTGTGTGTGTGTTTGAGTGTGTGCCTGTACGCCCCCTTCTTCTACTGGTTACAAAGAAACACGGACTAATTTGTTTCCCTGCCAAAATCACTTCAGAGCTTGTCGAAGGGACTTTCAAAGGAGGAATAAGCTCCTTGGGAAGGGATTAACCCTCATTCAGCTTTTTGCCTGACTGCGTAGCGTGAAATAAACATTTGCCAAAGTGAAGGAAGATTAGTCACCTGTTCTGGGAATTTATAATACCACCCTGAGGAAGTGTTTTCCTTAATCCCAGCCATGGTCCTTTATCTTCTTCCAGGTTTCTGCTGTGGGTGGGGGGGGGGATGGACAAAAAAACAAAACCTTTCATTCACTCCTCCATCCATTCAACAAGCATTTGCTAACCATGTGGGATAAACCAGGCACTGCGGTAGGCGAGGCGGGAATGGACCTGGGAACAAGGAGGAAACTCTCCCGCTCCGCAAGAGTCTAGCACGCAGAGAGACAAGCCAGAGGTCACAGTGAGCACCGTGGGGCTGGGGAGATGGATGGCTCGGTGGCTGAGACGCAGGCACGGGGGCGGCACGTTCGGTCCTCAGCACCAACAACAAAAGCTGGGTGTATCTAGATGCCCCTGTCACCCCGGCATTGGAGGGTGTGGTCAGAGACAGGAGGACTGCTGGGACTAATCAAAAGATGGCAGGTTTGTAACTCCAGAGACCCTGTCTCAAGGACACAGGGCAGAAAAGAAATACGGAAGGAAATCTAATGTCCTGTGGCCTTCACACACATTTACACAGGGAGTGCATGTCTGTGCACACACAAACTACACACACACAAACTATACACACACACAAACTGTACACACAAACACTACACATACAAACACTACACACACAAACTGCACACACACAAACTATACACACACACAAACTACACACACACACAAACTAGACACACACAAACTATACACACACACAAACTAGACACACACAAACTAGACACACACAAACTGTACACACACACAAACTACACACACATACAAACTATACACACATACAAACTACACACACACAAACTAGACACACACAAACTAGACACACACACAAACTAGACACACACACAAACTAGACACACACACGCATAAGAGGAAGAAATATTGGGCGCTATGCATCGTATTATGGAAGCACGTGGCAGAAAGTTGTACTTATGAGAGGGGATGGGGAAGCAATGTCTCAGAGAGAGTGATGATCAAGCTTGTGGCGCACACCTTTAATCCCAGCACTCGGAAGGCAGAGGCGGGAGAATCGCCATGAGTTCGAGGCCACCCTGGACTACATAGTGAATTCCAGGTCAGCCTGGACCAGAGTGAGACCCTACCTCGAAAAACAAAACACAAAAACAAAAACAAAACAAAACAAAATGAAAGCTTGAAGGATGTTGGGAGTCAGACACAAGAAGCACGCATAGGGTGGGCTCAGCGGAGCAGATACGAAAGTTGTGAGGTTGGAAGACGGGGGGGAGAATGTAGTTTTGAAGCTCATGTTGAGTACACAGAATTACTGAAGCAGCATAACGAGCTTTCAAGTCAGAAACCGAGCCGACTGGCTCTGCCAAACGTGGAGACCAGCAAGAGATACAGGTGTTTTTCTTAGGGCCATGGTGATGGAGATTAAGTGAGACAGGAAAAACTTAAGAGATGTCTTTAGAGATGAGGATTGCGAGAGTTTGGGATTGCCCACTAGGGGAGAGAGCAGCTGGGAAGGCCTCTCACAGTCATGATTTGACCATGAGCAGGAGCAGGCGACTCGGTCTATTAGGGTGGGAAACAATGGACAAGATTAGCAAGACGTGGCAGGGTTTGGGGGAGCCCTGCTCAGATTGCATCCCAGCGAGTTTAAGGGACCTGTGACATTGGAGCAGGTGGATATATAGATGTGTAGCTTAGCCACAGAAAAAAGTCCGTGGGTACTTGGGAGTCCTCCTCACACAGATATAGGACTGCTGGAATGCTTGACATTGGCCATGGGGACTCCATGGAGAGCAGAGACAAGAACTCAGGGAAGGGTTAGGAGAAAATCATCTGGCAAGGTAGGAAGAAACAGCACAGAGGCAGGAAGAGAGCCAGGACAGTGGGGCCCCACCAAGAAGAGTAAGGACTTTTCAAGAAAGAGGAGAGCCCAGAAGGCCATGGGGGTCTGCGCTAACAGGAACATGGACATAGAGAGTCTGGATGAGAGAAGTTCTCTGTGGAGGGGAAGAAGGCGGGAGGAGCCGAGGTGGGGAGGGGACAGAGAGGCCCAGTAGCCACCATGTCCTGGCAGTGAGGGTACTCGGGTACTGCTACTGAGGCCAGGAACTTCACCACGGCTGCCACTGTAAAATTCGGATCACGCCAGAGCTTTCTTTTTGGGTTCTCACTCTATACCTGAGTCGTGAGAGCACTGTTTGCCTGTTCCATGAACAGACCTGGGCACAAACTGTCGCAGCCTTGTGGCTTTCTGGGGCGGGGCGATGGCAGGTCACTTAAAACCTCACCTTTCCACGGCTGCCATTTCTCTCAGATGGGCTCGCCACCAACTTGTGTCGGTAACCGAGCAGTCACTCAGGGACGCCGGACCTAAGGGAACTTGCTATATCTCCCCGTCTATCCCAGGAAGCCTGGGACATTCTCGGCAAACAGCGGCACTCGGACAGTGAATCGGTCCTTGTCAAACAGTGAGTGCTGAGCTCCAGGACGGGGATCTCATGGAAACCTCCCCTCAAGATCCGCGCCAGATCTCCGACCTGAGGTCCTGTGCCAGGGAGGAGAGGAGGAGGTGGAGATGGCCCCAAACCCACAGCCAGAGAGGTAAACAGAAGACACGGGCCATCTCTACGACACACCAGGCCATCCCAAGGGGTCAGGTTCAGCCTCGTCTTGGGAGGCTTATGCCACTGTCCCCAACCCCCAAGTAGGAATAAAGATTGCTGATGGTCACACCTAGGGTAGAAAAGTCCGTAACTTCTGGTGTTGAGCGAATTTAAACTGGACGGCTGCTGCAAGTCTTCTGGGGAGCTATCCTTCGTTCCTTTCTTAGTCAGTGATTAATGCTGACCTACTAGAACCTCACAAGAGTTGGTGTCACCCTACTAAAGGCATCAGAGAGCACCTATAGGCATTTCTGGTTGTCACAGCAACTGCTGGTTAAGGCGCTTGCCTGAGAAGCCTCAGCACCCATGTTCGACTCTGTGGATCCCACATAAGCCAGATGTGCAAGGTGATACGTGCACAAGGTCACACGTGCGCACAAAGTGGTGCACAAGTCTGGAGTTTGATTACAGTGGCTGAGGCCCTGGCATGCCAATTCTCTCTCTCTCTTTCCTTCTCTGTCATTACAAAAGGCCAGCCTGAGCTGGGCGTGGTGGCACAAGCCTTTAATCCCAGCACTCGGGAGGCAGAGATAGGAGGATCGCCGTGAGTTCAAAGCCACCCTGAGACTCCATAGTGAGTTCCAGGTCAGCCTGGGCTAGACCCTACCTGGAAAAAAAAGAAAGAAAGAAAAGAAAAAGAAAAAAAAGGCCAGCCTGTTGGGCTTGCCTCAAAAACAAACAAACAAACAAACAAACAAACAAACAAACAAACAGCGTGGATCTTGCCCCATTACACACTGTTCCACCCCAAGGAACCATGGCAGTCCCTGCTAAGGAAAACTCACTTCTCCAGTTGAACGTGGATGGCCTGTCATTGGCTGTGCAATTCCAAGGGCACTTGCATGATAAGGGCATCAACGTGCAACAATTTGCCTCTCTACGATGGCACCCCTTCCTTCCTTTCTCTCTTCCTGCCCACAGCACCCTGGGGTCCACCTGATGTGGAGAGGTGGATTTCATTGCTCCCAGCTTGCGAGAGTCGGGCCTGCTTCCTCACACCTTGTGCAATGCTCTGTTCTCCTCACTGCCTCTCGTTGCTGCTGCTTCTCCTTGCTTAGCCTTCTTAGTCCCTGTCTAACATGAAAGGGCCTTCAAGGGGGGGTGGGCAGAGCCAGCTTCTTGCAAGTCGTGAAAGAGCAGCATGTTCCCAATTCAGTCGGTGACTGCTCTGAGCAAGACGGTAACTGCTATGAGTCATACCTAACTCCCTTCTCCCATCATCCACAGAGTCGAGATACAAGCCCTGTGGACTCTCGTTAGGTTAGGATGGCACGTGCCATGGCTTGGGGCTCCTTGAGAGAGAAGGGGTATGTGTGTGTAAGTTAGAGACCTGAGAGCTTTCCACATATCTATGCATATGAGCACGGTACTGTCGTGGAGTTTACGGATAGCCCCGGTCCAAATATGCATTTGCTCTGTGACAGCTGTGGAGGCCAGAACTCCCAAGCCCGACTCACAAGCACCTTTCCCTCACCTCTCAGTTGACTCACACTGCTTAACCCAGGCAGTCTTAGGCTGCTGTCTCAGGAAGCCTGGCATAGCTTTCCCAGAGCTGACAGCGATAGGAGACAGATGTGTGCAGGCATGAGAAGGAGTAGCAGGCTCGCATGTGGTGAGAGCCCGGGAGCTGTGAGGGAAGAAATGGGGGCAGTTTAAAGAGGCACAGGCAGGCGCCAGATGCATGCTGGGGTGCCCCTGTCGGCAGGGCAGCCTCTCTCTCTCTGCTGCCTGCATGAAGATGTTTCCACAGGAAGGCAGACTGCGCCCGTGGCGGGAGGGCCAACCCCGAGCTCCCATTTCGCCCCACATGTTGGGCTCCGGCTGAGGACTCTGTTCTGGCCACGGAGGAATCTCAAAGAGAGTGCCACGCACCTCTCGTTTGCACTCCCGTGGAAGCCAAGTCCTGGGTAATTAAAGGGCAACACTGGGAAACATCTGGAGCCCAGAGGCAGGGACCAGGATGAGAACCCACATAGCTGTCCCTGAACCTCTGCGTCCTTCCTCGCCAGCCTGCGCTAGCTCCGCTCGCTCCTGCTCTCCCCGCCCCTTCCACACCTCCGTGCATCTTCTCTCCCCACCACCCACTAGTCCCTGCCAGGGACCTCCTCACTTTCTCTCCACTGGTCTCAGAAGCTCCCCAGATGCTTCCAACACAAGGCAGGAGTAGCTGTCAGAAACTTAATCAGCTGACTTAGTTAATTTAATCACCTCTATATTGGCCATTGCTCTTGCTCAGATTAATAATAATGTGGCTCTGGGGGGGGGGCGGGGGTCTCTGCCCTGCTCGGCTTCACCCCGAAAAGCAACAATTGTGTGTCTGCACACAGCCCAGCCGGCCCTTCGAGGCTGTGCACAGAAATGAGAGCACCCCGGCGTCTTTCCTTCCTGCGTGGGTAGACATGTTGGAGCCCTTGTCCCCTGCATAACAGAAGGCCTTCTTACGTGTGAGTAACGCCTTTTCTTAATTAAGCCAGCTAATGGGAGGCCAAGCAGGAAAGACCCCAACCCAGGGAGAACGGTACCCTTAAAAAACATGGGGGTGAGGGGGGGCCAGGCAGGCATCGTGGGAAGCAGTCACCTGCAGAGGCTGTGTCAAGACACCAGGGATCTAGGGATGGATCTGCAGGCCAGGAAATGTCCATGGCCTCAAGATACAGGAAAGATGGCAGAGGCCGCTGATCTACTGCCTTTAGGTGAAGCATGACCTCACTCAAGCCTGGACTTTAGACTCCTGACCTCTGGCAGTGGTCAGTAAATGCTTGTTGCCCTCAGCAAGCCCAGGTGTGGTGCTTTGTCACCGTAGCCCCAGTAAACACGTACGTGTCTCCCGCTCTCAGGGCTTGGTGACCGTGCGACGGTCTACGACACACTGGGTAAGGCTGAGTTTTTGTTAACACATCACCGAACACAAGCTCCGTCATGTCTACCTCGGATCAAAGGCGCTTCTGGAATGTGTCTAAGGAAAACTCAAACCATCCCCTGCAGGGTTCCCTGATCTCTTCTTCCCTCCTCCCCTGAAGTCTGCACTGCAGGAAAGTTCTGGATGCCAGGCTGCTTCTGTTGCTGCTGGGCCTGGGAGACATTCGTGACCCTGCTACTACGCGGTCAGCCGGGAAAAGATCCTGAACAAGCGGGGCTTGAGGGGGCATGAGGGAGCAGAAAATGCTCCAAGTATCCGAAACATCTGCGGGGAGAAGAGATAACAGCCAAACATGGATCAAAGAGATTTCTAAGCCACGGAGGGAGCGGTTTTACAGTGCGGACGCATGGAAAACACCCACTGGAGGTGCTGCTGGCCAGGCTCCGGTTCGTCCCGAGTGGAACAAATCCTCTGATAAGGCAAGCAGGTCTGCGAGGGGTGGCAAAGAGAAGCACGCTCGCCGATCTGGAAACCAGAGAAGCCCACAGCGTGCGCCACAGCGGGGTTCACGGGCGTGGTGAGAAAACGCAGGGACATGCAACCAAGGGGGAGAGCGTCGCCGTCCAGGGCTGGACGAAAGTCCCGTCAGTAAGTTACACACGAACACCACGGTGCCAGACGCACTTGCAACAGACTCTGAAGTCAAACACTATGAACAGAGGGATGATAATACTCATCTGTGCATCTGCGCTTGTTTTTTTTTTTAATGTATTTTATGCACCACCGTTTATTAAGTGCTTTTGGTATATGCCAGCGATATTCTAAGGCTTCTCGGTGTATGCAGCCATGAAATCCTCACACAAGCTGGAGTGTGGTCACATCACTATCCTCCTCTTGTTTATTTATTTATTTATTAGAAAGAGAGGGAAAGAGGGCTGGAGAGATGGCTTAGCGGTTAAGAGCTTGCCTGTGAAGCCTAAGGACCCCAGTTAGAGGCTCGATTCCCCAGGACCCACGTTAGCCAGATGCACAAGGGGGCGCACACATCTGGAGTTCGTTTGCAGTGGCTGGAGGCCCTGGCACGCCCATTCTCTCTCTCTCTCTCTATCTGCCTCTTCTCTGTCGCTCTCAAATAAATAAATAAACAATAAACCAGAGAGAGAGAGAGAGAGAGAGAATGGGCACACCAGGGCCTCCAGCCACTGCAAATGAACTCCAGACGCATGCGCCCTCTTGTGCATCTGACTTACGTGGGACCTGGAGAATCGAACTTGGGTCCTTTGGCTTTGCAGGCCAGCGTCTTAGCTGCTAAGTCATCCTCTAGCCCTATGCACATTTTACAGATGAGGAAATGAGGATGACACAGACATCAAGTGACTTCTTTAAAGTCCCCCTGCTAGTAAGTGGCGGGGCTGGATTCAAAACCAAGCCTGCCTCGTTCCTGTCCACACCCCAGCCCCAAGATCCTTTGCAACTGTGCTATGGAAGATAATGCACTTAGCTGACAGGCTGGGGTTGATGGGAAGAAAAGACTTGAGGAGAGTCAACCACAGACTAGAAAAAGCACACAGAGAGCCCAGAAGATGAAGTGACAGGCGCAAAGGGCCGCCTTCTAATCATCCAGTGTAGGTCCACAGGGGTGGCTTAGGCATGAGGGACCCCAGGGTCTCTCTGCTGTCCTGTGAGGGTCATCAACCAAGTGCCTCACGGCGATGTCAAAGCCTTTGAGAATCGCCGCCTTTCTTCCAAATATTGACACTGGTAACCAGAAAGGTAACTTCTAGAAGCACATTCTGAGAGAATAACCAGATATGTCTGCAAAAAACGAATATCTGAGGTTGGTAACCTCAGTATGAAAGCAAGGAAAACAAACTTCCTTCGTGAAGTGGCTAGAACACACTGGTATGTGGTAATCGTCAAGTTACATGCCTTCATTGCTTTATAAAGATACCAGGAGGAGTTCAGTATTAAGCAGGATTCAACATTAAACAGAAGACACCAGAAAAAAACAAACAAACAAAACACTTATGTATTTGATGAGCCCCTAATAAAAAAAAATGACCCACCCACATGCACACGGACCCACAGACAGGACAAGAACTACCAACAAGGCATCCTAGAATGTGGATGGGACTTCTGGTCTGCACTCTGTTTCTGATTTTTTTTTTTTTAACATTTTCCCAATTGCCTGCATTGAACGTACATTACAATAGGTATTCACTGCATGATCAGGAAATGATGTTTGCTATAGCTACCTTGGGAATGGCTCCTAGTGTTCGACCTGCGTCTTTCCCACATTTCCTGGAGTGTAAAAAAGAAAGTGTGTGTGTGGGGGAATCCTGATGTCTACAATGCTGTTTCTATGGTCTTAAGATTAATCTAGGAAAAGCCAGTACGTTTGAATTAGGGAGGTCAGTATTTTGTGTTTTTACTTAGAGAAAAGAAGTGACTACCAATGACTTGAGGATCACTGAGGAGGCGGACTGAGTGAGATGTCCTAAGCCAAGACTGATCTACACTCCTTTCCTGCATCGTGACAGAGTGGATTTATGAGCCAGGCAGCATCTGTTCAGAAGTGTCAGAGGCAAAGAGATGGGGTAAATGAAGGAGGCCAAAGCCTTACAGGAGGACCTTGACCACGTTTTCCAGTGGCTAAGACTGGGAGCAAGGTTTTCTGCACCTCAGGAGGTACCAGCCTTCCCAAGAAGTCAGTGGGGTTCCTGCTCCTTCTTCCACTTAGTAAAGTGCTACCTGCCCTTCAGCGTCCCCACTCCGGGGTATGAAGTCCGGGTGCCAGCTGTCGTGATGGGGTTCTGACATGACTTCCTGTGCCGGGCCCCTCACGGAGATTAGACACCCAAGGGGGTTCTCCAAGTGGCACAGATGAAAGCAGGCCTGTTGCTCCCTCAAGTCTACACTTCTCTGGGCTCGTGTGGGAGCCAAGGAGATTAGTTCACAAATTCTTCCAAAGCCCAGAGCCCGAAGATAGGCCAGCATGCAGCCTCAATCCCCAGCTGCAGGCTGGCCTAGAATTCCAGAGCGCAAGGGTAACCATGAGCTCTGCTCTACTGCTGGGCCAATAGTAGGTGATTGGCTAAACAGATGGAGAAGCTTTCTAAAAGTCAGGGATTAGAGGCCTTGGCTTCCAGCCTCCTAGAGGGAAAGGCTTATCAAGAGGCTGGGAAAGGACGGGGAACTATATATGTGTGTATCTGTACATGCGCAAGACAGAAAATGCATGTGTCAAAATATTTTAACTGACTAAATGCAGGGTTTAACTTGGACATTATGTTAGGGTTTCACAAACCAGGCCTGATGGCTGTCAGAACTCATAGGGACCTAATGATTTGTTTACTTTCTTTTCTTTTCCTCCCCCCTCCCCCCGCATCCAGAAGTAGGGTCTTGCTCTAGCCCAGGCTGACCTGGAATTCACTATGTAACCTCAGGGTGGCCTCCACCTTGATCCTCCTACCTCTGCCTCCCCGGTGCTGGGATTGATTTGTTTACCTTTGACACCTAGCAAGAGAGCTGTGAGTGCTCCTTCCCTTCCCTACAGGGCCCACTGTTGCCTGATCCCAGCAAGCTTGGGCTGGTGTCAGAAGTGTGGGGATTTTCTCTGAAGCTCTGTGTGCACTTCGGGTAAGCCCTTCCTCTCTTGGGACTGGGATAACAGAAAAACAGAAGAAGAAGAAGAAAAAAAAATAGTGTGCCGAATGCTCAGTTCAGAGGGAAAGTTCGGGGGCTGGGGGGAGGTTGAATCTCAAACAGTGGACCTCCGGAGCGGAACCCCACGAGATGGAGCACAGTATTAAACTAGGAACAGATGAGGAGATCCCCAAGAGAAGGTTCCCAAAGCTCAAAGGACACTATTAAGGGGGAGAACTAATAAAACCCAAAACAGCCAAAGAGGAGAAAGACCACCATGAGAGGGAAATGGGCACTGTACCCCCAAACCACAATGCCCTGGAGCTTGGGGGCAGTCCTGAGCCATAGCTCCGATTAATTCTCTACTTAACTTCTGTTCGGGAACTCAGTCAATCTCCAACCACTCCAGGTTCTCTGTACCTCTTGGACCTGGCTTGTGTTATCTTTACCCCTGTAATATCCTCACTCAACCCAGGGCTCACCCAGCAGGGGTCTCTGCAATGCCCACTGCTATCATGCATGCCACACCATGGCTGGGCCACTTCCATATTCAGTGATATCTTCTTACATGCACTGTAGGTCCTGAGAGGGAAAGAACCATGCGTTTCTGTATTCCCCGCCAGCACAGAACACAATACCTTACCATATCAGGCCCTCTGAAGCCAGTTGCTGAATGACTTGCTGTTTTAAAACCAGAGTTTGTGCCCATTCAGTCATGGGCCCAGTTCATTTTTCAGATTAGATAAATGAAGCATACTGAACATTCCAACTATTTTTATTTCTTCTGTGTTCCCGGTAACAGTGCACGTTTCTCAGGCATGGGAAGTAAGTTGTTTCTACTGGGTCCAACAAGAACAATGGCCTGTCTCTCCTGTAGAGTTGTCACTGCTGCTGCTCCCACTGTGTCCTCTCTCTCCTCCACTCCACCAGTCACCTGTCAGCAGGTCCTTTCAGCTCCCCTTCTGAGCAGACCCTCATCGTCATGGTGGACTATGTTACCTGACGGTGACACTGCCGTTGACCTTTGACCTCCACATCCAAGTGAACCCATGTGAACCAGTACCTGCAAAAACACATGCACCCACACAAACTCACACCACCCATAAAACCCATCTTGTAAGCAGTCGCTGCATGTGGGCACTAAGGGCTTATGCCATCTGGCCCACTCTGTCCCAGACACAAACATTCTGGTGTTATCTTGACCAGACTACGCTAAAAGGCTGTCTTCCGCTGTCTGTCAGACCACTGTATTTCCAATCATGGTGCCCATATCCACGTGAAAACTTTGCTCATTCTCCGTTTCTCTGCGTGGGTGTTTGCTTAAGACGGTGTTCACTGGAGATCAAGCTTTGTCAGGGCAAAGGGAACTGTTTCCTGTTTAGGGATCTCTCTGGAACATGAAGAGCATCGCCCAGCTCACAGAAGAGCTCACCAAATATTTCCAGAACTTCTACACCACGTCCCGCCTGCCCATATTGCAGAATGGCCATGGGGCCAGACACTGCGCACTGGCCCATACTGCAGAATGGCCATGGGGGCAGAAACTGTGCACTGGCCCATACTGCAGAATGGCCATGGGGGCAGACACTGCACACTGGCCCATACTGCAGAATGGCCATGGGGGCAGACACTGCACACTGGCCCATACTGCAGAATGGCCATGGGGCCAGACACTGCACACTGGCCCATACTGCAGAATGGCCATGGGGGCAGACACTGCACACTGGCCCATACTGCAGAATGGCCATGGGGGCAGACACTGCACACTGGCCCATAGTGCAGAATGGCCATGGGGGCAGACACTGCACACTGGCCCATATTGCAGAATGGCCATGGGGGCAGACACTGCACACCGGCCCATACTGCAGAATGGTGATGTGGGCAGACACTGCACACTGGCCCATACTGCAGAATGGCCATGGGGCAGACACTGCACACTGGCCCATACTACGGAATGGTCATGGGGGCAGACACTGCACACTGGCCCATACTGCAGAATGGCCATGGGGCAGACACTGCACACTGGCCCATACTACGGAATGGTCATGGGGGCAGACACTGCACACTGGCCCATACTGCAGAATGGCCATGGGGGCAGACACTGCACACTGGCCCATACTACGGAATGGCCATGGGGGCAGACACTGCACACTGGCCCATACTGCAGAATGGTCATGGGGCAGACACTGCGCACTGGCCCAAATTGCGGATGGTCATGGGAGGAGAGACTGCACACTGGCCCATACTACAGAATGGCCATGGGGGCAGACACTGCACACTGTGGGCCTTGCACAGGTCCATACCCAGGTTCAGGACCCTTTATGCAAATAGACAAGCCAGCAAATCCTGAATGGATTTTTAAATTTTTTCACTGGATTCGGAAACTGATTATCTAATGACCCAGGACTTAGGGAGCTGCATCTTCACCACTGGAGATATCCCCTAAGGTCTTCTTAGTTTAAGCTTGAAAAGAAAAACGCAGGAGTTAAAGAGGAGAAGGTTGATACACACTGGGAAGGATGAATACAATGAAGGTTGTGCTTTCTGCGCTCAAGAGGTAGAGGCCGGAGGCTTCCTAGAGAAGGGCTGCGGGCTGCGTGTGGGGAATGAAGGGCACAGTGGGCTGGTGAGTGAACTTTAGAGGTGACCCAGCCTTCCTGGATTCCTTGTTTTCTCCACAAAGTGCCTGGCTGAACTGTTAACCAGGGACAGCTCTGCCATGCCCTAAGGCTAGGAAACCATCAGACTCCTGCGGGGGATACACCACCCTTTCCTTTGCCTGCCTGTCTCATCAGAGGAGCTGTCCTCCAAATTAGCCTGAGTCTTGTTGGTACCCTCTCCCTTCCCTCCAGCAAGAGCTCCTGGGAAGCAGAGGTTTGGTCCCACCGTTCCGTACTGGGACTGTGTGCAGACCCAAAGAGACTGGCCTCTTTCTGACGCCCCCACTCCATAGAATATCACCCGAGGATCCTCTGTGGCTCACAGACACTTCCACTTATGCCACTCTTTGCTGATCATTTTAACAGGCAACTGTGGGCATGCTCAGTGGACCGTCTGTGCACTGAGAACCGCTGCCCCCTTGCTGAAAGCTGAGCTTCTGAAGCCCATGGCTATTTTGATGGGAATGACACCACCAGCATGCTTCTCTGGTCCACATCTTCATGAACTAGAGTGAGCTGCTGACTGAGGCTACACCACTCAGAATCTCTTCGTAGGGAATTTGAAATTGAGGCTGAACCAGAGAGACAGACAGACGGATGCAGGGATGGGTGGTCCTGGGACTATAATGCAGGTAGACAAAATAGTATGTTACAAAATCTGTTTGGAGTTCTTGTCCTTGAATTCCTTAAGATGCTATTAGATCTTTGATTTTCCCTTTGGGTTAATTAGTAGTATCCCAAACAATCATGTCAGCACAGTGATAGCTAGCTAGCGTTCATCGAATCCTGACCATGTTACAGACTCGGGACCATCTTCTCTGTCTTGCTGAGGACTCTCAACTATATGGTGGGCCAGGCCCAGCTATTATCTGTCCCCATCCTTTATTACTTAAGGTCAATGCCTGAATCGTAAGAGATGTTACCCAAGTCTCACAACTAAGATGTGATCAAGGTGGGATTTAAGACAAGGCTGATGTTCCACAGAATTTGTTTTGAATTACAGGAATGCACAGCTACCCAGTTTTGCACTTAAAAAAGCCATCTCCTGACATGGGGCAGGCACTGTGTGAACACGAGAAGGCCCAGTTCTTGTCACTGATGTCCTCAACTGCGGCAGACCTCTCTCACGTTTCATGTGATAGGGGCGATCTGAAGAATTCTAGAGGGATTCCTTTGTCAAGACACCAGATTGAGTACACACGGTAGTTTCCCTGCTCATACCTGACATCATATATGATGCAGAAAACACATTAAAAATAAGCGTGTAATGGGCTAGTACTGGAAACAAGGAGATGCATTTTCATTGCCTGAAAACGGAGGGATCCACCCAAGAAAGCAAAGCAGATCCAGGTGTGCAATGAGTGTGCCACAGAAGGCCAGTGACGATCAGAGCAAACAGCTGCCCATCCCAGAGAGACAGAGAGAGTGAACTCTCCCCCCCCCCCCCAAACCCTCTAACTTAAGAAAACATTAAGAGAGGCTCCGGGAAGGAATTCAAATGCTTAATAGTCTCAAAGACAGGAGGCACTGCATTGGCAAAGATAAGAACTTGCACTTCCAAAGGGAGTTTTCACGAGGCAAGGAAGAGGTCAGGCTGGAGAGATGGCTTAGCGGCTAAGTGCTTGCCTGTGAAGCCTGAGGACCCCGGTTTGAGGCTCGATTCCCCAGGACCCACGTTAGCCAGATACACGAGGGGGTGCACGCGTCTGGAGTTCGTTTGCAGTGGCTGGAGGCCCTGGCATGCCCATTCTCTCTCTCTCTCTCTCTCTCTCTCTGTCTGTAGCAAGGACCTACTTTGCAGAAGTGGTGGTCAACCCGTGAAGTATACTCAGATTTCCTGGATGGTATGAATCAATGAACCCTGCTAAGCACAGGCCCCTCTGAATGTCCTTGGCCACATGTAGCCCCTTGCAGATGGCAGAACACTCTTACTTCCCAATGACATTGTCAGGAAGAAATAGGGTCATACACTGTCATTCGTTGGGGCCACAGCACCAAGAGTTCTTATTTCGTTTTTTTTTTAAATTTAATTTATTTATTTGTTATGAGAGAGAGAGAGAGAGAGAGAGAGAGAGAGAGAGAGAGAGAGAATGGGCACGCCAGGGCCTCTAGCCACTGCAAACGAACTCCAGATGCATATGCCACCTTGTGCATCTGGCTTATGTGTGTCCTGGGGGAATCGAACCTGGGTCCTTTGGCTTTGCAGGCAAACGCCTTAACTGCTAAGCCATCTCTCCAGCCCGCTTCTTATTTCTTCATGGCGCCACTTGAGATGTCCCTGAACTGTTTCAGGAGCACCTAGGTATTGCAATATCTCCTCAGAAGCCCCTCTCCAAGCCCGACTGAGAAGAAACAGGGAGATGTTATTTCAAGAAGTATCGGGGCCTGTTAGGCATGTAGCCCCACGGCGGAGAGCTTACTCAGCATGCTCAGGTCCTTGGTTCCATCACCACAGACACACACGAAGTGTTCAGATTCCACCACAATACACATTTGTAATTTACAGCTTCCAGTATACTTTTCTATGCCTGATTTCACCCCAAACTCCACTTTAATTGTGCTATGAAGGTAGGGTTTTTTTTTTAATTTTGTTTATTTTTATTTATTTATTTGAGAGTGACAGACAGAAGGAGGCAGAGAGAGAGAGAGAGAGAATGGGCGCACCAGGGCCTCCAGCCACTGCAGACGAACTCCAGACGCATGTGCCAACCTCGTGCATCTGGCTAACGTGGGTCCTGGGGAATCGAGCCTCGAACCAGGGGTCCTTAGGCTTCACGGGCAAGCGCTTAATGGCTAAACCATCTCTCCAGCCCAAGGTAGGGTTTATTATAACACTTTACCAGAGAGGAAAACAGGCTCCAAGAGGCTGTGATCACTGGTGATCCACTGGAGAGGAAAAGAATCCGGTCTACTTCACGGCAGGTGCAGGGTAGACTCCGTCACTGTGTTGCATTAGTCTCAAGGTGGAAAAATAACCCCAGGAACATTTTCTCTTTTAATTCCTGTGCATAATCCCACAAGGAGGTCGTCAGAGAATCACTCCTCGTAGCTCTCACAGTCACCGTGTCAGATATCCCTCGGGACTGTCATGCCCTTCACGTCAGTTAATGTTCTCTTTCCAGGTTGTCATACCGTAGACACTGGCCAACAAAATTAATTTCCCCAGCATTCAGAATGACTGCTTCTACTCACCGTTCTTCTTCCTCCTGGACACCTGACTACTCTTTGGTTAGAAAATCCAGTGATATTTCAGGGGCTAGAGAAATGGCTCAGTGGTTAAGACACTTGTCTGCAAAGCCTAATGACCAGGGTTCAATTCCACGGTACCCACATAAAGCCAGATGCACAAAGTGGTGCGTGCATCTGGAGTTCGTTTGCAGTGGCTAGGGGCTCTGTGTGTCCATTCCAATATTCTCTCTCTCCCTCTCTCTCTCTTTTCTTTTCCATCTCTTTCTCTGCTTACAAATAAATTTACAAAAAAATTTTTTAAAGGGGTTGAAAAGAAAAAACAAAGGGGCCGGAGAGATGGCTTAGCGGTTAAGCGCTTGCCTGTGAAGCCTAAGGACCCTGGTTCGAGGCTCGATTCCCCAGGACCCACGTTAGCCAGATGCACAAGGGGGCGCACTGCGTCTGGAGTTTGTTTGCAGTGGCTGGAGGCCCTGGAGCGCCCATTCTCTCCCTTCCCCTCTCTCTCTCTGTCGCTCTCAAATAAATAAATAATAAAAAATAAACAAAAAAAGGAAAAAGAAAAACAAAGGGCACTACTGAAGGAGACGGCTGTGTCTTTGGAAGTGACAAGGCAGCAGGCACACATAGGCGAGAACGGCTTCAGTTCAATGTGCGTGATAAGCGCGGAGAGACAGCGTTCAGGTTTGCTGCCCCCCCCCTGCTCTGTGCGGAGCTGTCTGACGTGTGCGCTCAGCCCCTCGTGCAGAACGAGGCTGTGCCTGCCAGACCTGCAGGTCGTGGCCGCACCGCCGCTCTGCCCGCTCTCTCGGAGGACCACCACGCAGTCCTCACACGTGGTCACCGTGGCGCATTCCACAGCACGCCGGCTACTTTCTATACTGTACCTCGGTCACTCAAGAGCCTTAAGACACCCAAGTCTAAAACTCCCACAGAAGCACATGCTTAATGATGGGCACTAAATATCTGGCCCAAATGTGCCAGGACAGCAACCACAGTAATAATCTTTTACAAAGTTGTAAACTGCAGACCCAAGGACCGGGTGGGAATCCGCGTGGTCCACTTTAAAGGTCAAAACAGATCCTTTCAGGTTTTACACTTGAGCCTCTTCCCCTAAACCTTTATTCCCCAGCACTCCTGCAAGCTCTGGGAGATCCAGGGACAGGAACAACTGCATTCTTTTTTAATTAACTAATTAATTAATTAATTTTTGTTTTCTGAGGTAGGGTCTCTCTCTGGTCCACGCTGACCTGGAATTAACTATGTAGTCTCAGGGTGGCCTCGAACTCATGGAGATCCACCTACCTCTGCCTCCCGAGTGCTGGGATTAAAGACGTGCACCACCACGCCCGGCACAACTGCATTCTTTTACAAGGAGGATATTGGGCTGAAGACACTGGGCCCAGGAGTGTCCCTTAGAAGGATCAACCCAAGACTTAATGCTCAGGCCTGGATCCTACAGACAAGGGAGAACAGACGAGGCTTCCTTGCTCACTGAACCAGCAGTGTCAGAAATCAATGGTCCTCATCCATAGACCTAGGGCTATAACTGCTGTGCAAATTCCTAGTGTGGAAAAGCTGAGGGCCATCTGCAACACAAACGCGTTGTGCAAACTGTCCTCCAGCCTGGAATAGTACTTGCCTTTAAGGGTTGCCGCGAGAACAAACGAGATAACTCAGAGAGCCTGTATACCATCATCAATGGCTATGAATGCTCGCTTGCTCTCTTTTTTTCTCCCTCTATGCTACCATTCATCCTTACAACCCCTTCCAGACGGTGAGGAATAGTAGGAACTTCATAGTCTTCAAAGCTTGTTCTTCCTCCTTGCCCACTGAATTCTGAGGCAAACACTGAGTAGGTAGGAGGCAGAGGGCTGAGGCAAAATTAGCTGGTATCCTTAACTCAATGAGGATTTCTCTGAAGTGTACCCAGGGCAAGACTGGAACACATACATGACAGAGCTGCAGGGTTAGCTCTGTGAGCTAGTGGCTCATAACCCAGGGATCACCTGGTGAGCTCTAAAGTCGCTTGGCATTCAGACTGAACTGGCCTGAATCACATCCTGAATGGGTACTGTTAGGCAGAGCACAGAGAGTCCCTGAAGTGGAAAGTGATTATAGAATACCCAGACCATGATGGAGAGTTTAAAGAACAGAGTGTAGAGACTATGATGGAGAGTTTAGAGACCAGAGTATAGAGACCTTGAAGTAGAAAGTGAGTATAGAATAGCCAGACCACGATGGAGAGATTAGAGACCAGAGTATAGAGACCTTGAAGTAGCAAAGTGAGTATAGAATAGCCAGACCACGATGGAGAGTTTAGAGACCAGAGTACAGAGACCACAATGGGAAGCTTGTGTTGCACAAAGGTCTTTGAGATGGCTACGACCCTCTGAGATGCATCACCAAGTAAAGTTCTAGCATTCCTGCCTCTCAAGTTAATGGATGGCATGCTGTGTGTTGGGATCACTGTCACACATTCTCTCCACAGAGATACCATACAGCGTGACCTTAAGAAAATGATTCCGGGGGGGGGGCTGAAGCGATGGCTCAGCAGTTAAGGTGCTTGCCTGTGTAAGCCTAAGGACCCACGTTCAATTCCCTAGCACCTTCATAAGCCAGATGCACAAGGTGGCACATGCATCTGGAGTTCATTTGCAATGGCTAGAGGCTCTGGTGTGCCCATTCTTTCTCTCTGTCTTTCTTTTTTTTTTTTTAATCTCTATATCTCTCAAATAAAATAAATAAAAACAAAACATTAAAGAAAACAGATTCCATATAGATCTACTACAAGCATGGACACACACACACACACACACACACACACACAGCTTTAGCCCATAGGAATCACTCACGGGTGGGTCTGACATCATTTCCCCAAATGAAGCACTGGACGGGAAAACCTGAGATCAGGTCAGTCTTACTGCTTTCTCTACTTCACTCATTTGCTCCTTCCTTAATTGATCTGACCATCCAGCCTGTTAGTTAGTCATTCTTGCTTTCACTGGACCATTTATTAAGAGTATCGCCCACGGCACAGCCAGTGGGAGCCCTCCCCAGAGCCGACTGGAACCCTCCACCAGCTCCCATGACCCTTGGGATAAAGGGCAAGCTCCCCAGAGCATCTGCCCACCTCTGCCGCTCTGTGCCAGGGTCTCGCCCACCACCTGGATTCCTTGCAGTGGGGTGCGCATGTTCCCCATCTCCCCCCCCCTCACCCCCCCCCCCGCCCCGCTTTCCCCAAAGATCGAAAGTCACATCCCAGGCTAGCAGAAAAGTCCTGTCACTTCCAGGTGTCCTTCGTTCCATGTGTATTTCTGGGGACTAATTATCTCTCTGCAAATGGCTTGGTCTGGGAGAATTACCCCCCACTTTTTTTTTTAATCTCTCTCCCAGTCCTAGTTCACTATCTCTCTTAGACAATCGTCACAGATAATCATCATGCCACAGAGAATCACCTGGAATCCTCCTCCAACCCTCTCACATTTTTTCTCCTCTTCGTCCAAAACCTGGCCTTTGCCAATGGTTCTGTTAAGTGGTCCCCCAAAGATGTCAGGACGCTTGCTGCGCACAGACGTTAACTTTACACAGCAGCCCCAAAGGAGATGTCAACGCTGAGGGGGCAGTGGGAACAGTCAAAAGGAAAAGAAAAGGCGCACAGGGCTGACTGATGTCTCTTACCCGATAACGTAACCCCAAATTTAAGTTGGGTGCCCACATTTGCTAATAAGACCGCCACGTAAAATACCTTCAATTCTGGTGCATATTGTCTCCCCATCCCTAGGACAAGAACATGAAATCAGCAAGCTGGGAGTTTCCTTGGTGGTAATTTACATGCTAAGTAAGAACAGAGAACAAGAAAAAGAATTGCTGAAGATAACCTTCCCACAGTTATAAAATGTCTCCATATAAGCCAGGCATGGTGGTGCATACCTGTCATCCCCAAACTCAGAAAGCTGAGACAGGCGTTATTGCCATGAGTTCAAGGCCAGCCTGAGCTACAAAACGTGTTCCAGGAGTGTCTGGGCGACAGAGAAATCCTATCTCACCCCCCCCCCCAAAATCAAAACACAAAACCAAAACAAAACCCCCAACAAGCAACAAATAGGTCTCAGATTGAAAAAAAAAAAAAAAAAGACAACAACATTGGCAGAATGAATTCGAACACAGAGGAACCCTGGACTTAAACCGTGATCCCAGCGAGGACACTGACGAGATTTCTCCTAGGGGAGCGCTTTTTGACTCCAGCACCATGCAGGTATGCTTGTAAAGGTCTAGGATAAGAGACACCCCTCGTGTTTGGACGGCACCCACATTCCCCTAGAGGAGCCCTTTAGCCCCCTTTTTGTGCCATTGTTACCACGGGAGCTTGACATCTGGGCACCCTCATTCAAGAGACCCAAGGGGCTTTCCTGTTTCTAGACAAGGTGAAAAAAAAAAAAGCACAGCCCACCACACCCAAGTGAGGACAGTGACAGCAAGGTCAGGAAGAGGACAGCCCTGGACATCAGGAACACCAATAGCACCACCTTAGAGATGATGCCCCAGGCTTCTAGGAATCAGGTCATCCTGGTCCTGGCGTAACGAGCTCAGCACCTGTCCCAGGACTTCGCAAAGCTTTCTGGCGCCTCTTTCCAAACACGGGTCACCGAACTGAGACACAGGGCAGGTCACACAAGTCTGCAAGTACCCTGCTGCAAACTGCCACAGCCAAGGCAGTCGCTGCACCCATCTGTGCTTTTCAAGCCTGTGTGGCCACATCCTACTGACCAGTTCTCTGAACTCGCCAGGACGCCTTAAGGTCACTGATAGCGGGGACTTGCTGTTCGTCTGACTCAGCTGCTATTCAGCTCCACGGCTAGAAGTCTCAGAAGATTCTGGAGTGTCAAGTCCCCTTCAGACCATCCTTTACCTCCGCGGCTCTCCATTGCCTTCTTTTGCAAAGCAGAGAAGAGAAAACCGTCTGATAGATGCGCTGTTTATTTTCAGGCCCTCCCTAAATTCTAAGGAAACTACTGAACAAACACCATTGCTCCTTGGTGTCTGGACCCGCTGTAAACAGGATGTGGGGAAAGAAAGTGACAAGGGGTTGGCTGAGCAGGACAGACTCAGAGGACAGAAGCGGACAGTAGATGGCAGTCTGTCCCTGTGTCAGAAGTGGTCACAGAGATAATACACACACTGCCTGGAGGCAGCAGAGAAAAATCAGTCTCTAGAGGAAGATCCATCTCCCTCACCGACACCCACCCCCCCAACCCGAAGATGCTGTTGCAGGTGCCTCCGAAAAGCGTCCCGTGAGCTCACTTCCCTTTAGATCCCCCCAAACCCCAGCACGCTCACAACAGACATCTTCCCCCAAACGATGCCCCAAAGAACCAAAAGCCCCTCAGCACAATGGGCTCTGAGCATCCTTCGCCTAGCCCTGGCCTGGCACTGGGAATTGGGAAGACGTGAAAGACGTAAAAGCAGAGCCATGCGGAAGTGAAGACCAGTCTTGCACCAGCGTTCTCCTTGAACTTCGAGGACCCTCTATCTCATTCCCATGAAACAGCCAGGCCTGGGTCAAACCCCGCCTTCCATCTTCCCCCCTCATCTTCCGAACCTGCTTTCGGGCCTCCAGAGTGGGACCTCATTCATCTCTGCACTCGCCCGCTGTCTATCGCAGGGTCACAAACAGGTCACTTACGGAATCACCTTCGCACAGGTGCTGTGAGCTGCTTTCTAAGGATCTAAAGAGGGATTCGTGGGGCAATGACACCCAAGTCTGCAAATTTGAAAAGCTGGACAAGCTAAGACATGGGACACAAAGGGTCTGGAGTTCGTTTGCAGTGGCTGGAAGCTCTGGAGCAACCATTCTCTCTGTCTCTCTCCCTCTCTCTCTCTTTCTCAGTCTCACTCTGCCTCTGCCTCTTTCCTTCTCTCAAATAAATAAATAAATAAAAAGAGCCAGAGGAGTCTTTACTGGTAAGCAGGCAGCCAGCGTTCGTGACTTTAGCCTTGGGATAGACCAAATGAAGGCGCAGCGGACGTGGCTTTGAGCCCTTGGCAAGGTGGGCGACCTCTCTGAGCCCACTTCCCAGTGCCATCTATTACTGTTGCCAATCTGAACTCACCAGAGACTCTTGCAAGTGTTCATCGATTCACCCTAGTCATTTCTGAGGTAGACACTGGTCCGTGTGTTAGGGGACACTCACAAAAATGACAAGAACAGATCTCTCTTTAAGGAGCTCACACTCCAGCGAGAAGATAGGAATACAAATAAAACACAGGCTGCTAAGTGGTATAACATAGGGGGAAAGCTGGGAAGGGAGCCCCGGGGCTCTCTGGTCGTGGGTGGGGGTGGGGGGGAGAGAGGCTTCCCAGAGAAGTTAATGATGAAGCAAAGATGGAAAGTATGATTTTAATATCACCAGAAAAGACGAAGAAATGAACATTCAGAATAACATATGTGTCTGCACACACACTTACTCATATACACATCTTAATTCAAAAATAAATGCAAATTTTGACTACTCATATCAGTTTTCCATCAGAATATTTCCCCTTACATGTAAACCATTTTTTTTAAAAAAATCCATCCATCCAGACTTTTCTTCTAGCCCCAATCCTTACAATTTGATGAAAAGACAGCAAAGACTTCAGCGAGATCCCAAGCCTTTCACTTTGTCACTTAAAAGGTGAGGAAAACATGAGCTTTAGGATGGCTCAAGGACATCCCAAGGCGCAGCAAGTCCTTACTACTAAGTTAGAGGTGGCTTTAGTCTCCCCATCATAGCTTGGGATCTTCTGGATTTCAGCTGACAGGAACTCAGTGACCCCCACAACTTTATCCCACATGAACTTCTCCCTATGCTCCTACAGCCCTCCAAGATCCGCCACAAATCTGGCAGGCTTGCTTCTTCGGCACTCTATAAACATGCACTCATCCATATGTTCAATAACTTATCTGGCATCGCATAACTTAATTTCCTCCTCTACTCCCTCCACAGTTCTGTGCATAAGAACTCCAGGCCAGTAGAAACCTGGAAACGCCAAGCATGGGCCACAGAGCAGAGCAGGGAAACAGGACAACCATGGAAGGGCCACAACCTTTAGGGTCCTTCAGACCACGGAGTCCTATTCCCCCCTCTTCCAAACCAGGACGCAGAGACCCATAGAGGGGAAAAAGTATTCTGTTTGAAGTCACACAGTTCGGCTGAGTCCTTTACAGGAGAAAGGTAACCAGCTACTCTAGCTAACCAACTGGGTATCAGGAGGGGCGGAGCTCTTCCCAATGGTGGGACCCACCTGTTGGGAAACCAGGTGACTTCGATCACATCCTCAGCTTGAACCCAGTAGAAGTGCCCGTATGAAGCAGCAGGAGCAAGTCTGCTAGACACAAGATGGAATTAATCCCAGACTAAGAACTTGAAATACATTCCTCAAGGGATAACGTGGAGCCAGAGGAGGAGGATATTTTTAAATGATCGAGCTTAGGTCTAGAAACGGAAGGATAAGGGGTAGTAAAGTTCAAGTCTATGGTTATCTTTCTTTTTAAAAAATAAAAAGTCTATACCTTCTATATAAAGAGGAAAAGTATCACCGTGCACATGAAAAGTTGTAAGCGAAGTAAATACACTTTGAGCATCAGCAAACACGCTTGATAACACGATCAGTTAAGTGTTCTCTGTTGCACAATGAAGATTCTTCTAGCAACAGAAGACGGTCATCTCTCCTTGACTGACCTGAAGATGTGCATGTGGTAGTGCTCATGGAGATTAGCGGAGGTTGGAAAATCAAAGCAAGAGACTATAGCCACAGCCTTCAAGGAGGGCAGGAGCCTTGTTCGGAAGCCCTTTGGGTTTCCTACTTCAAGGAAGTACTTCCTCCCAAAGAGTGCCACGGAAAACCAAGTGTCAAGGCTGCTCCACGCAGACCACAACCTGGGGATCCAGAGCGTTAGGATAACCTCCGACCACCCAGCTCCCAGCAAGGGATCTCCTTGACTTCTGGCTCCAGTCTAAATGCTGCGTCTTCCCCAGCCTGCCGAGGAAAGCTAGCCTCCAAGTTCTGAAGAGAATCTTATGGGCACCGTTCAGAGTTTCTTCTGCTTAGATTTTGCACAAGCCCCATGCCGGAACTCCGGGAGTGCTGGGACCTACCGCCTTTCCTGGACACGTGGATCAAAACCAGATGTCCAAATCTAATCGTCCAGCGTTTACAAGGAGGCAATTGCATCTTAAATCAATACTTGCATTCTGGAGTTGCATGTTCCCTTGTCAACGTAAGGAAGGTGGGGTGGTGTGGGGGGGGGAGTAAGACAGATCTGACCCATGCTTGCCAGCAGGGGCCTACACATTTGTGTTGCGTATGAAGAAGGAGCTTCCTGGGGTGCAGGTTATCCTGTGGGCGACAAACTTTCCACAAGGCTACAGAACCGACTCCCATCCAGGACCTCATCAGAGAACAGAGGCATCAGAACCGGGCTGATAGGTGGTGGCCTTGGGATGATTCCGGCCCCGGGAAGAAAAGCGTACCCACATTCTGTAGTGCAGCTGCGGGCTACCCCTCAGCCTCACATCGCCTCAGCACTTCTCCCTGTAAACGGGGCTATTCGGGGACACTGGGATAATTCCATTTCATGTTTTCAATAATGGTTGGCATACCCAGCAAGTACTTGGACACTCACTACCATCGGAAAGGTAGGCTATGGAAGCCATTTGAGTGGAAGCCACCCGAAGGGTAGCACCCAGTTTACCATAAAGCCAAACCCACGTGCCACCAGCTCTGCTCTTTACGCACTGTTACCAACTAAGCCAACATCTCAAGCACTCTTGGCTAAAAGAAAATATTCTGGAAACTTCTTTGCGTGCTCTTCTGCCTTTGATTCAACCATTCCTCAAAGATAAAACACAAGAGCTCTTTAAGGTATGTCAAGGCATGCTCTGAGTGTGGCATATTAGAATGGATAACATAGGAGAACGGGGCTCATGGAGTGTAACTCGAGTGGGACTTCGTGATCTTGTCAGTCACCGTGTACACACAGAGAAGTCACAGCCTGAAGAGAATGCCCAGGGTTACAGAGTACGAGCTAATCACTGACAGAGGTCAGTCACCAGCCTGATTCTCCCACTTCCATGTCAGCCATCTGTTGCCTTGTGTTGCTCAAGATTCCTTTGTGATCGGTTCTTTGGAGATCAGGAAGCTGTTGTTTAGTCCATAGCTCTGCACATTCAAAGGCCACGCTTCCTTTTGAAAGTCAGTGACTAAACGAGCCCATTACGTCTGGGGCTCGGCAAATGTCTCCTCTGAAGATGTTGCTAAATAATGAGCAATCACAACAGACCACACCAAGTTTCACTTCCAAATCTCATTTCCAGCTAAACCAGTCTGGAGTCAGAGCTCTGTCCTATGAGGCTGCCTAGAGCCTCAGCTGACCCTCAGTGGCTCCTCATCAACTCTGTATGGACCGATAAGGATGCGAATAGGAGCGAGTTCTGACCACATGGGGATGCATGCAGTCCCTAGCCCCTGGGTATTTTTAGGTAAACTGAAAGGCTGAATTATGGGAAACTAGCAATAAGAACAAAGCATAAAGCTCTTGGACTGTGCACATGTGCTCTCATAAGTTTGAAAGTGGGAATTCTGAATGCATGTATATATATATTTTTTTTTCTTTTATTTCTCAGACTTGATCTTAGACATCTTTCCTGGTAAGGATGGGTAGTATGGATATTGGACTCGTGTATTTTTTGTTTATTTATTTATATTTGAGAGCAACAGACATAGAGAGAAAGAGGCAGATAGAGAGAGAGAGAGAGAATGGGTGCTCCAGGGCCTCCAGCCACTGCAAATGAACTCCAGACGCACATGCGCCACCTTGTGCATCTGGCTAACGTGGGTCCTGGGGAATCGAGCCTCAAACCAGGGTCCTTAGGCTTCACAGGCAAGCGCTTAACCGCTAAGCCATCTCTCCAGCCCTGGACTCATATTTAAAAGCACAATCCCCATATGTAAGTGATCTGAGAGAAATTGCCCTCATTGATCCCCCCCCCCCTTAGTTTGGCCCACCTATGAGAAGCAGTTCAATGACAACTAAAATTGAGCCAGGTGTCCATATATCTGCCACCTATAACATAAACTCTACAAATACCTCCTGCCCATTCAATGCTCCCGTGCTCATGTGTTTTCCAACCCCCCCCCACAAACACACACATGCACAGAGCATCCGTGTTCTCTATGTGTGTGTGCTGGTCCACGCACGAAAGCATCACCATAGGCCTCACCAACAGCATCCCACAAGCCTTAGGCTCTTCTCTAGTAGACGACTTGGCCCTTCTCCAACAGTCAGTCTTACATAAAACCCAATCCAAAATCCTAGCAACGACGGTCATGATGAGTTCAATATCCCCAGTGCCAGGAACTGCCTGCCTCTTTGAAGAGCAGAGCGGCAGCCCGCTAAGGTCTTGAAGCCGGGCAGTGGGCTTCAGAGATCCTCTGGGTCAGGTTAAGGCCCTCTTGCTCGCAGCCGGCACCTGGGATTGCATTCCATTGACTTGGGGGTGGAAGCCCCTGTAACTGCTCAGGGGAGGGGGGAGAGGCCTCGGGAAGGCTTCCACAGAAGCTGCCCAGCCAATTAGGTATCCTGCATGGAGGGGAGGAGGACAGGCCTGAGTGTCTGATACATCTGGGAGCGGAGCTACAGAGATGGGAAATGTTATGTAATTAAACTCCGCTGGCCTGTCCCGCTTGGGGAATGTGAGACCCATCAACACTGACCTCTTCCAATCAACTTAATTGGCCCAAACTCGCCAAGAAAAGCAACAGAATTGGTTTAGTGCCGCATGGAAATAGCTTAGCTCCTGACTATTTATGGCCACTGAACTCAAGGATAGGAGCCTTGACTCTTAGCCAGTAGTCAACAGCACGTGCTAAGTTCTGGAAGGACTGGGGTATTTCAGTGCCTCTGTGTCTCCATCTTCGTCTCCAGGGAAAGTGACCTGTGCCCAACTCGCTGCTACACTGGGCAGGCAGCATTTCACAAATCAGAACCCAAAGCCTCCCTCTTTCCAGGCAGGCTGGGGCCTGCCAAGGACCCATCGTCTAGAGAGAAACAGACCTTGATAGTAACACGGAATGGCTGGACTTTGCTTCTCTTCTGTTCAGACGGTGGCTATGCCAAGGACAATTACTATGTTCTGTGTTCTCAAGTCACATTTGTTTTGGCCTTGTGAGCCGCAGAGCTGATGTTACAAAACAAGACAGTGTCTCAGAAAATTAATAACTGGTTCTTGGATTGCTTTTCTTCCTGTTCAGTCCAGAGACCCGACAGACTTCCATTAGGTTAAAAAAAAAATCTAGCTTTGGCTGCCTCCAGTGCATGGGCAGGTAAACTGAGGCAGCCATGGGCGGCTTTGTTGACACAGTGGCTGAGCAGCAGAGATGGGATGGCCTTCAAGACAGACTATCATGACGAGGGGAAGATCCCACCTACACAGTGACTCACACCTGCATCCAATGACATTTCGTCTTTGCACGTCTTTGGACCATGAGTCACTTCAAGCCAGATGGGAGGAGCTAAAGGAGTTCCTCTTGTGGAATCCGTGCCAACACAGCCGCTTTAGAAACAGAGAGCCCAAGACACTACAGAACATCCTCAGAGGGGCGGGGCTAGAATGAAATCAAGCATTTCCAAGTGAGAGTCTTCCACCTCACCAAGGCCAGGCATCCCTGCTACCAGACCTCCCTAACATCAGCTATTCCTTCCAGAGGCAAACGTGCCCCCCAAAACGTTAAGGCAGAACGGCAGACTCACGCGCCTGCAGGTTCATGAAGTAAGAATGCTGTGGGTCGAATAAAATTAGGATTCTTTGTCAGCTGGTCGGTCCACGCGGACAAATACGTGTGCCCCAAAAGTAGGCTCTTCCCTTTTTTTAAAATCATTTTTATTTGTTTATTCGAAAGTGACAGAGAGAGAAAGAGGCAGATAGAGACAGAGAGAGAATGGGCGTGCCAGGGCCTCCAGCCACTGCAAACGAACTCCAGACGCATGCGCCCCCTTGTGCATCTGGCTAAGGTGGGTCCTGGGGAATTGAGCCTCGAACCGGATCCTTAGGCTTCACAGGCAAGTGCTTAACCGCTAAGCCATCTCTCCAGCCCAGGCTTTTCCCTTTGCTATGACCCAATAACCTCGCTGTCTCAGTGCGGGAACGTTTCCTCTCTCTCACTCCCCAAACTGTACAGGTCCCCCCTTTATTCACTCTGTTCACTTAAGAGCCACATCTAAGACAAACTTCATCCTTCCTTACTCAAACAGGATTCCTTTTTTTAAAAAGAAAATCACATCTCACCCTCCTTCACAAGATCCATAACGTGTGCATTTCTCAATCCTGCTGGTGAGTTTCCTCCCAGTTCCTTTTGCCCTCACATTCCCCACCTGGAATGCAGCACCTTCCAATTCCCAGCCCCGTAGTACTGTGGTTGCAAGCAGCAGTAACATCTGCCAGGCCCCCTTCCCACCCACAGGAGTATACATCATCCCCTATCTTTATCCCATTTTTTACAAAACCACAGATATAGTTCAAGGCAGCTTCCCTTTGGGCCCCCACCATCCATAAACAACCGCAGGAACTGAATTATTGACCTCAACAAGGACGGAGCTCGCTCTCTCTCTCTCTCTCTCTCTCTCTCTCTCTCTCTTTTGGCAAAACTGCAATAGTCAGCTGAGGCCAGGGAAGGAATTTTTCCAAGGCAGTGTGCCATATCCCAGTAACCCGGCAAAGAGCTGAGCATCACATACATTTTGATTGGTAATCAATATGAATTGGCAATAGTGCGTTCTGTTGGAGGAGAAGCCTGAGGTTCAATATGTAAATATGCAAATGTAACTCCTGGCCACTGGGGTGTCTTCCTCCACTCGCTCCAGTCCTGTGTACAGAGCTCTTCCTATCACCCAACGCTGTGCCAACACTCAGCCACTTTTCCCCTTAAATGTACATCCCTCGCCCTAAGCCCTTTCCAATTCCCTCCCCTGGAAGGCAGGGAGGGGGTGAGCGAGCCCACATTTCTCTCTCTCTCTCCTCTCCAGTGGCTCAGCGTCCCTGCTGCAAAAATTCCCAGCACACTCCAGTCTCCTCAGATAATCTTCCCTCTGAAGTGTCTTTGGAAACCTCCAGCCACGTCCACACACCTGAACCCACACGCAGAGCCCGGCCGCCCTCCCACGCCCCACCCCACCCCACCCCACCCGCGTGGCTCTGCGCGGGCATGCCCAGAGCCACCCGTCCGCAGCGCGCTGCGCTCCTCCAGCTCTGACGCCCTCCACGGGCACAGCTTTCCCATTAGCTACACCTATGCGCCCGCCACAAGTTCTCATCCCCTGCTATGCACACAGATTCCCATCCCACGGGCACCCCCCCCACCCCCGACAAACACGCCCCTCGCCGGCTGGCAGGGCTGGGTGGAGCTCCGCCCCCCTCCACTCAGTCACTACGAAAGCTCTCCCCACCCATCCGCGGGCCACCCAAGGATCGCCGTGGTCTCCCTTCTGGGGGGAATGCAGCGGATCCAGTCCGCACAGGATTCACTCCCCTCTCCGCTCCAGCTTCCACAGGAGCCTTGGCCGGCCAGCAATCTTACTGGATCGTCTCTGGCACTTTCTAGTCTTTCTCCAGACCGTTACAACGGCCTGCCGCTTTCGTTCCCTCTCCACGCGCTCCCCAAGGCTCTCTACCCAGGTCTGGGTTGGAGCCTTAGGCGAGGCAGTTGGGTTTGATCCCCTGCATTCCTCCTCTCCAGTTTCTTTGTGCAAACCGACCAGAGAGAGGGGCTGGCCAGTATGCAGGCTGACTTGGGCGCATTGGGGGGAAAAAAAACACCCAAGCGCTGGCAAAGTCCCCCCCCACATACACACCCCGTTCCTCCCTCTCCCTCGCCTTGCCCCTAAGGACCGCGCACTCACTTCAAAGCAGACTCCCCCGTACACTCTGTAACCCGCTGAGTGACCAACACCCACCCGGAGGGTCTCCCTTCCCCCTCTCCACAGCAAGCCCCCTCCCCAGCCCCTGAACTCCTGGAGAAGCCCGGGGCTGCGGCTCCGGCTCTCCACCCAGCTCGGTAGCCGGCGCGGCGCTCGCTCCAACCACGACCCACACACTGCCACCCGCGGACTCAACCTGCCGTCCGCCCGCCCCCGGGGCAGCCTGAGGTCGGGGCGGGCAATTTGGGGAGTTCTTCCCCCACCTGGAAGCTCACCCCATATTGGATCCCCATGAACAGGACCCCCTCTGATCCACAGTGCCCACGCCGTACGGCGCAAGGGTGGGGGGCTCAACGAGGTGAATCAGAAGCGCAGGCCAGGGAAGGACGCCCCCAGTGCGCACACAGACATCACCTCTGCTCCCCAAATGCACAAGCAGAGGTCCCCTCCCCCTCCTGCATCTCAGCTCCCTTTACCCCCCACCCCCTCGCACCTTCAATTCCCCAGCGTGCCGAATTTCATTGGGAGTATCCACCACTGTGCCAAAGCCTTGGGGTAGCGGGACGGTTTAGTTCCTAGTGGGTCCTTTCAGTGCCAACCTAGCTCCTCTGGTGTCCCGGGTCTCTCCCAGCCTTCCTACACCACCGTTGGGGGGAGAGGGGGGCTAGAAGGCGCTCCCAGAAACTGCATACAAATCCTCCCCGGTGCCCACCACTCCCTGGCAAGATCCCAGGCTGAGAGCTTGCTCCAACATCTGTGCAAAGATCCGGGGTGGTGGGTGGGTCAGCCGCCGAGTCGGGGCAGGTTGAGAGGAGCTGGAGGGCTGGGGGATCGGATCGGTTTCTGACAAAAGCTAAGGCGGGACACCCCAGCAGGTACTCGTGGAGTCCGAACTCCACGAACCGGGAAGTGACGGTCCAGCTCCGGAGCTCGGCACCCCCTCCCCCAGCCCCAACCCCGGGCCCGCAGGGCGGTGCGCCTGCGGACAAGGGTGTGGGGCTCAGGCCCCGGAGCTGAGAGGGGACCCTCGCCCCTTCCCCACCCGGGGGTATGTCTGCTCCCCGCTTTGTTATAGGCTGCGCGTGGAGCCTTCTTTGGAGGACCAGATGGGAAGGTGGGAGGTGGGTGGGGGAGCAATGCAGAAACTTTCCTGCCCTTCGGTGGTCCCCATTTCCCCTAGCCTCCACCCCCTCCCTTTCCAATCCAGGTCTCTTAAACCTGATCACTTTCCCAGACTGAGGGCTGTTTCCTGGGTAGCCCAGAGACCAGAGGGAGGAGGAGGAGGTGGAGAGGAGTATCCGTGCGTACACGAGTGTGTGTGTGTGTGTGTGTGTGCGTGTGTGTGTAAGGGAGGGGGGGATGGTGGTTAAGGTTTCGCCTGGGCCTGGGCCCCAGCGCAAAGTTTGGGGAAGGCACCAGATCCGGAAAGTTAAGTTGCTTGCCGCGGGATGGGGGTGGAGCGGAGATTGGGGGTGGGGGGGTGGTCCCCCACGCAGATCCCTTGGAAAAATCTCCCCTCCTCGGCGGCGCTCCCCCACCCTTCCCGGACCTGCCCACCCAACGTGCCCCTTCGTCTCCCCCTTACCGTGGCAGAAGTAACCATGGCATCCGTGTGTCTATTTCCAGAGACGTCGACATGAAGAGAAAGGTGGACCGAAGCTTGGTCATTCAAAGTCTCCCCACCCCCACGGCAGCCACAAACCAGCAGGGGGAAAAATGAGGGGAGGAAAGAAAGAAGAGAGAAGAAAGTTGCGCCGGGCTCGCTAGCTCTCTCCCTCTCTCTCTCTCTCTCCCTCTCTCGCTTTCTCTCTCTCTCTCTCTCAGGGCAGGGTGGCGCGCGGAGCTGCTGGGGAAGCGGAGGAACCTTCCACTGTGAGTCCCGCGAACATAATCTGCGCGGTTATAACCAGCCAACCCGGCCAGATGGCTCCGCGCTCAGCGCTTAACCCCTTGTGCGCCAGCGCTCGCCCCCCGCGCCCCGCCTGCTGGGCACCTCCAGGGCCCAGAGACAGCGCCCTGGAGCCTTGCTCCCACACCACGGCGGTGACCTGGTCACTGGTTTTAGGCCCCCTTTAGAAAGAAAACGAAAGCCAAAACAAAAACAAAAACACTTTCAAATCAGGCCTATTGCCTAAGTGCCCCTACACTCCCTTTACAGGTCTAGGGAAAAAAACAAACAACATTTCATTTGATCAGGACATTATATATATTCATGTCTTCAGGCTGTCTTATTGATTCTTTTTCTCAATTTTGTTTTTCTTTTTGATATATATATATATATGTTTTTTTTTTCTTGTAAGATTTTCTTTAAAAGGCATGAGGGCCTTTCTTGGCCCTCCTGAAAGGCCCTCCTGCTTAGACAAGTTGGGTCTGCACCATAAACTCCTCCTTCAAACCTCAGACCCTTCCAGCTAAGGATCCCTCCCCACCCCCTATGAAACCCACCCGTCACTCCTTCCCCCCCACCCCCACCAACAACACGCACACGCCCAAGGACAATTGCTCCCCCCCCCCATCCCCCGCGAACTCGCCATTCCTGGGGAACCTGCGTCCAGGGCGCTGAGCAGGCGGTCTGGGGAGGTTAAGTCCAGGAGGTAAGAGGTAAGGGTTGTGAGCAATGGAGGGGAGGGCAGCTCTGGGAGAGTGTGTGTGTGTGTGTGTGTGTGTGTGTCCATGAGAGCAAGCTAGAGGAATAGGTTCTGTCTTCGCCTTTCACCCAGCCGCCAACTTCTTCCCTCTGACCAGCGCTGGGGTCCTGCAGCTGCCCAGTACTGGAGCAGCAGGGTCGCCCTGCGCCCTGCCCGAGGGGACGGCGCACGAAAGCCCCAGGAGGCCAGCAGCAAACCTTTTCCTCGCTCCAGACGCCGCCGCAGCGACCGCGCAACCCCACACCGGCGGATTCATTCGAGCAAAAAGATCTCAGGGTGGAGGCCAGCGATCTTAACTTGGAGACGATTTTTCGCTCTCCATTACATACCACTGGCTCCTGCCTCGTGTTCTCTGAATTTGCAGAGTTAAGACATCTAGATTGTTTTTTTGCCCCAACTGCCCTTCTAGAGTAGTGCGGGGATGGAGGATGGGGCGGGGGGGGGTGGTGGTTAATGATCAGGGGTCCGCGAGAAACCGAGAACCCGCGCGGGGGAGGAGGGCTTTGTACCTGTCCTTCTCCCCTGATCTTGCTAGTGGAATCCACGTCCATTTCCCTGGCCCTTCCCGCCGCTGACACCTCAGCCACTCGGCCCATCACCTCTGCTCACGACCTTTCGACTCCAGGAATCTTATTAAGCCACCCTGTCCATAGCTCAGCTAGGGTCCAGGTTCAAAAAGTCCAAATTGGCCGGGCGTGCTGGCGCACGCCTTTGATCCCAGCCCTCGGGAGAGGCAGAGGTAGGAGGATCGCTGTGAGTTCGAGGCCACCCTGAGACTACAGAGTGAATTCCAGGTCAGCCTGAGCTAGAGCGAGACCCTCTCTTGGAAAGAAAAAAAAAAAAAAATCCCCCAAACTCCAAATTGCTTGGAGTTGTATGCGCTTGCTGAAACCACAGCGAGATCGCGCCACGGGGCGCCCTTCGGACGGACGCGCGCGCGCTAGGGCCGCGCCCAAGGCCGAGCGCGGAGGGGAGCTGGGAAGGAAAGATGGGGGACCTGGGGATCGGGGTGCTGGGGGGGGGCTGCGTACTAGATAGATTGTACCTGCCTCATCATTATCCTTGCTGCGGGAGGCTGCCACATCGAAAAACGGCCAGGAGCGCCCACCGAGGCCCAAGGACAGGACGTCGCCTCCCGAGGACCCCTCGGGGGAAGGCTCGGTTCTCCTTCAATAGCTCCCCTCTTCTTTCCCCGCCGCCGCCGCCGCCGCCGAGGCTCCCCTTCACCCCGACACTCGGCACCTTGAAGGTTTAGCCTGGGCGGGCTCTGTGGGCTTCTGTTTTCTCTCCCTCTCTCTCTCCCCGGACCCGCCTCCCCGCCCTCCCCCACATCCCGCACACACGGGGCGGGGGGGGGTCCCCCTCCTTCCCACCGAGGCCCCAGCCAGGGTCAGCTCCACTCTTTGCTCAAGCTCTGGTCCTGGGGTTCCTCACATTGCAAACGCCGCCCCCCCCCGAAAAAAAATGTGCCTGGCTCCCAGGCAAAGAGGAACGGGTTAAATGCCTGTGCTGGCGGATTCGCCTGCAGCTCCCCGAGTCCCTGGAAGTCTGTAGGGAGGAGGGGAAGGGGCAAGCTCAAATATGAAAAGTCAGAGAAGGAGTTTAATGCAGGAGCGCTGGCTGGCCCCAGCCTCCCTTTGACAGGATCCAAGTAGAAAGGGATTTGCATTGTTTCCCAACTCGGGGGGTGGTGGTGGGGGACCAGGGGGGGCCTCTGTCACTTCTGCAATCAACAGGCCTTGGAATATGAGAGGTGACACCCTAATTTTGCCAAGTATGTGGGGTGTCTTGGCCGAAGGTAGGAGGGAGAAGGGAGAAAAGAGATAGGAGCAGGGAGAAAGGGGAGCGAGGGCAGAGTGTGAAAAGACCACTTTTTGACCCTAGGATCGGTTTTCCCTGTAGACCCCTTTCTTTGTCAAAAACAAACAAACCAAAAGCCAAACAACAACAACAAAACTCTTTGTGAGCCTGTTCCTCCAGCAGGAGGTGGGTCTGCGTTTCCCTTCCCTGTTTTTCTTTCCACTTCAGAGCTAAAGATCATCCCTTTCTCCAGTTCCCCCAGTAGAAGACTGAGGCCGACTCTGTCTTGGAACTTACATGAGTGTATATAGCAAAGCGATAAAAGGAGCCCGGTGGAAGGAGAAACAGGAAGGTGCACTTGTTTTACCCACCCACCCCGCAGGAGAAACAACGATGACCCGATGTAATGTGGTCCCTTTGGAAGTCCACACATACTAATGACTTCTAAGCAAACCTGGGTGTCCACAAAGAGCCTTCTCTGAGCTCCTCTTTTCTTGAAGAAACACTAGGGTCACGCAGACAGGTAAGAGAAAGGACAGAGCAGAGGGAGCCCAGGCTTTGATTAGGGAAGGTAAGGCTGAGGGTCTCTCCGAGCTGATCTCCTGCTCTTGGCCAGGGCAGGCGTGTGTCTATTGATTGTATTTCCAGGTGGTGGGACTTTCTCCCCCTCCCGCCCTTCCCCCCCTTAGCTGCCTCTGAGTGTAAGGACCTGATTCCCGAAAATAGTTTGTGAGAGCAGCCACCAGATAGGTTTTGAAAGCCCCCCTTTAGAACTTTCTCCTATGGCAAATTTCTAGAGCTTGACTTAGGCCCACCCTTATCTTTTGCAAGAGCTCCACACTGTGGTTGAAATGTTGAACAAAAACAAACAAAAAAAAAAAAAAAAAAGAGAGAAAGAATATGTAGGGGAAATCCATTTACCTACTTCCACGGATGTTTCATGCAGTTCGGTGGACTGTGTCCACGAACAGTCTTTCGCCACAAGAGCAAATGGTTAATGCACTGTGACAGACGGACCCAGGATTGGACCCGGTGGCCTTCGAGGGCCTTTCCCTCTGTCACCACACCAGGCAGAGATGAGCTGGGCTGTGCAGCTAGCCTAGGATCATGTAGGGAGCCTTCAGTGCCTGTCCTTTTCCAGTGCTTGGAGTTTGGCACTTTTGAAATCATGTAAATACACCACACACCTTCTGAGATACTCGGTAACTGCATCTTCCCTTGCTGTGGAAAGTTCTAGTAGAACGGCTCTCCCTCTGGTGCTTGCCTGTGCCCTTGCCCGGTCCATCCCACCTCCTCACCCATATACAGCTGCCTCAGCGGATGGAGCCCCAGAGTCGATTTTGCTGAAAGATTTCGAATGAATGCAAAAGCATTGGCCCTGACAAACTGAAACTTAGGGGTCAATGGCGGGGGGCGGCGGGGAGGGGGGTGCTTCAGGCTACCTTGGTTTTTCCCACACTCAAAAGATTCCCGGCTGCCACCCAGGCTTTGGCACCAATTAACAACTGCTCTCAAATGCCCTCGAGCATGTGTGGGGTGTTATCCTTCCCTGTTGTTTTCTTGCAAAATGGGAGCAATTGTCCACAGGCACAGCGATCTGTCCATGTTGGCTCAGCAAGGCCAGGTCACCTGTAGATTCCTAAGAAAGCACATGCAGGATCCTCTGGAGCAGACAGGATCATCCCCAGCCTGCATTTCATCACTGACAAAACCAAGGCCTCAGCCTTCCGATGACTTTTCCTTCCGGTTAACAGAGCCCAAACCGAAGCCCCAGTCATAGATCAGACACCAGAATCCAGCGGAAGAACCAATCTTGCAGTCAAACATGAGTCTCTACCCAGTGGCTTTGTGTCTTTGGAAAAACTTTCTTAAGTGGTTAAAATCCACCTGGAATGTTGAAAACAATCCTACTCCCCACAGGAGTGCTACAAAAAATGGAATAAACTAATTCATACCCTGTCCAGTTAGTGCCTGGCACAGGGCAAACTCCAGTGCTTAATCTTATGGTGCTTACGCTGTAAACTCTGCCACCCCGTGGGTGGGTGATACCCTTCTTTAGAAAGAAGCCTGTTTATTACTTGCGTTCTGTCCATATTTCATTGCTATAACTGCATGGATACGTATTTTCTCCTGTAGGGAAAAAAAAAAAAAAAAAACACCAAGAAGTGACCAGAACGAAGTGGCAAATGTATTTAGAATTTGTGGAATTTACCAATGTGGACCTCAGAGCACACCAAAGACACAATTGAAGTATGTAAAAATCTTCATCCCCTGGCCTCTCAGGCAGCATCATCTCTCCCTCTGAAAGGAAATTCCAGCATATTCTTCCACTGTTAACAGATTGCCTGGTATATTATTGGCCTGTTGTTATTGCTAATTATGTTCTAAGGCTTCCACTGAACAATATAACGCATTACATTGAGCAACAATGAATCGACTCATTTTGCGAAACAGAATACATATTTATAATTATGCTTCAAGAAATTACCCATAATGATAGAGTGAAGGCACGTCTTCCTACCACACAGGTGGAAGTGGGACTCATAATAAAGTCTCCTGTTTCGCCAGTCATGACATGAATTTCTAACCACCCTATAAATTTACTTCATGCTGTACCAAACTCCACTCATAAAAAAAAATGACATTAAGGTTTCCTAGGTAACTAATGCATTTCCAAAGGGAATAGGCCTCAGGAGACAAAGAGGGCAGGGAAAAGGATGGAGGAGGGGAGGGGAAGAAAAAGGAAAAAAAAAAAAAAAACAACTAGATTAGACCCATGTGACATAAACAAAATATTTCATGGGGAGGAACCATAAAATTTTATTATGTGCATTTGACATAGATATGGCACTGCCATAAATTCCATCTTTGGGCAGTAAGATCCTCCATGGACTTCGCTTCGTGTTGCAGATTCCGTCTCACAAACACACCGTGAGGGATGGGCCCTGCCATGCATCTGCTGTCTCGAGCCCTGCACAGTTGTATTCAGATGTCACCGAATGTGAAGATGAAAGGGAGAAGCACAACCAGTTTGAAAGTTTCAGAACCCGCAGACAGGGGCTGGGGCGATGGCCTCAGTCAATGCAAGTGCCACTCAAGCATGAAGACCTGAGCGTGGACAGCCTGCACCCATGTGAGAGCTGGCAGGGCTGGCAGAGAGGTGAGAGACAGCTGACTAGACGAATGCACAAGCTCCTGGCTCAACTGGAGAGTGGCTGAGGAAGACATCTGACACCAATCCCTGACGTCCACACACACATTCACCCACACACATATGAAGACTCGCTTGCACATGAACACACGCGCAACAACACACATGTGAAGACGTGCTCACACACATGCACATAAAGACGTGCACACTCTCACACACATATGTACCAACACACATGTGAAGACGACCTTGCACGCGCATGCGACAACACATACGAAGACATGCTCACACACATACATGAAAACACACTTGCACACGCATGCGCAGTGCATATATAAAGACATGCTCACACATACACACGCACCAATGCACACGTGGAGAAATGCTCGCAGACACACACACACACACTCACACTCACACACACTTGCACCAACGTACGCAGATAAGCTCAGGCACACACGCAGTAAATAAAACCTGCAGATGCTTTTGATCAGGACAGACTCAGAACCCTGGAGTGGCTTCCGTGCCCTTAGCAAAAAGCTGAGGCCTGACGGTGGAATTGATGGGGACGAGGGCCAGTTTCCAAATCCCCAAGTTAGAGGTCATTTCTGCCGTGGCTTCCTATGTGTGGGGGAGGGTCTGGACGCTGAACAACAACTTGAATGCTTAGGAGGAAGATGAAAGGTTCCAAGTGGAGCTTGAGGCTTAAATTTATGCTGCCAGGACAGAGTAATCATTCTGAAAGAACACCACGTGGAGAGTAGTTGCTGGGCAGAGGCTGGGAGACTGGACCCTGGGAGCCAGCCTTCCACTGCGTGGAGTGCTAGGGAAACGAAGCACTCACAGTTCTCTGGTTTCAGTCATGTTTAAGGGGATTTTCCCTATTTTGTTTTATGATGAGGAATGCTCATGAGGAAGTGAAGAGAACACTAGGCTGGGGGGGGGGGTAGGGGGTTGTGCTTTCTATTTCTCTTTACCTTGAGGAGCCCCAGGTGTGAGTTTTGTGAATGAAATTTCCTACAGGTCAGAAGACAGTTAGGTGACTTCCATATGGAGACCATAGACACAATCTTAAACCCCGAAACTCTGAGCAGTCAAGTCATGAAGGCCTAATGTCTTTAAAAATGTCATAATCCCCAATCCTGAATATTGAGAAACCCCGAGATGGCATGTTGGAAATTTTCACTGAAGAAAGGGTCTTATGGAGGGGCCTGGAAGCCAGATTCTATCCCAATGTAGATGCTGTGCACAAGCATTGAACATTCACATAAAAACACTGAAACCTCAAAAATCCATTAAGAAATAGACATCTTGGGCCGGAGAGATGACTTAACCTGTTAAGGTGCTTGCCTACTAAGCCTGAGGACCCAGGTTTGATTCCCCAGTACCCACGTTAGCCAGATGCACAAGGGGGTGCACGTGTCTGGAGTTTGTTTGCAGTGGCTGGAGGCCCTGGCGTGCCCATTATCTCTCTCTCTCTTTCCCTGCCTCCTTCTCTTTCTCTCTCTCAAATAAATAAATAAACAAATATTTTTTAAAAGAGATGGGCTTCTTGTGTGGCTGCATCTGTAGGTGATAGAGCTCTCTGTCTTTGGCTACGAGCTCTTTCAGCGGTGAGCCACGGAGGTTCATGAACGATTCCATCAAAAAATCTTACACTGTCTGTGATGGCTAAGTGTAGGGGCGACACGCTACAGACTGGGGTCTCAAATGGAATAAAAGAGGGGAGGGTGATCTCAGCACCGGCATTCATGGTACTCTGCTTCCTGACCGAACGCGAGGTGACCACCTGCCTCACGCTCTGCTTCCGGTCCATGACGGAATACTCAGAACTGTGAGCTGAAACCAACCCTTCCTCCCTGAAGCTGCTTCGGTCAGGTATCTTGTCACAATAATGAGGAAAGTCACTAATACGCACTTGTCCCACATAGTATTTTAGGTGGCCAGTTACAGAGCTCGGTGCGCACAATTACCAATTAGTGATATCCACTTATGAAGTTCATTTTGTGACCTTTGACCTCACAAGTAGGGGTTTTCTACTTGTTGTTACGCCGGTATGACTGGGGTATAGCTGAGCGTGTAGGTTTGCAGAAATGTGTATGTTCTCATTGCCTTTATTATTATTATTATTATTAATTTTACTGTGAAAGCTGGCAAGTGACCTAGGAAATGTACTGTCGATGCTTTTGTTTTCCTTTTCGGTGCTGAAGATCAAGCCTGAGACCTTGTGCATGCTTTCTTTTTTTTTTTTTCACTGAGCCACATCCCCAACACCAGTTGTGTTTTTATATGTCTCCCAGATTAAAACCCCTTTAAAATGTAAACAAATGTCATTTAAAGAATTTAGTATTTTTCCTCAGTTATATTTTTGTAATGTTTCAGGGCAACAGACCTGAAGGATTTTGATCTTTCATTTGAAATAATGTCATTCAGGACGACGTGTTTTGGGATCATGGCCCAGACCCTTTTCATATACAAGGTATGACAAGTGTCCTTCCCTTTTCCTGCGGCTGAATGATTCTCCCCTCCTGGCTGTTGTCGGTTTAGAGTAGAGCACCATTATTTTTTTTTTAATTTTTTTTGTTATTTTTATTTATTTATTTGAGAGCGACAGACACAGAGAAAGAGGCAGATAGAGAGAGGGAGAGAGAATGGGCATGCCAGGGCCTCTAGCCACTGCAAATGAACTCCAGATGCGTGCGCCCCCCTGTGCATCTGGCTAACGTGGGTCCTGGGGAGTCGAGCCTCGAACCGGGGTCCGTAGGCTTCACAGGCAAGCGCTTAACCACTAAGCCATCTCTCCAGCCCAGCACCATTCTTTGTTTCCCTGGCCTGCAGCAGAAACGGCACAGGTGGATAGAAAGCCAAGAGGAAAACCTACACCACATCACACGGTTCCTTCCATTGGGCACTGAAGTCCTTTCAGGACTGATATTTGTTAGCGACTTAGAATGGCCTAAGGACTACAACCACTACTTAAAATACTGATCTTTCTGCAGCAAGGGGCAGGGAATGCCTGGGAAGTGCACATATGGTGATCAAAAGGTGCAGCCTTAGTCGGGCGTGGTGGCGCACGCCTTTAATCCCAGCACTCGGGAGGCAGAGGTAGGAGGATCGCCATGAGTTCAAGGCCACACTGAGACTACATAGTGAATTCCAGGTCAGCCTAGGCCAGAGTGAGACCCTACCTCAAAAACAAACAAACAAACAAACAAACAAACAAAACCCGTGCAGCCTTCCCAGGACACAGCAGGACAGGAGGACACCTTGTCTCCATACACTAAAACCACGTCACCCTCTTTCCCCACACATCCTCCTTGGAACCTGAGGCTGGGCAATCACTTTATCCATCCTCCTGCCCCCCAACACTAAGCCTCACCTTCTACTGATGAGCCAAGTGGAAAGTGATCGGGGTGCGTTGGGAACAAGAAGTTTCATGCTTGGATATATTCTCTTGACTCCAGTGGCCTGTGAAAACCGAGGAAGAGGACTCATTACTGAGTTTGTTTTCACTTCAAGAATCCTTGGTTCAGAATTCCCATGCCATACTAAAAGGAGGTGGTAGTTTTTGAGAGTAAGGAAAACTGAGTCAAGTTAAAACAAGTTTAGAGTCCGCCACTATCTCAATGACCACAAGCATGTACAGATAGGTACACCCCATACAGCCAGCTCATCTCTGTACTTATCCACCAAGTCTCCGGTAGTTCTGTTCCTGCCCCTGTTCAAAATGGAAATAATGGCCCAGTAGCAGACTACGGAGGCCCGGGTCTCTTAGGACTGTGGTCTTCAAGTGCAGAGAGGAATGTTAGCAGGTGGATAAGCTTAATTGTGGGTCCCTGGATCCTCGGGGCATCAGTTCCCCAAAGGCTTCCAGGCAACCGCGGAGAGCAGGGCCTTGAGCAGCCGTGAGCGCGAAGGGATGTACGCCCAGGAGACGATCTCAGAGAGTAGTTCCGTTTATTGGATAGGGAAATGGGTTTACAAGCAGTTGAGAGAGGCAAGAGGGTCCTAAGGGGATGGGTGAGTTCAAAGGCTCCTGGCCGATGCCTAGGAACGTTGTTCATTCCAGCACATAGGGAGAGAGTCAGGAGATCTACATAATGTCTGTTGGCAAGGGGGTCTCAGGGGGACCGGCTGTGTGAAGGCTGCCGGCTGATAAGGGGTTTCCTAAGCAACCGGCCAAGGGCCACAGAGCTCTGGGCAAAGTCTAAGTTCAGGTGTGCCAGGCTTGGAGAGGGAGTGGCCTCCTGTAGCCCGGGGATCCTTAGCCGTGCCTGGCAGCTCAGGCCCGTCTCCTGAAGTCTCCAGCCTGTGCCCGGCAGTACCCGACACTTAGTGAGTACTTACTGAGAACCAGATACTTAATAATCTTAGAATTATTAAGGATGTTAAGATCAAATATTTAAATATTGTGTATATGTGTGCAGAAATATGTGTATAGATACACATAAATAAGCCACATATAGCACAGACGCACATACACATCTATATCTATATATTTTTTTGTTTTGTTTTTCGAGGTAGGGTCTCACTCTAGCTCAGGCTGACCTGAAATTCACCATGGAGTCTCAGGGTTGCCTCGAACTCACAGCAATCATCCTACCTCTGCCTCCCACGTGCTGGGATGAAAGATGTGTGCCACCACGCCCGGCTTCTATATTTATAACTACACCCTTATCTACATCTAAATCTACTTTAGCATGCACATTATTTAGAACTAGACTAGGAGACAACAAAGCTTGTTCATGCCTGATCACTCTGCAGTACTAGGAAAGTTACTTGTCCTCCTAGCTACAAGTTTCAAATCTGTCAAGTGAAGATAGCATTTGGTACCAGTATGCATAGGTGTTTTTTTTTTAATTTTTTAAATTTTTTGTTTTCCAATTAACGGTCTCACTGTAGCTCAGGCTGTCATGGAATTCACTCTGTAGTCTCAGGGCGGCCTCAAACTCACAGCGATCCTCCTACCTCTGCCTCCCGAGTGCTGGGATTAAAGGCGTGCGCCACCACACTCAGCCGCATAGGTTTTTATAAGCACCAATGATATATATGACATGCTAAAAGGAGGCATATATACTATATATAAACACCAGGGACACTATTACCTCCACTTTACAGATTTAAAAATCTGAGGCACCAAACATGTACTACATCACTTGCTTAAGAAGGCAGAGGGAGGAAACGGGCAGTAAAACAGTGTGAATCTCAGCTATCTTTTACCTATGTGCCACCCAAGCTTAGCCTAGGGGGAGAAAGCAATTTGAACAATGCCACACAGAGGCCCTGGCATGGGAATCAGGTCCTGTTCTAGTGGGGTGGGCTTACTGTAGGAAGGTTATAGCGCCCATAGGACCAGTTCTCCTGGGCTCAAGCTTGTCTGAAGGTATGAGATAATGAAGTTAAGTTAAAATGAAGTCTTAGGCAGGAGTTGGTCGAGTCCTTTGTAGGTGAATATAGTTCACGCCAGCACATTGACAGGCATATAGGAGACAGATAGATTTCAGGATCTATCTGACCCCTCAGTTGGTTTCTTTGTGTAGAACGTATGCATATGTTCACAACAGCTCCAGGTGTAAGAGCTTCTATAAGCATGCTGGAAAAGACACTTGGATCAAATTTGCTAAGAAACTTGTTTAAAGGGCCAAGCCATTGGTTTGCTTCAGATGCCCAAAAGAAATCAAAAGGTTTTGCTGGATCAAGGCAGAGCGGACAAAGAGTCCAGCACTGAGACTTATGACTTACTAAACTAATAACTCTAAGTGCCCACCCAGAAACTGTAGAATGTTGCAGTATGGGCAATGGATGTTTAGTTACATATGATTCATTCGAGTCCTATTGAATCACAAGTGGCCACCCATGCAAATGCCTGCCTGCCTAGTACAGATGCAGGCTTAAATGTCACTTGCAGCTCAGTTTCAGAAGGCAAGGCAGCCTGCGAGACCTGGCTGTAAGTGACTGAACTGTAAGACCCCGAGCTGCTTCTGGGCAGTGACCACGAGGCTCCCGACGTGCATGTCATCTTTCCGCCTACCTCTGCTTCTACGGCACCGAACGAGAATGAGAAACTCCCACTGGTCCTTCGCTCACTCCTTAAAAGCTCTTCCACTGAAAGGTTTTATTTTGTTAAAGTATGTTATTTATATTTTTATTTTTTAGAGAAAGACAGAGAGAGAGAGAGAGAGAGAGAATGGGTGCACCAGGTCCTCCAGCCACTGCAAACGAAGTCCAGACGTATGCGCCCCCTTGTGCATCTGGCTTCACATGGGTCTTGGGGAATCAAACCTGGGTCTTTTGGCTTTCCAGGAAAGCACCTTAACTGCTAAGTCATCTCTCCAAAAGTTTTTAACAAGAGCCCCCAAATTATGAATTAGCTTGTTTAGAGGTGGATAGACAGAGAAACTTTGCAGAAAGGGACAGACCTTACCTCTGTACCTGCGGGTCATCTTTCCCATCTGGCTGTGGGCACTTTTAAGATAAAACAAATAAAAAAGACAAATGGCAGGGCAGAAAACACTCAGCTTTCTACCCGCAGGTAATAAATCAAAATAATGAATTTTTTCCCCAGTGTCAGTAGGGAGTGTGAGATCAATGACAATGGAATCACAATTGGCAGGTGCTCACAGGATGACCCAATGCTTCACACACCTTATCTCAGGCTATGTATTTTTTTTTTTTTAAAAAAAGGAGTTTCAGGGCTTGAGAGATAGCTTAGAGGTTATGATGCTTGCCTGTGAAGCCTAAGAACCTAGGTTCAATTCCCTAGTACCCACGTATGCCAGATGCACAAGGTGGCACATGTGTCTGCAATTCATTTGCAGTGGCTAGAGGCCCTGGAGCACCCATTCTCTCCCTCCCTCCCTCTCTCTCTCTCTCTCATGACTAAAATGAAATATTTTTTAGAAAAAGGAGATTGGGCAGAAGTTCCCTGTGTAGGGGATAATGGTACTATCAGAAGCCTTAAGTTGTTACAGGGAAACCCAAGTGCCGGGGGTGGGATACCTCCCAGTTAGTTGTTGTCTGGGGTGGTCCTCAAAACAATACAGACTATTTCCCCTGTTTTCCCACCAGAACTAGATCATAAGACCCTATTGATGAAGATACCACACACGTCAGCCACAGGACGTGGAAAAAAATAATCAAGGGAGAACTGAGTTGAAGTCTCTTCCCTGCTATGGAGCTGCCCGCATTCTGGACTGTGCTGTTGAGGCTGCTGAGGGAGAAGAGTCGTCAATGGTCTCAGCCAGCAGTGCATCCACCCTGTGTGCTACACAACTGTCCAGCCAGGCAAGATGTGCCCAGTGACTCCCAGTGACTCCCCAGTACTGACATGATGGCCACGGGGGTCACCAGCTGCTCTCCGACTGGCTTTACGGGTTGCTTCATGTCTGGTACTGGAAACCCTGTCAAAAACGAATGGATGAAGGCTGAAGAGATGGCATGGCAGTTAAGGGCACTTGCCTGCAAAGCCAAAGGACCCAGGTTCAATTCCCCAGGACCCACGTCAGCCAGATGTACAAGGGGGCGCACGCGTCTGGGGTTCATTTGCAGTGGCTGGAGGCCCTGGTGCGCCCATTCTCTCTCTCTCCCCCTCTCTCTCTCCTTCTCTCTCTCCCTGTCTCTGCCTCTCTCTCTCTCTCTCTCTCAAATAAATTTAAAACAAAATGAATGGATGAGAAGGTCATAAATTCTAGGGGAGAAGTTACTACTGTTACTTGACTAAATGGGTATGCTGTGTCCATCAAATGGCCCTGTAATACTTTTTATGCCCATAGGTTAGTGCTGTTCTCACCTTTTGGCTGGGGAACCTTTTGGATGGGGAACCTTTTGGATGGGGAACCTTTTGGGTGGGGAACCATTTGGATGGGGAACCTTTTGGGTGGGGAACCTTTTGGATGGGAAACCTTTTGGATAGGGAAGTGACTACTGGGGAGAGTCAAATCTAGCCGAAGTCCTGAGAATACGTGGCTCAGAAGTAAATGAGACGTCTCCACCACTCCCCCCAAAGCCCAGAGAACATTGTGGAAGAGGCACCAGAAAGAAAGGAAAAGCTGGAGGATGGGGAGGAGGGCTGTGGAGTGCTGTCTTCTGCACGTAATGTTGCCAGTGTGGCTGCAGCTATTGCTACCGACACCAGATCTGCACTGGCCCGTCACCATTTGGACAAAGATGATGAAGGGCATAAAAAGACATCACACTGGGCTGGAGAGATGGCTTAGCGGTTAAGCGCTTGCCTGTGAAGCCTAAGGACCCCAGTTCGAGGCTCAATTCCCCAGGACCCACGTTAGCCAGATGCACAAAGGGGCGCACGCGTCTGGAGTTCGTTTGCAATGGCTGGAGGCCCTGGAGCACCCATTCTCTCTCTCTCTCTCTGCCTCCTTCTCTCTATCGCTCTCAAATAAATAAACAAACAAACAAAAATTTAAAAAAAGACATCAAACTAGAAGGAGGGCTAACTGGAAAGGAGAAAGGGTTCAGTGGAGGGGTTGAGGGTGTGGAGAAAAGAGAAGGGAGGGAACTATCACCAAAGCACATTGTATCCATGTTTAAAAAGTTTAATTTTGTTAATATAAAGCTGAATTTGTGAGAAACACACACACACACCACACACACACACACACACACACACACACACAAAGATCTCACTAGCTAAGGGAATGTTTCTTTGATAGAACGTTTCATTTCATTTTGTCCCACAATGAAGCTATCTCTCTCTCTCAAATAAATAGTTTTTTTTTTAAAAAAGAATTCCCTGAGGAAAAGGAGCTATCAATATTGTCTTATATATACTTAAATTTGAAACATTCATGTATCTGACATCATGAGTATATTGTCATATATAATATGACAGTGACTACAAGATACAGACAGAAAGAAGAAAAAAATCTTAAATTATAGTAAAAGACTCTAATATGTGTTGCTCCAAAATCGATCCATCAAGTAGTCAAGAAAATAAAGTCGTGAAAGATTTATATGTTGCAATCAAGTTGAATTTAGTGACAATGAATTTTTAAAATACTGCAACTTCTCTGCATGTAACTGAGCCTGCCTTAAATTCACACGATCAATTCACCCTACCTTAAACTCATAGGATGAAATCCAATACTTCAATGCGGTATTTGGAGATGGGACCTTTGAGAAGGTGGAACTGTAATGTGAGATAAACAATTCCTTCCTAAAACTGATTTTTGTCTTGTACTTGTCCCAACAGCAAGTTGAGTATTACAGGGCATTTTGTTGTGAGTTGAGCCAAGAGAGCTACACCTATTAGTGAAGAAATTGAATGTTTGGATGTGAAGCAATATACTTTTATATAACTTACATGTTATAGAATTACAAGGGGCCTTGAGAGCTGGCTTAGTGGTTGAGGCACTTGCCAGTGAAGACTAAGGACCCAGGTTCAATTCTCCAGATACCACGTAAGCCAGATGCACATGGTGGCACATGCATCCGGAGTTCATTTGCAGTAGCTGGATGCCCTGGTGTGTCCATTCTCTCTCTCTCTCTCTGTTTCTCTAATAAATAAATAAAAATAAGATTAAAAAAAGAATCACAAGGTAAATAAGATATCTCAACAAAATGATAAGCTATAAGAAAACTTGTAAGATACAGATCAAGACAAATTGATAATCTTCAATATTAGCCTTGAAAAGAATGGAAGCTAAAATTCACTTAATTAAATACTATCCCAAGAAGTTAAGAAAAGCAACTATTCCTTCTACTATTGAAGGGAGGAAGGGGGAGGAGCAAGGAGTAGAGGGGCAGGTAGGAAAAAAAGACAGAGGGAGGCGAAGTAACTATGATCAAAATATAATTTGTACATACATAAAAAATGTCAATTTTTAATTGGTAGGGGCATACAAAAAGAGGAAAAGGGTGGGTTGTTGGGAGGGGACTATGATCATATTATATTGTCTAGATGTATGGATGTTGTCAATAGAAAGTCTTTTAAAAAGAAAAGAAAATGAAACTCCAATTGAATACAAAGAAAATGAAAGTAATAAAATTACGGCAGAAAGACATAAATTCATGAAAAAGAAAAGCGTATTATAAAAAAAACTAGAGATTCTGCATTTTAAAATCATTTCTTTCAAATGCCTTTACACATGAATAGTATAACTCGTACTAGATGTAATTGATCTTGATCTTAGCAAGGCTAATTAATAAAAATACAGAGGGCGCAAATTCACATTATTGGGGATAAAAAAGCAGTCACAGATCCTAAATAACTTAAATAAATATATGCAAAAGGACATTGTAAGAACATCACTAGTCATCCCGGAACCTTCTAATGTTGTAAATGTAGGTAGTAGAGTAACAGAGGAGCTTTCAGAGAATAGTGTGCCATCCAGCATCTAATCTAGTTTTCATTCTAGTCACGTTCCAGCAAAGCTTGGTCGACTTAACCTATTCCTTCATCCTATTCTTGTGAAATACCTTTAACACACCCTAATGGGCCAACAGATGTGAGAAAACATAGGACAATTAAAGTAAGAAGGAAATGGAGCTACAGAGGGAGAGATAAAAGGAGGGGAGGAAAAGTGGAAGGAGGGAGGAGGTGGCGGCAGAAAGAGAAGGGAGGGTTGGACAAGGTTGATAGAACTCAGCAAACTAGTTTTGAATCTCAGTGTTTTTTTTTTTTTTTTAAACTGCTGTCTAGCTAGACAACTTGGGCAAGGTGCTTAATAACATGTAATTAATTCTCTGAGATGTTCCCTCATGTGTAAAATGAGTGTGTGAAAAGCCATATGTGCTGATTAACTAGCATAACATACACGAGGTTCTGTGCCCGGGCAACACTAACCCGAGGGTTCTTGGTCGTCTCAGTGCGGAATTGCTGTGGCAGAGGGATTAAAGAGGGAAGGAAGAAGGAACCTCGAGGTAGTTTTGAGCGTCTCAGGCACGAGGCGCTACGGTGGGCACACCAGGCAGAGGGCATCAGCATGCAGAGAGAAGGGCGAGGTCAGCTCTCCTGAGAAGAAGCTTCACCCGTGTCCTTCACCGTGCCCTTACTTGAACAATGTTGGTTAGGTCCGCCCAAAGATGCCCTCCCAGAGGGGTGCCTCATTTGCATTCATCAGCACCCACCAGCAATTATCTTCTTCATTTCAGACATACAGATCCTCCTGACTGTACATTCAGTGCTGGGAATGAAAACACACACCCCATGGCTGGCATTATCTTCATGTGGGTCCTGGGGATCAAACGCGGGTCCTCATGCTTGCATAGCAACTGAGCTAGCTCTCCTGCAAATAAGAAGACACTGTTAAGTCCTGGTTAGGGAAAAGCCCGTATGTTCTTCTGGGAGGAGGTTCAGGGTTGAGGAGGTCCTGCTCCAAGCAACCTGTGAGCTCTGAGGGTTTTGCTGATGGTGAAGAGCACAAATTCCAGAGCATAGATCTCCTCAGTAGCTCTACAAGTTCAGAAAAATGGCTGAATCTTACCTCATTGCCCACATCTATAGATGCAGATGATACTAACAGTCCTTGTTCCATAAGGCTATTCCAAGCATTAGTTCATTATGTTATGTTATGTTATGTTATGTTATGTTATGTTATGTTATGTTATATTATATTATATTATATTATATTACATTACATTATATCATAGTAGTGGGGAGCAGCCCGTGCCACACACTCAGTGTGTGATGAACTCCCGTCATTTCTAGCATGAGGCGCTAAGGTGGGTGGAGGGAATGGCAGGTCGGACCAGGACTAGTCTGAGCAGAGTCTGCCAGAGTTGTGCTCGGTTCTGTTTCAGGCTCCTTACTTTCAGTGCCTCCAGATAAAATCTGTTTAATCTGTTTAAAGTGTTACTACTGTTTAGCTAAGGTCGGTGACATCATTGGTAATGACTTCCTCAAATATGCTAAGGGTTTACAAAAGTGGTTGTGGGGCTGGAGAGATGGCTTACCGGTTAAGCGCTTGCCTGTGAAGACTCAGGACCCCAGGGTTCTAGGCTCGATTCCCCAGGACCCACGTTAGCCAGATGCACAAGGGGGGGGGCGCATGCGTCTGGAGTTTTTTTGCAGTGGCTGGAGGCCCTGGCGCACCCATTCTGTCTCTCTCTCTCTCTTTCCCTCTCTCTCTCTCTGGCTCTTTCTCTGTCACTCTCAAATAAATAAATAAAAATGTACAACAACAACAATAACAAACAATAAAAAAAGTAGTTGTGCACAAAAGGAAAGGCCACTAGACCAGAGATCAGAAGACAGAGGATGGCCCTTGTCTCCATTATACATGTACATGTGGTCAGCCATTAGGCCACCTGCCTTCTGTGAGATGCCTGGGATGACAGGCTGCACTAGATAATACCAAATTCTAAAATTATACATTTTTTAAAATTTGTCATTTGGTTTCAGGTTCTGAAATGATAAAGGCATTAAGGCCATGGCTTGACATGCATGAGAAAGTTGCCTGCTGACCTCAGAAGACAGAGCACCATGCCTTATTGTGCAGTCCTGAAAGAACGGGTGTAATTTTCTGTTTTCATCCATAAACAGACAGTGAGGGAGGCAAGTTTTCTTGTGTGTGTCATCGGGGGGGGGGGGACAATAAATGGATTTGAGTGTGTCTCCTTGAGCCCTCCACTGGAGAACAGATAAGGCACGTGAGAACCGCCAGCCTACTTAAAACTCAAGTCTGAAAGTACATATGGCAATATTCAGTAAATTAGCTGTTATGGTCTTAGATAATTGTTTATAATCTTTGAAGTATGAGAAATGGATTGCACACTGGAAACAGGCTAGTGCTTTATTTTATTGTCAAAACGAGAGATACGGGTGATTTGGGGACACTGTAGATTAAATCGAGTATCTAAGATGTTACGTTAAATGTTAGTAAGTGTCCTAGGATGTCATCAAATATTCTGAGGATGATCACGACAAAAGATACACAAAGGTTACTAGTTTGTAGCTCTGCTCCAGAATAGGCGTTAAGCCAGTTGTGCTCAGTGCGTCAGTGTTAAATCAGCGCTCCTCAGTTCTTAGACTGGGCAGTGCCAGTCTCTGGAATCTAGGAAGAGTTCTCAGAAAAACAGGCCCAGAAGATGGACTGGCTACCAGTTGAGCTTCCTTGATGGCTGAGGCCAGCTTACAGTCAGGAGCCAAGTGACACCAATCAAAACCTCCTCGTGTAGTCATCTCTCTTGCTTCAGTCGAGAACTTGAAGGAAGATGAGCCTTTCCAGATTTGTGGGTCACTTCAGTTTTAGAAATATTAATATCCTAAATGATAACAATAACATTCAAAAGCCGGGCGTGGTGGCGCACACCTTTAATCCCAGCACTCGGGAGGCAGAGGTAGGAGGATCGCCGTGAGTTCGAGGCCACCCTGAGACTCCATAGTGAATTCCAGGTCAGCCTGGACTAGAGTGAGACCCTACCTCGAAAAACCAAAAAACCTCGAAAAATCGAAAAAACAAAAAACAAAACAGAAAAACCAAAAAACAAAACAAAACAAAAAAATAACATTCAAAAAAGTTTTGAGATTTTTGATAAGGGGTTAAAAACGAGCAAGATGAAGTTGAAAAAAGGAGAGAGCAGGACAAAAACTTCAAATCTGTGATTAGATTCCAAAGCTCCCTGTGCCAGGCTGGGGGCGGCAGCAGATGGATTGAGCAGTAACCAGGTCCCGCGGGAACAAGCCCAGTGCGCAGGGACCAAGATGGGTGAACGCAGGGGGTGTGCTCCCAAGCACCTGTGACCTTCGAATCCACTGAGAGGGAGTGGATCGCTGGGGACTAGAATTGGCCAGCCGTGTTGGAGGTCTCTGGGGCCTGAAGTCCTGCAGAGCCGGTCAGTAAAAGTGTCCTTGTGGGTCTCGGTACACAGGTCCCTCTTGATGTCTTTTGGCTTCAGTGTAAAGTTTTTCTTTTTTTTTTTTTTTCTTGCCACTGCTTGGTTTAGTTTGTGGATGACTCTACCCAGAGCTCCAAGATCATTCCATTGATAAAACCAGGCTACTCTGAAAATGGCCAGATTTATAGAATAACTCCTTTTATTTTGTTTTGTTTTTTTTGTTTGCTTGTGTTGTTTGTTTGTTTGTTTTTTTTTTTTTTTTTTCGAGGTAGGGTTTCACTCTAGCTCAGGCTGACCTGGAATTTACTATGTAATCTCAGGGTGGCCTTGAACTCACAGTGATCCTCCTACCTCTTCCTCCTGAGTGCTGGGATTAAAGGCCTGTGCCGCCATGCCCGGCCTCCTTTTCTTTTTTTTTTTTTTATTTGAGAGAGAGAGAGCGAGTTGGCACTCCAGGGCCTTCAGGCCCTGCAAACGACCTCCAGATGCGTGCACCCTTTTATGCGTGTGTGCGACATTGAACGCTTGCGTCACTGTGCGTCTGGCTTACGTAGGACCCGGAGATTCAAACGTGAGTTCTCAGGCTTCGCAGGCAAACGCCTTAACTTCTAAGCCGTCTCTCCAGACCAAATGGCTCCTTTCCCAAGCAAGCTGGCACCAGCTAGAAAGAGCTGTGGAAGAAAGTACGTGTCAAGCCCACAGGAGGAAGGCAGACTCAACAGTTAGTCATAGACCAGGGTGGAAATCAGAGACCTTCAGAGGGAAGGCTTCTCAGGTGGCTTGAGGCTAACAGTGGGCTCTGCAGCCACGGGGCTAAATCCCAGCTCAAGACCTTACTGTTTGTAAAATTAATCCCACAGTCTCTTTCACATGGCAATCTTAGCATGTACAACCATCTACACATGTGTGAACAAAATACACATGTCTATAGCGTTCCTTAATGCTGATCCAGTCTACTGTGGTCGAATGGGAAATGTCCCCAACAGGTTCCTGTGGTTGAGCACTTGGTCCTCGGCTAGTGGTGCTGAATTGGAAGGTTTTGGAAAGTTTAGGAGGTGGCATCGTGCTGGCGAAAGTGGGTCGCCGGGAGTGGGTCTTGCAATTTTATCGACTGGCCCCATTTCCCGTCTGTTCTGTGTCTCTTGATTAGGGATGAAATATGATTAGCCGCCACATGCGTCCATCACCATGTGTTCTCTTCCAAGATGGACCCTAGTCTTTCTTAAGCTGTCAATGAAAATAAGCCATTACTCCTGCAGTTGCTCCTGTGAGGTGTTTGGTCACAGTAACAAGGAAAATTCCAAAATCCACCGGGTAAGACTACAGACATCATGGCTGGTGGGCACCCATTGTGTGTGTGTGCGTGTGTGTGTGTGTGTGTGTGTGTGTGTGTGTGTGTGTGTGTGTAGATGCAGTGGGACTAACTGGGCCAAGGTTCTCTCTTTCCACTGGAGACCTAGGCTATAGGCTCACTTCAGCGTGGGACGTTTTTCTCTTCTCTAGTTTTCATTGCAAAACACACCCAGACATACTTTGCAAGAATACTGAAGGTTGGCGGATGTAGCAGTCAGCTTCAGGTTCGCTGAGATGAACTGTCAGACCAGGCACAGATATGGAGGAAGGGATTTATTGAAGCTTACAGATCCAGGGGAAGTTCCATAAAAGCAGAAGAAACTGGCCTGCTTTCACAGGCCCAAGCAGAGAGAGAGAGACAAGCACAAGCCTAAAGGTCAAAAGCCAAAGCACACTTCAGGAACTCCTGCTAGGCACACTTTGCATATCTTTAGATTGAAATCTGAAACCCACCACCAAACCTTAAGAGCCACACAATGGCACTGCCTCCAGCCAAGTGGCTAAAGATGCAAACTAAAAACAAATAAACAACTGAAATATATTGGGGGCCATCTATTCTATTCAAACTACCACAGCGGATTAAACGTAAGTGTGAAATCACATTGACTTACGTCTTGCTGCCCGTGGCTTTAGTTTGACCTCTGCCGCAGAGGTAGCAGTGTTTCCCTTTGAGAACCCAGTGCTGTTTATCCATGTGTAACACTTAATCAAAGCTAACTCATCCTTCTCTTTTTCTCTTCTTACTCTATATTTTTCCTTCTGTCCTGCGTAGTGCCAAAACCCAGGACATTTTGCATAATAGACAGTATATATTTGAGTGTTTAATAGACTCTCTGTCAGTTCTGTGTTTGCACATTTCCTGAGAAGATGGCTATTTTTTAAATTTTAATTTTAATTAATTTTTGTGTGTTTGTTTTTCGAGGTAGGGTTTCACTCTAGCTCAGGCTGACCTGGAATTCACTTTGTAGCCTCAGGGTGGCCTTGAACTCTTGGCGATCCTCCTACCTCTGCCTCCTGAGTGCTGGGATGAAAGGCATGCGACACCACGCCCGGCTGAATATGGCTATTTTAAGTGAGCAAGCTGAGGTCCAGGCACCTATGTAAGCTGGCAAACCGTCCTGTGGTGCCAGCATCTTGGTGGATCATCACACCGCTTACATGATGGTGTCCTTTGCCTAAAGACAGCCTCCACTCAGGTTTGGTTCTTCTGGGGCCTTTAGCTCATGGTTCCAATTAGTCATTTATTCTTTGGCACTATATCTCATTCATCCAGGCCAGCCTAGATAACTCAGCAAGCAATAATAATATCTGAAAAGGTTGCTGGGGGTTGTGGCGGTTTGAATTTAAATGTCCTTCGAAGCCTCCAGTGCCTGTGACTAGGCCTCCTTCTCAGCCTCCAGCTGGTGGAGCCTTGCTAGAGGAAGTGTGTTGCCCTGAGTGACCTTGGGGTTGACTGGTCTGGCCCCCTGTCTGTTCAGAGCCAGCTTGCTTTCTCTGCTACAGGTAGGAGAAGTTGTGAGCCAACTGCCAAGCCTTCCTCAAGGACAATGAAGCTTTCCCTGAAAACCGTAAGCCTGAAATTAAATCCTTCCCTCCTTTGCTACTGGTTGGTTGAGTATTTTGTCCCAGCAATATGAATGCATCTGATACAGGGATTTAACCCAGTGGAAGAATTCTTACCTAGCACACACAAGATCCTGGGTCTCCACTACCGTCCGTCGCCATCATATCCAGAGAGGAAGAAATGTGGATACAGAGAAGAATTCTAGGGTTGCATTTACACAGAAGAAAGACTATATGAGGATTCAGCAAGAAGGTAACCATCTGCAAAGCAAGGATAGAAGTCTCGCAACTATGTCAAACATGCCGACACTGACCTTGGGTGTCCAGCTTCCAGAACTTTCGGAGACAAACCGTGAACCTAATCCACCTGGTCCGTGATATTTTGTTACGGTGGCCCTGGAAAACGAACACCCTCCCTTACAACCAGCAAAATCTTCTGAATTAACCTCTGAAGTCTTTTTTTTTTAATTTTATTTTGTTCATTTTTATTTATTTATTTGAGAGTGACAGAGAGAGAAAGAGGCAGATAGAGAGACAGAGAGAGAATGGGTGCACCGGGGCCTCCAGCCACTGCAAACGAACTCCAGACGCGTGCGCCCCCTTGTGCATCTGGCTAACGTGGGTCCTGGGGAATCAAGCCTCGAACCGGGGTCCTTAGGCTGCACAGGCAAGCGCTTAACCACTAAGCCATCTCTCCAGCCCGACCTCTGAAGTCTTTGAAATTTGGTATGGAGAGCTTCATGAACACAGAAGATAAGGTGCATTTACATCAAGTGCTGCAGGGAATCTGTGGTTGCCACCGACCCAAAGGGAGTTGTATGCAGGTAGCAGCATTCTCAGGAACAGGAAGTGGTTCACTCTCAGAAGAGTTTAAGATAATTCCCAGGACACTGGGAAGTTAATGACATGATGGGGGAAACCGAGGCACTGCTGCATACTCAGGCCTTCTGGGCACATGCACGGCTGCCCTCGGAGACATCTCCCTTGAGAAGGTCCTCACACATCCCTTTATGATCGCAGTGGGTTTCAAGATTCTTGGCTCGGCTCCCCTTTGCCATCAGGAAATAAGAGACTCTCTCCTTTCTTTCCATGTCAAAATTTATTAGAACAACCTCCACCCCACATACTGCCTTCCACCCCTTAAAAATAGGACATTCCTCTCTAGTGAAATAACGTGCCGGCGACAAAGACAAATGGAGAGCAGCAAGCGAAAGAACTGGGGAGGCTGTGGAGCGCGTTTTTTTCTTTCCCACATAAATATAGTAAGAGCGTTCAAATGCATAATAGTGCTTTGGGGAAAGATCCCAGCCCACTTGCAGGGGAAGAGCTCGGACGCTGTTTTTTACTTAGCCAACTTCTGCTAGAGGGGGAAAAAAAAAAATTTGATGTTGGAGCCAAATTATGCCCAGTGTGACCTTTCCCTCTCTTCCTCCTCTAACTACAACATTTCCAGACCATGTCCTGGGAGTACCATTCCCAGCCGACCTTGCCTGATGTAATGTTCTTTTATAATAAGTATGTCTCTCACCCTCGCATGGTCTTTGTGAACTCCTCTAATTTACATACAGGTCAATAACTGAAAAACAAGTTCACAAATCTTTTGTGGTGAGATGACTGTCTGAGGCCCCTGTTCTACGTATGGTAGTGTTTTTTTTGTTGTTGTTGTTTTTTTTTTTTTTCCGAGGTAGGGTCTCACTCTGGCCCAGGCTGACCTGGAATTAACCATGTAGTCTCAGGTTGGCCTCGAACTCATGGCAATCCTCCTACCTCTGCCTCCCTAGTGCTGAGATTAAAGGTGTGCACCACCACACCAGGCTCCATTATTTTTTAAATTATCTAGGCCACCAATATTCCCACTCATCTGACAAGGTGCTTATATTTACATATGTCAAACAAGGTCTCATGCTGTGGGCTGCAATATTTTTTTTTTGCCCAATCCTATTAAAACTTCTCTTTCTTAGTTCTTGAGTTCTGGCTGCATCCATGACCCCTATACCAGAAAAAAAAAAAAAAATCCCAAAGAAATGAATGGCAGTATACTATTATCAAAGGCCAGTGGGGGGCCTGGAGAGATGGCTTAGTGGTTAAGCGCTTGCCTGTGAAGCCTAAGGACCCTGGTTTGAGGCTTGATTCCTCAGGACCCACTTTAGCCAGATGCACAAGGTGGTGCATGCATCTGGAGTTCATTTGCAGTGGCTGGAGGCCCTGGTGCACCCATTCTCTCTCTCCCCCTCTCTCTCCCTCTCTGCCTCTTTCTCTTTCTGTTGCTGTAAAATAAATAAATAAAAATAAACAAAGGCCAATGGGAAGGAGATTATTTTAAAGAAAAGAGGATTTCCTCAGACTATACCACAGTTATTTCATATATATTAAGTGGGCTGTGTTTGATTCCTGTTACACTTTCTTCCACATTATTAAGAGTTTGGAGGAAAGACTAATTAGGCTCAGGTCATTAACATGGAGAAGGGAGCATCTCATGCACTTTGCAAAATGCGTCTTCTAGATCCATGCCATTCCAACATCTAAATAAGAGCCCCTCAGCTCCTATTCATGCAATGACTCATTTAGACACTGGCCCCCAGTTTCTTGGGGTGCAGTTCTCCAGGAGAGCAAGGCTGTCTCCATGTCCCCTCCAGGGCATGGCTACTAATTATCTCAACCCCATATGAGCTCTCTGGAGTTGATGACAGCTTTGCCCTTTAAAGTAAATTGGGCAATGCAGCTGATGAATGAGGCAACATTAATTAATGAACCCAGAATCAATGGCTTATGGTAATTCATTCATTCACCATCTTATTTACTAACAAAGCACCTTTGTTTTGCTTTTTTGTTTCTCAAGGAGACTCTGAGGTATCCTTTGAAATATAGAAAAGTCAAAATCTGTTATTCTCAGAAATGAAGGGCTTAAGGATTAAGACTAGAAATTAGGTCCTCAGTTTTGTCTTCTAGACAAGAGCGCATGTGATGAGCTATAGTTCTCTTCCTTGCCACTGTCTCCCATGAGCTCAGGAACCCAGACGCTCTTTTGCATGGTTAATTCTGTGAGGTCCACATATTTGGCTTCTTCAAATTCATTTGTGACCTGCACCTTCAATGTAGAAGGGATTTATCTGGGAATCATTGATTTTTTTAAAAAAAAATTTTATTTTTTATTTACAGAGTATCTCAGAATTAGCCAATGTCTCCGAGCTCTGTTTTCCTCTTTTATGAAATGGAGATCATTACTCTTAACTTGGAAAGTAATGAACACGTATGTGTGTATATGTGTGTGCTGTCCTTTGGATTTTTTTTTTTGTTTATTTATTTATTTATTTAGCAGAGAAAGAGGGAAAGAGAGAGAGAGAATGGGCCCGCCAGGGCCTCCAGCCACTGCAAACGAACTCCAGATGCATGCGCCCCCTTGTGCATCTGGTTAACATGGGTCCTGGGGAATCGAACCTGGTTCCTTTGGCTTTGCAGGCAAACGCCTTAACCTCTGAGCCATCCCTCCAGCTCCGTCCTTTGGATTTTAAGTGTCCCTGCAAAGGACTCACTTATGAAAGGCTTGGTCTCCACTCGATGTCTCTATTTGGGAAGGTGCTGGAAACTTCTGGAGGCGGTGCCTCGCTGGAGGGAGTAGCTTACTAAAGGGGGGGGGGGCAAGTCCCCGCGGGTGTCTTATCCATGGCTTCTTCCCTTTTTCTTTCTGCTTCCTGTCTGCCAGAAAGGAAGAATCCCCGGCCACCATGATGTTTTGCTCAAGTGCATGGGGCCACATCCCAGACCCCCAGAAGCCATGAGCCAAATAAACGCTAACCCATTAAGTTGTTGATGTTACATCACAAGGATACCAAAACCGAATCAATGTGTTTTTGACTTGAAAAAGAAAATACTTGGGAATTTCTTACCCCAGGAAGTGGAGCACAGTAGGTTACCAATAACTACAGACTGCTATGTCACCCCGCTTTTAATCCTAAATATTGAATGAACCAAGTGCACCTCTCCTTTGTGTGCCCCTTCGCCCTGAAAGCTCTTCCTTCCACGTGGACCTGAAGGACAGCTAAGGCAGGGTACTGGGGGTCCCAGCGCCCAGCTTGTGATCTAGTTTGTATGATTTCAGAGAAAGAGATTGTCATGCACATTCCTCTCTCTCTACATACATGTATGTATATGTGTGTGTACACACACACACACACACACACACACACACACATGCGCACGCACAGCATTATCAAAAGTTCCCAGTCAGTCTTTAATATACTGTGAATAACCTGTAAGTGTCAGCTGAAACTCAAGATTTTTTTTTTCAGGTTTCCTTCTACAGCATTAGACAATTAAAAAAAAAAAAAAAGACTGTAGAGACATAAAGCAAATCAGAGAAGGAATCCACTTCCTTTTCATGAAATGATTAAAAAAAAAAACCCTTTTAATTGAGAACTGTTTCTGCTAAGGAAAGACTCAGGCTTGTTCTACGTAGTTGAATTTCAGCATGCTTTATCACAGGTGCAAGAAAACTCTGGAGGGTTCTATAGCCGCGCCAAGGATAACTGCGCTAACCTCAGCACTCGCTCCGGAATAGGCAGCAGTTTCACGGACTGTCCAGTGAGGGCCAGCGTGGTGTCCACTAACTTCATCAGCCGTGCAGAGGACACCAAGGTGTGGCCCTTGGCTTTGGGGGAACTTCCATTTTACTGTTATTAGGAGGGAAGACTACCTTCTGGGATAGCACCAGGAGCAGATTCACGTAACATCAGACTCAGAAAGTGTCCTTGGAGACCCTCTAGCTCAACGCAGACTTGAAAGCTCAGGAAACCGAGGCTCACGGCTGGGAAGCGCCTCGGTCGCAGTCACACAGTTCTTGCGCTCAGTGACAGATCGCGGGAAACAGCCCCGGTGTCTAACTCAAGCTCCGTGCGACATGGAAACTCCGTGGTCTTTGCAGTTCGACGGTATGCTGAGGTTTGCGTCCATCGTTCAGTGTTAGACATTGGTTGATTTTTCCCTTATTACGCTTGTTTCCGTCACCACTGCTCCAGGGCCACGTTGAAACGCAGGGATGAATGAACGAAGCCCATGAATCAAGCGCTTAGCCTGCTGTCTGGGTATCTGGATGAGCATCATTAATTACGCAGTGACAGGAATTGGCTTCCTTTGGTGCCAGGAAAATCGTGGTCCTTTCCTCTTGGCCCCTAGGAAAGTGACGGCTCCTTCTTTACCATGGACACAGTGCCTCCTATTTAGTGTGAATCAGTGGCATCTTACTAAAAAGAAAAGAATGAACAAATGAGCATAAGAATAAGTCCCCATCTTTAGGGCCAGACGTGGTGGCGCATGCCTTTCATCCCAGCACTTGGGAGGCAGAGGTAGGAGGATTGCTTTGAGTTCAAGGCCACCCTGAGATTACATAGTGAATTCCAGGTCAGCCTGAGCTAGAGTGAGACTGTATGTCAAAAAACCAAAAAAAAAAAAAAAAAAAAAAAAAGGAAAAGAAAGACTAAGTCACATCTTCAGATGTTCTTCTCAATTTTCTTTTCTTTCTTTCTTTCTTTTTTTTTTTTTTTTGAGGTAGGGTCTCACTCTAGCCCAGGCTGACCTGGAATTCACTATGGAGTCTCAGGGTGGCCTCAAACTCACAGTAATCCTCCTACCTCTGCCTCCCGAGTGCTGGGATTAAAGGCGTGCGCCACCACGCCCGGCTTTTTCTTTTCTTTTAGTGTCTTTTTCCACACTGTGCATAGAACCACAGAAATGTAGAGCTACAACAACAAACAACAGAAATATCTGCACATGACCAGAGACAACACAAGTGACTTCCCAAAACTGAGCTTGGAGAGAGTGGGTGTTTGGCAAATGGCCACTAGAACTGGATTCTAGAAGCTTAATTTCTTTTTTGTGTTTTTCTCTACCGCCCTTCCGTTCTGGTGTGTTCCCCAGGGAACATCCCTCACCTTGGCTCCTAACCTGGAAAGTATGTTCCAGGAGCGACTTCACGAGGGCACGCAGTGTGGTGTGCTCCGGGGTGGCATCCTCATTAGACAGAGCTTCAGTTGCTGCAATGACAAGTGAGCACAGCTCGGATAATCCCCTATACTGAAAGAAATGCTGGCTTTCCCCCCACCCCTCCAACTAGAAGTGCCACCCCAGCCCTGATGGGACCCACTTGCAAGAATAAGTGCCCTTGGGGTAAGGAATGGGGGTGGAAATCGTCAGCATTCCTCCGTGTAGGGCACATTCCAGCATCCTGTTCGCTCATTGGATGCTCATGATCTGAGGTTGGAAGGAATGACACAGCCCATTTCTAAGGATCTGTCTGTCATTTGGAGGCTCGGTAATTAGAGTAACTTGGCTGAGGTCCTACCTTGCTACGGAGAGTGAGGACAAGGGTCTGGTTGATGGATTTGGAATGAGATACTGAGCAAGAGGGACATCTTTAACATCCAGGCTTGACACCGAGAGAACAGTCATCGCTCTCCATATTACAATCCTTGGTGTCACACCATGAAGAGACAGAATTAGGCTGAAAGAAGCGGGAGGCCCAATACAAGTGCTCTTAGTTCTCATCCTGTCTCCGAATAATAACCCACATAAAACCAGGTGTTTGCCGTCGCCAGGCAATCTGCAAAGACAATCTCTTCAGAAGGATAGAAGGGCTTCCTTTGACAGCCCAGCAGTGGGCAAGTCAGGTGAGCAGGGCAGCTTTGCCCTTGAGGGCATACCCAGATTCCTTTCATGGGTGTGGTGGCTTTGCCATGCCCCTACGGTATTGTCCTCTGCATGATAGGAACTGGGTCTTGACCAAACCTCTGCTCCAGAAAAGAAGTAAGAAGTAAGAGAAGCAATTCCTTTGACCGCGTGATGGGAAAACTGCATATATGGCTTTTTCTTACTTCCCACAGACATGGACTTAAGCCACTGGGTACTCCTAGCTACAAACTTCTGAGGACTATAGTACATAACAAAGTGGGCATGTGTTCATCTGATTTGTGTGTGTGGAGACTGGGGAGGCAGAGTTTTGGCATGGGTGCTATGATTTACAAAAAGAAGCAAATGGATAGGTGGGCTGTTAGCAGACGGTTGCTCCTTGGGACTTCATTAGTCAATAAGAAGAGGGAGCCTTCAGTGACGGTACATTGAGTGCCGAAGACTAGGGCGAGTTGTTTATGGATCATATTAAATGTTCAAATGAGCCTTATCACTTAGGAACTCTTTTTGTTAGGTTGAGAGAGAGAGAGAGCAAGAGAGAGCGAGAGAGGGAGAGACAGAAAGAGAGAAAGATGAGAGAGAGAGAATTGGCATGCCAGGGCCTCCAGCCACTACAACTGAGCTCCAGACTCATGTGCCACGTTGCACACATGAGCGACCTTGTGCGTTCATTGCCTCGTGAGTCTGGCTTACGTGGGATCTGGGGAGCTGAACATGGGTCCTTAGGCTTTGCAGGGAAGTACCTTAACCACTAAACCATCTCCTCCAGCCCCCACATAGGAACTTTTATTATTCCTGCTTTAGGGAAACTGAGGGTCATGTCACACAGCGAGTGACAGAGCCAGGACTGGTAATCAAATCTAGCTGATTCTAAAGCCTTTCTTTAATTCCTTGACAATATGAATTGGAGATTGACTACTACTGTTTGATAAGATGGCTCTGGTCACATAAGACAAGAAAGACAGCCACTCACTGCTGCTGTCCAGCTCTTATTCTTAGTGCCAACAGGCACCACGAGGGCCGTTCCACTGACTGCAATCAACAAGGCACTCACAAGCACTTCATCCATCCATCCAGTAAAACAATGATGAACACCTTCGATGTGCTGGTAATGTATTCCATGCTGAGCAGAATAGACATGCTCTGTGTTCTTTATTTTATTTTATTTTATTTTTCTAAAAAATATTTTATTTATTTGAGAGAGAGAGAGAGATAAAAAGAGAGAGAATGGGCACGCCAGGGCCTCCAGCCACTGCAAACAAACTCCAGACGTGTGTGCCCCCTTGTGCATCTGGCTTACGTGGATCCTGGGGAATCGAACTGGGATCCTTTGGCTTTGCAGGAAAATGCCTTAACCTCTAAGCCATCCCTCCAGCCCATGCTCTGTGTTCTCAAGGAGCTTATAAACGCACAGGCTGCCACCGTCGGTGAGTTCACCTGATACCCTCTGCATTGCTCATCTCAGGCTGCTGCCAGTAGCAACTTCAAACACATCATTTCTCTTGGAACTCTCCATTCTCCATAAGAACAGGTCGGTGGAACAGAAGATCGAGTTATAAGTCCAGGTAACTAAGGCCACCAGATTTGTTTTTTTTTGTTGTTGTTGTTGTTTGTTTGTTTTTGTTTTGTTTTGTTTTGTTTTACAAAAGTTACACACTGGAGTAAAGATAGCCAAAGGGTGCTGAGAAAAGTAGATATCTACTACAAATATCTACTACAAATGGATCAAAAGCTCTCAGTTTAAAACCTGAAACTCTGAACAGCTAGAGGGAAAAGTAGAGCAAGCACATCAAGGTGTAGGTATAGGGAAGAACTTTCTGAATAGACCCCTGTTGCCTAGGAAATAAAGCCAGCAATCAACAAGTGGGACCCCACGAAATGCAGAATCTTTTGTGCAGCTGAGGAAGTTACCAAACCAGCCACGAGGCCGTCTGCAGGATGAGACACCTTTGCCAGCTGTGCATCTGACAGAGGGCTAGAATCTGGGTTATACAAAGTACTCAGAAACCCAGCAATAAAAAAAAAAAAAAAAATCAAAGGACCCACTCAAAACTTGGACTACAGATCTAAACAGAGACTTCACAAAAGAAGAAATACAAACGGCCAATAAATACTTTAACAAGTGTTCAAGCCAGGCATGGTGGCGCACGCCTTTAATGCCAGCACTAGGGAGGCAGAAGTAGGAGGATCACTGTGAGTTCGAGGCCACCCTGAGACTACATAGTGAATTCCAGGTCAGCCTGGCCTAGAGTGAAACCCTACCTCGAAAAACAAACAAACAAACAAAAAAAAGTGTTTGGTACTTTAGCAACTAGGGAAATGAAAGTTAAAATCACTTTGAGATTCCATCTCACTCTGGTTAGAATGGCTATCACCAAAAAAAAAAAAAGATCAAATGATGGGCTGGAGGGATGGCTCAGTACTTAAAGATACTTGCTTACAAACCTGATTGGCCCTGGTTCAATTCCCCAGTACCCACATAAATCAAGCTGTACAAAGTGACCAATGCATTTGGAGTTCATTTTTGGCTGTGAGAGGACCTAATATGCCCATTCTCTCTCACTTAAAAAACATATTTAAAAAAAAAACAACAAATGAAAACAAATGCTTGTGAGGGTATGTGCAAGGGGGGGGGTATTATTTACTGTTGATGTGAGTGTAAACTAGTGCAGCTATTATGAAAATCAGTGTGCAGGGCTCTCAGAATCTATCAAAAGACCCTATATCATTCCTGGGCATGTAATCTAAGGACCCTACACTTTACTATAAAGATACTTGCTTGGGTTTAGCAGTTAAGGCACTTGCCTGCAAAGCCTAAGGTCCCAAGTTCGATTCCCCAGGACCCACGTTAAGCCAGATGCACATGGTGGCGCATGCGCCTGGAGTTTATCTGCAGTGGCTAGAGGTCCTGGAGTACCCTTTCACACTCTCTTTCTCTGTCTCATAAACAAATAAAAAACTAAGAATCAAATAAGATACTTGCTCATCCAAGTTTATACTGCTCCGTTCACAGTAGCTAGGAAATAGAATCACCTGTAGATGCCTACCAGTGAATGAGTGGATAATTAATATGTGGTCACACACATAATGGGGTTTCATCCATATGTAAAGAAAATGAAACGATGAATTTTGCTGGAGAATGAATGGGTGGTATAGAAAATATACCAAGTGTGGCAACCCATGCTCAGAAGACAAATATCACATGTTCTCTCTCATATACAAATCTTAACCTTGAATTTTTTTGATTTATATGCAAGTTGAAGTAAGGTGTATAATTCTGCTTTCAGAAGCCCCAGGAACAGGGCTAGGATATCTTCCAGTATGTTACAAAGGACCCCGAGACTCCCCAAATCATATAGGCTCCTGCCCTTTCTTGTCCACCAGAAATGGACGGTAAGACCGTATAGTCGAATATTCCACACGCCTCGCTTGCAGGACACTGAAACATCAAGTAGGGACTGAGCTGGAAGTGTCTTCCCTGCTGGCTGGCTCCCATCATGGTGGAAATGCTATGCTGGCTGCTGAGGGAGAAAAATCATCATAGATGGACCCCACGCTGCATACTACACAATGGACCAGCCTGGCAAGATGTGTCCACTGGATCAAAAGTGGCATGGCTGTTACGGGGGCGACCAATTGCTCTCTGGTTGGACGTGAGATCCACTCCACAGCAAAGAACCTATTCCTGGCATTGAAAAAAAAATCTAGTTAAAAACTTGTGGCTGGGAAGGTCAGAGACCCTGAAGCAAGGAAGCCACTACTGTTGGTTTGGCAGAATAGATATGTTACACCCATCAAATCGCTCTGTGGTTATTTATATATTCATGACCATAGGTCAGTGCCGCTCTCACTTTTGGTCAGAGAAGCTTCATTTTGCAGATGGTGGTGACTCCTGGGGGGGACTCCGAACTCATCAAAGTGCTGAGAATTTTTGCTCAGCACTAAATAAGACCTCTCTACTCCACCCTCCAAGACTCAAGGAACATGGCAAAAGAGGGGATGGAAAGAATGTAAGAGCCAAAGGCTGGGGAAGATTACTTTGGGACACTATCTTCTGGACATGGGCATGGGAGTGACTGTTACTTCCTTCCTGATCTCACAGTAGCAGTCATTACCTCCACAAGACTGTCACAGTATTGAGTCCAGCAACATTTTGACAAGTTTGGAGAGGGAAATAAAAGCTATTAAGATAGAAGAGGGACCAGTTGGAAAGAAGAAAGGGTTCAGTGGAGGGAAGGGAAGGGAGCACTATAGAAGGTAATGTGAGGAGGATTATGGTCAAATTGCATTGTGTTCATGTATGAGAATTGTCTGTACAAACTTTTAAAAAACATTTTATTTATTTATTTATTTATTTGACAGAGAAGAGGAGACAGAGAGAGAGAGAGAGAGAGAGAATGGGCACTCCAGGGCCTCCAGCCACTGCAAACAAACTCCAGACATGTGCGCCCCCTTGAGCATCTTGTCCTGAGGAGTCAAACCAGGGTCCTTTGTCTTTGCAGGCAAACACCCTAACCGCTAAGCCATCCCTCCATCCCTGTACAAACTTGTAAAAAGAGCATGCAAACCGAAGAGGAGATGGGCATTAATTACGTAACAACAGCAGATGATGGTGACTTCACAAGCGTAATCATGCAAGTACTATTAGGGCAATTCTACGAGTGCAAAGAACAAGAGGAGACACTGACTTTACTTGACCAAGTGATCTGGGAAAACTCACAGAAGACAGAGCACCTCAGCTGTGTTATGAAATACAAAAAGGCATGTCTAGGATATGAGAAAGGGTCTCTAGGCAGAGGAAGCAGCCTGTGTAAAAGCCTTGTGGCAGGAGGAACGTGGCATGGTCAGGGGATGGATAGGAGACCAGGCTAGAGATTGGTGAGTGTGGAAGAGTCCGACAAGGTCTAGAGTGATATGGGAGGCACAGATGAAGCTATCGAGGACTTTCTCTTTTTATGTCACAACAGGGGATGTTTCAGGAATGAGATTGGTGGTTTTATTTATGTATTTTTAATCTTTTTTTTTTTGAGGAAGTGTGAGAGAGAATTAGCACACTAGGGCCTCAGACACTTAAATTGAACTCCAGATGCTTGCACCACCTAGCTAGTGGTCATGTGGGACTTTGAGCTTGCCTCACCTTTGTGTATCTGGCTTACGTGGGATCTGGAGAGTTGAACGTGGGTTCTCAGGCTTCATAGGCGAGTGCCTCAGGTGCTAAGCCATCTCTCCAGCCCTGGTGGTTTCATTTTAAAGTCTCTCTTGTTGACGTCTAAAGAATGGATGGAGAAATTAGGGACCGATTGCCATAGTTCAGGTAAGAAGTGAAGGCGACTTGGACCAGAGAGAGTAACTATTTCAAGGTGGTGAGTTGAGATGAAAGGGGCCTTAGTGAAGAATTTGAAACAAGTGTTGTTTAAGGAGAGGCAGTGAGCTTTCCACATGGGCACACCATGGACCCTTGATGATTCATGAAGGAAAGGATTCTGTGAGGCTCCCCTTAGTCACGACATCAGCCCTGTGGCTGTTGATGATCACATTTTTTGTTGTTTGTTTGTTTTTGAGGTAGGGCCTCACTCTAGCCCAGGCTGACCTGAAATTCACTATGTAATCTCAGGGTGGCCTTGAACTCACAGTGATCCTCCTACTTCTGCCTCCCAAGTGCTAGGATTAAAGGTGTGCACCACCAGGCCTGGCTGATGATCACTCTTAATGCAAGACAGATTGACAGTGCATCCCATGGGAACCAGAACTGTAGAGAAAACAGCTAGACACTATATTCTGTCCAATGTCCTACCAAAATAACAAATGTCAACTTTTTTTCCCCCATTTTGTAGCATTATACATGCTTAAATATATACATTACACAACGTGTAGCTGTCATCTAATACCCTTGGTATTATTAATATTCCTTTGACTCCAACTACTTATTGAAAAGAAAAGTGTCCATCCAAGAACTGTCTCACTTACGCTTTCATTTCATTTATCTCCTGGCGTTAAAGCAGGCATATCCAGAGCCGCGTGCTCCCTTTCTGAGAACTGCTGTCAATGAATAAAAATACAAACCCTTAACGAACAGCCCTGACTCCTCCATCATCCCCAGTCTTGGGGGAGTTCATTTTCCCTTCCTTGACATCATGAGAATACCACTGCATCTACCCAGTCCAGGGTAGTGAGCTGACTTCCCCCACGGCTCTCCGAGCAAACACTGGTATCTCCGTGTGCCTTTCTGTCCCTACATCATGGGTGGAGTCCAAAGTTAGCCAAGCGGTTAACCGAGAGTTATGCCATATTCCTGAAATGTACCCAGGATGCATGTGCGTGCACGTGCGAACACACACACACACACACACACACACACACACTGGATTCCTGTCTGAGGAGGAAGCTCCCTCCCTTGCCCTGGGCTCCATTTCGTAGAAGCAGGAGTGGGAGGTCTGGGTAGGAGGTGACCCTCATTAGCTGTGAACCAGCACTTCCTTCTCTTTCTTTCCTCCCAAGAGATTTATTTATTCCCTTTTGCCCCCGCGATGCTAATGGGGATTCAGCGCAGGAATGGCAGGTGGCCAGTAGGCTACCATAGCTGGAGGGTGTTATATATTGCTTCCTGAAGGGTGATATGTGGGGAGGGAAGGAGAAGGAAAGAAGATGGGCCTCTGAGGTTTGTTCTAATTGAATACCTAGCGAGCAAGATGGATGGTTCTCGCTGGGAGTGATTAAAACGTGAAGTAGCAGGGAGAGAGGATGGGGGGGGGGGAAGGCTGGGTGGAGAAAGAGAAAGGCAGTCGGGACATAAGGTGCAGTTCTGTCCACATCTCAGATGGACAAATTAGGCAGCGAGGGAGGGGATGGGGTGACATCATAAAGCGAGAGATGCTGCCTGACCCTCCCGACAGGGGCATATCTGGGACAGGGGAAGGGGCGCGTGTGATGGGGAAAGACTTTCGAGTCTCTCTTTACACCTCCGCGTCCATGTCAGACAGTGCATGGAATTTGTTACTTGGGTCTAGGATTTTGAGTCTCTCCTGGGAGAAATATTTTAAGTCCTTGTCATTGTTTTATAGCACAGCGTGGATGAGCTATGGGAGGGTAGAGAGAAGTTGTTAAAAGCAAGTTAACGCAGGAGTGAATGGGGGGCGGGGGGGGGGGACAAATCATACTTGTCTGCCCCGTCACGCAAACCTATTGTTCCATGGCGGGATCTGCTCATTCGCCCCAACACCGCAGCACTGAAAAAGAGATGCAGGAGGGAGCGGAGGTGAGATGGGTGCGTATTTAAGGGAGTAGAGCAGGCATCGAGGAAGGGAATGGCAAGCATGTGTAAAGACTTGAGGAGACATGTAACAATATAGCGCAGGAATAAGCAAGTACTTAACGCAGAGGCGCCTAGGGGAGACACTGATGGAAGTGAGAGTCCAAAGGCAAGTGGGTGTGTGTTTGGCAACACGGATTGGGTCTTGACCAGCGTTTGGACTTGATCTCCAGGAAGACTCACCATCAGGGCTTTGTGAGCAGAAGAGAGAGGAAGTTAAGAGGGAGAAGGGACAAACTCGTCATTTTTAAAAGAACATTTTATTTTTATTTATTTATTTGAGAGAGAGATAGGGAGAGGGACAGAGAGAGAGAAAGAGGTAGAATAGAGAGAGAGAGTGGGTGCATCAGGGCCGCCAGCCACGGCAAATGAACTCCAGACGCATTGCGCCACCTTGTGCATCTGGTTTATGTGGGTCCTGGGGAGTTGAACCTGGGTCCTTTGGCTTTGCAGGTAAGCACTTTAACTGCTAAGCCATCTCTCCAGCTCTGAAAGTCACCCAAGAACGTTCCACTGAGTAACAGGAGAGCTGAGATTCAAATCCACGACTCCCTGACTCCAAATGTGTGCATGACTGTAACATGGTGTTTTAATAATACTGAATTTATCCATGTAGGTGCTGTGTCTTCTTTTATTTTTTTTCGAGGTAGAGTCTCACTCTAGCTCAGGCTGACCTAGAATTCACTATGTAGTCTCCGGGTGGCCTCGAACTCATGGAAATCCTACTACCTCTGCCTCCCAAGTGCTGGGATTAAAGGCATATGTGCCACCATGTCCATCTTGCTGTGTCTTCTTAATGCATGTGAGACTTTAGGAGACCATGAGTGATCACAAGCTCCCTCATCTCAAAGGACATACATGTATTCTCTCACAGTTCTAGAGGTCAAAAGTCCTAAATCACAGTTTCCTCTAGAGATTTGGAGAAGGAACCCTTCATTGCTTCTGGCTTCAAGAAATGTAAGAGTGGGGGATGGAGAGATAGCTTAGCAGTTAAGTGCTTGCCTGTGAAGTCTAAGGACCCCGGTTCGAGGCTCGATTCCCCAGGACCCACGTTAGCCAGATGCACAAGGGGGCGCATGCGTCTGGAGTTCGTTTGCAGTGGCTGGAGGCCCTGGCACACCCATTCTCTCTCTCTCTCTCTCTCTCTCTCTCTCTCTCAAATTAACAAATAAAAACATTTAAACAAAGGAATGCAGAGCCTGTGATCTGTGGTGGGTTAACACCAATCTAATTCTAATCAGGTTATATTCTTAGAACCTCGCTCCTCCACACCTATTCCATGATAACCCTCCTCAGTGGGTTATCAGTAATCACTGTGGGGTCATGAATACAGGAACGCACCAGTCAGTTTCTGTCAAGGGGAGCGGGGATGATGATGCTTCAGACACACCATCCTACTCGGTGGCTCTTACGTTCTTTTCACCCCCGAGTAGCTCACATAGCACTTCCCAGCACCATGAGCGCTAACCAGAGGGGAGCTGACTTCCATCTCCATTCTAGTATCGATCTCTCAATGTCCTATAACTGCAGCCTGTGAAGTCTCCAGCAATGGGGTCTTAAAATTTAGTTCTGGGGCTGGAGATATGGCTTAGCAGTTAAGCGCTTGCCTGTGAAGCCTAAGGACCCTGGTTGGAGGCTCGATTCCCCAGGACCCACATTAGCCAGATGCACAAGGGGGTGCACGCATCTGGAGTTCGTTTGCAGTGGCTGGAGGCCCTGGCGTGCCCGTTTTCTCTCTCTCTCTCTCTCTGCCTCTTTCTCTCTGTCTGTCACTCTCAAATTGATAAATAAAAAAATAAAAAAAATTTTTTTAAAAATTTAGTTCTGGCAGGTAACTGAGGGCTTTGGCAAGGACCTTCATTGTTTGGGGGGGCCTCATGGACCAATAGCTCATTGTGAGGTATAGACCAATTCAGGAACTGGGAATTTACAAACAGCCTATGGTTTTAGGCTGAAGTTTTCTCCACTCATGAATGGTGTGTCTGTCAAAACTACCCCTCTCTTTCTATCTCTCTTTTTCAAAAGAGAGATCTATCTTTTAGTTAGTTAACAAAGAGGTGGGTTTCTGTGATACTGAGTCACGCCATCATTTCGTTTTGTGTATCTTCCACCTCCATTCCTTACCTGGCTCCTGTTCCTTCCAGAACCTTCCACCCCCTATATTATGTCTTCCCCCTTGTCTGCCTACTAGCTCATCCTCGGATCCCTTCCTGCTTCTACCCTCAGCAAGCCTCGTTCTGGCTTCCTGACCAGCACTACTGATGCTTGCTATAACCTGTAAACAAATCAAACTATTTCACGCTAGGATCCAGGATCCACGTATGAGAGAGAACATGCAGCATTTTTCTTTTTTATTTGAGAGACAGAAAGAGGGAGAGAGAGAGAGAATGGGCACTTCAGGGCCTCCAGTCACTGCAAATGAACTCCAGATGCATGCACCCCCTTGTGCATCTGGCTAACATGGATCCTGGGGACTAGAACCTGGGTCCTTTGGCTTTGCAGGCAAGCACCTTAACCACTAAACCATCTCTTTGGCCCTCATTTAATTTTTTTTTTTACCAAGTATGAACTTTACTGTATGAGCATATCACATGTTGGTCATATTCCCACCAAGTTATACTCTTATATCCCCTAACCTCTATTTCATTCCACTAAGGGCTCTCCTCATCGGGGTTGCTAATCTGACTGGAGTGAGACGGAATATCTAAATCATTTTAGTTGGTATTTCCTTGATGGTTAAAGATGTTGAACATCTTTTTTTTTTTGGTTTTTCGAGGTAGGGTCTCACTCTAGCCCAGGCTGACCTGGAATTCACTATGGAGTCTCAGGGTGGCCTCGAACTCACAGCGATCCTCCTACCTCTGCCTTCCGAGTGCTGGGATTAAAGGCGTGCACCACCACGCCCGGCTTTTTTGAACATCTTTTTAGATGTTTGTTGACCATTTGTATTTCCTCCTTTGAGAATGCTCTGTTCAGTCCCCTGTCCCATTCTGTGAGTGGGTTGATGGATTTTTTTTTTTCATTGCTTAGTTTTTTGAGTTCTCTGTGCATTCTAGCTATTAAAACTCTGTCAGATGTAGAGCAGACAGAGATTTTTCTCCAATTCTGTAGGTTGTTTATGGTTGACTCTGTTGATGGTTTGCTTAGCTGTACAATAGAATTTTGAGTTTCATGAGGTCCCAATGGTTGAATTGTTTCTCATTTTCCCTGGGCCACTGGGGTCTTTTCAGAAAGTCTTTCCCTATGCCAATATCTTAGAGTGTTCTCCCTATTTTTTCTTCTAGTTGTTGCATAGGTCCAGGTCTTCTTTTGAGGTCTTTGGTTCACTTGTAGTTGTTTATGTGTGTGTGTGTGTGTGTGTGTGTGTGTAAGGTAAGAGAAGAGGGTCTAGATTCATTCTTCCACATGTAGTCCTCCAGTGTCATTTGTTGAAAATGCTGTTTGTTTGTTTGTTTGTTTTTCATTCAGAATGTGTTTTTTTTTTGCCTTCTTTATCAAAGATCAAATGGCTGTAGTTATTTGAACTCATAACTGGATTTTCTATTTTATTCCATTGATCTATGTATCTGTTTTTGTTCTAGCACAGTATTGTTTTTTATTACTATGGCTTTGAAACCAGGTATAGTGATGTGGTGATAACAGTATTTTTGATGAGTACATTGTTGGATAGCTGAGGTCTTTTGTGCTTTCATAGAAGTTTGAGAGCATGTTTTTCCTGTTTCTGTGAAGGATAGTGCTGGAGTTTTGATTGGAATTGCATTGAAGCTGTTTCCTGCTTTTGCTAGGGGGGCCAATTTCAGGTTACTTCTTTTGCTCCATGGGCATGTGTTCTCCTCAGCGTTCTGTCAGTGTTTCCAATATTTTCACTGTGGAGAACTTTAACATCCTTGGTGATGGATATTCCAAGATATTTAGGTTAGGGGCTGTCATAAATGGAACTGCTTCCCCGGTTTCATTCTCTGTATGTCTGCAATTGGAATGTGAGCAGGCTGCTGGTTTCGGTATGGTGACTCTATGAACTGCCACTGTGCTGAGGGACTTTGTCAGCTCCAGGAGGTTTGTGGTGGGATCTTTCAGACCTCTTAAGTATAGAATCATGCCCTCTGCAAACAAGGTCATTTTGACTTCTGCCTTTCCAGTGTTTATCTCTTTCATTTATTTCTCTTTTCTAATTGCTCCAGCCAAAACCTCAAGCACAGTGTTAAACAGCAATGGGGAGAGGGAACACCCCTGTCTCATTCCAGACCTTAGTGGGAATGCTTCAATTTTTCCCCCCATTTGGTACAACATAGGCATTAGGTCTTTTGCATACAGCTCTTAGTATGCTGAGATAAGATCTTGTCATCCCTCGTGTTTTCCATGTTCCAATCATGAAGGGATGTTGTATTTTATTGAAGGCCTTTTCTAAATTTACCGAAATGTTCATGTGATTTCTGTTCTTAAGTCTATGTATCTGATATTTTATGCTTATCTATTTTCGTATGTTGAACCATTCTTGCATCCCTGGGAGGAAACCTACTTGATCGGGGTTAGCTGATACTTTTGATGTGTTCCTGGATTCAATTTGCAAGTATTTTACTGAGAATTCTGGGTCTAAGTTCATTAGGGATACTGGTGTATAATTTTATTTCCCTGTGTCTAGGTCTGGCTTTGGTATTAGTGTAATGCTGGGATTCGTAGAGGGAGTCAGGGAGCATTCCTTCCTTTGCAATTTCATGAGATAACTTGAGAAGCCGTGGTTTTAGTTCTTCCATAAAGGTCTGGTAGAATTCGGCAGTGAATCCATCTGGGCCTGGATGTTTTTTACTTAGGAGACATCTCATTACTCCTGAATGAAGTCTCATTATATATTGCAGCTTTATCCAGGTAATTGACCTCTTTTGGGTTTACTTTCAGGATGTCATATGAGTTAAGAAATTTATCCATTTATCCCAATTTGCCAATTTTGTGTACTAATATGTGTTTTTGAAATACATCCTAATGATATTCCCGATTTCACTGGTGTCAGTTATAACATGTACTTTTTCATCTCTAATTGTGTTGGCTAGACTCTCCTCTCTTCATTTTGATCAATTCTTCTAGGGCTTTAGTTTTTGAAAAGTCAGCTCTTCATTTCATCAATTTTTTAAATAATTGATTTCTTTATTTCTTTTTTTAAATTTTTTTGTTTGTTTATTTATTTATTTGAGAGTGAAGGACAGAAGGAGGCAGAGAGAGAGAGAGAGAGAGAGAGAGAGAGAGAATGGGTGCACCAGAGCTTCCAGCCTCTGTAAACGAACTCCAGATGCGTGCGCCCCCTTGTGCATCTGGCTAACGTGGGTCCTGGGGAATTGAGCCTCGAACTGGGGTCCTTAGGCTTCACCGGCAAGCTCTTAACCGCTAAGCCATCTCTCCAGCCCGATTTCTTTATTTCTAATTCTTTGATTTCTGCCCTGTTCTTGATAACTTCTTTCCATGTGGTATTTTGGGGTTTGGATTGTTCTTGTAGTACAAAAGCCTTCAGATAGATTTTTAAATTATTATCTTTTAATTTATTATTATTTATTTATTTATTTGAGAGTGACAGACAGAGAGAGAAAGAGAGAGAGAGAGAAAGAGAGAATGGGCACACCAGGGCCTCCAGCCACTGCAAATGAACTCCAGCTGCATGTGCCACTTTGTGCATCTGGCTTACGTGGGTCCTGGAGAATCAAGCCTCGAACTGGGGTCCTTAGGCTTCACAGGCAAGCACTTAACTACTAAGCCATCTCTCCAGCCCCTTTAAATTATTATTTTTAAATATTTTACCTATTTATTTTCAAGCAGAGAGATACAAAGAGAGAGAGAGAGGAGGGAGAGAGAATGGGTACACCAGGGCCTCTAGCCACTGCAAACAAACTCCAGATGCACATGCCTCCTTGTGCATATAGCTTACATGGCTACTGGAGAATCGAACCCAGATCTTCAGGCTTTGCAGGCCAGCACCTTAAGCTCTGACCCATCTCCCCAGCCCCTAAGTTATTTATCTGAGATACTCTATTTTTGAAATGTAGGCACTTAGAGCTATCTGCTTCCCTCCTAGAACTGACTTCATTTTGTCCCATAAGTTTTGCTATACTGTGTTTTCCATTCTCATTCAACTTTAGGAAGTTTTTGATTCCCTTTTTAGATTTCTTCAACAAGCCATTCATTGCTCAATATCAAGGTATTTGTGTTTTTTTGGGTTGTTTCTCTTGTTGTTGACTTCTAGCTTGATTGTGTTGTGGACAGATATAATATGGGGAGTTGTGTCAATTTTCCTGAATTGATGGAATCTGTTTCATGTCCTAATATATGATCTGTTTTAAGGAGGGCTCAGGCTCCATGAGCTGCTGAGGAGAATGTAAATTCTATAGAGTTTGAGTTTGCATAGAATGTTCTGTAGATATCTGCTAAGTTCATTTGATCTGTGGTGTTGTTTATCTCCATTGCTACTCTATGTTCTGTTTAGATGATGTGCCTATTGACAATAGTAGGGTATTAAAGTCACCCCTTATTGTTGTGTCAGGATTTAGTTCTGATTTAATGTCTCCTAGGTTTTGCTTTATTAAAATTGTTGCATCTGTGTTTGGTGCATATATGTTTATGATTGTCATATTCTCTTGTTGACTAGTTCTCTTGGTAAGTATAAAGTGTCCTTCTTTGCCTCCTTTTTTAGCTTTGGTTTAAAGTCTATTTTGTCAGGTGTTAGTATAGCCACACCTTCTTGTTTCCTATTTCCATTTGCTGCAATATTCTCTTCCATTCTTTCATTTTAAGTGGCATGTGTCTTCAATAGTAAGAAGGCAGCGAATGGACGTGGAAGAGAGCAAATTGATGGGTCCAGTTTTCTAATTCTCTCTGTTAACCCATGTCTCCTGATTGATGAGTTGAGTCCATAGTGCTCAGACTTATAATTGAGAGGTGTGAGTTAATCCCGGTCGAGTTGAAGACTGTGAAGGTTGGTGTGTTCTTGATCTCCATTTACTTTCGTGTTTGTTCTAGTTTTGATTATCCCCCCCACCCCCTGATGCAGCCTCTTGAGTGTTGTGCTAGTTTGAATGTATGACCCCCATCGCCTCAGGTATTTTTTATTAAGGTTAAAATTTCCTGCTTAGGTCTCCGGCATTCTGCTGGAGGGGGTGTGTCACTAGGGGCAGATCTGAATTCCAGCACAGAGGTATGGAGAGCAGGCTGAGCTCTGAGGGGTCTGTTTATGACTAGCTCAGTCTTTCTGCTTTCTGCTGTTTTCTGGATGGTGGTGGTTTCTCCCTCTGCCTGGCTTCATTAATCAGAACCGGCTTTTTCTGCCGTCGATGGAACTTTCCCTGGATCTGTAAGCCTGAAATAAATCCCTTCCTCCCATACATTTATGTGTGGTTGGATGATCATCCCAGCAATGGGAAACTGTCTACGGCAAGTGTCTTCACTGTGAAGTATTCCATCCAGTGTTCTTTTAGGGCTCACTTATTGCTCATATCTTCATGAAGGTGGTTTGTATCATGTAAGGGTTTTATTTATCCTTCTGTTATTAGGGCTAATTGTGCTGCATATAGTAGTTTAGTCTGGCAGTCATAGTCTTTCAAAATTTTTCAATGCTGCATTCCAAGCATTTCTGGTTTTTTAAAGTTTCCATTGAAATATCAGATGCTATTCTGATGGGCCTACCTTTGTAAATGAGAAGCTGTTTTTCTTCAGCAGCATTAGTTCTTTCTTTGTTTCCTGTGTATTATTATTATTATTATTGACAATTTCCATAATTATAAACAATATCCCATGGTAGTTCCTTCCCTCCCCCCACTTTCCCCTTTGAAACTTGGCTCTCCTTCATATAGCCTCCTCCTCTCAATTAGTATCTCTTTTATTTTGATGTCGTGATCTTTTTCCTCCTATTATGATGGTCTTGTGCAGGTAGTGTCAGGGACTGTGAGGTTATGGATATCCAGGCCATTTTATGTCTGGAGGAGCACATTGTAAGGAGTCCTACCTTTGCTTTGGCTCTTACATTCTTTCTGCCACCTCTTCTGCAATGGACCCTGAGCATTGGAAGGTGTGATAGAGATATTTCAGTGCTGAGCACTCCTGTCACTTCTTCTCAGCACCATGGTGCCTTCCGAGTCATCCCAAGGTCACTGCCATTTGAAAAGAGAAGGTTCTGTAACCAAAAGTGAGAGTAGCATTTATATATGGGTATAAACACTAAGACAAGTGCTTACTGGGCAGTTTGATGAGCATAGTGTATACATTTAGCCAGACAGCAGCAGACATTACACTCCTTGGGCTCCTGACTACCCCTGTTGTAGGTTTCCAGTATGAGGGATGTATTCCCTCCCATGGAGCGGGCCTCCAGTCAAATTAGAGGGAGGTTGGTTCCCCCATAACAGACGTGCCACTGACTCATTTGGTCTGGCTGGCCAAATATAAGGCTTTCAGTGTCCACTGTTGGGTATCTTCACAGGTGATTTCTCTCTCTCCCATTGATCTGCATGCAGCATGGCTTTTTCCAGCTTTCTGTCAGCTGGTCTACATGGAGGAAGTTTTCAGCTCAGTTCCAGCAGAGTTTCTCAGTGGCCTTGCAGCCCAAGTATGTGGAGTCTTCAGCAATAGGGTCTTACCATCTGTTATTCCTGGTGGGAAACCAAGGTCCTCTGCAGTGGTCTGTAATGTTTTGGGGCATCAGGGACCTCCCTGGCCAACAACTCACTGGAAGGTATCCCATCCCTGGCACTGAAAATTTTCTAGTAACAACCTATGGCTCCCGAGGTTCCATTGTCCAAAAAGGTAGGTTTCCATATGACTTGTTTATACCCTCTTCAAATTTGATTAGCCCTCCCTCCACTTTGGCTATGATGTAACAGGGAATTTCCCTCCCCGCTCTGGTCCTGTCTGTTTGGTGTTCTATGTGCCTTCGGAATCTGCAGCCAAATTCTCTACCACTGAGCTATCCCCCTACCTCCTGAACCTGGAAGGGACTCTCTTTTTTTTTTGAGATTCAGAAAATTTTCTTCTGTAATTTTATTAAAGATATTTTCTATGCCCTCGGCCTGTATTTCTTCCCTTTCTTGTATGCCTATGATTCAAATATTTCATCTTTTTAATGTGTCCCACATTTCCCCCATATTTTGTTGGTACTTTAAAAAAAAAAAACTTGTCATTGATTTTGGCCTCTGAGCCTATTCTCTCTGTCTTGTCCTCAAGCCCTCAAACCTGTCCTCCGTATGTTCTATTCTGTTGCCGAGGCTTTCTTTGGAGCTTTCCAAATTAGTTATTTTCATTTTTGTTTTCCACTAGGTTTCTCTTCAGCATTTCCATCTCCTTACTGAATTCCGTTTTCATCTCTTGGTTTGACTTTCTTCTCGTCTCCTAGAATTCATTCCTGCATTTGATCAGTTGATTCTCACCCATTTCCTTCAACTGCCGGTTGGGTTCTTTTTCTCGTTTCTCTTCCATTTCATTCAGCCTCATGAAGTTGGTTGAATAAGCTTGTTGTAACTGCGATTTTTGGAACTCTTTATCTGAGGTTTCCTCCAAGTGGTTTTCACTGGTGGCGTCCGCTGGGGAGCTAGGCACCCTTGATGGGGGATATTTGCTGATTTCCTTGTGGCTTTTGTTCTGTGTCGGTGTTTGCCCATCTGGAGATAGTTCTCTTTGTATTTCAGAGAACACAGCCACAGTGGCTCTCTTGTGGAGCTTGTGTTATGGGCTTGCTCAGCCTTGATCTGGGTGAACGTGGGCCGGTGGTCTGTCTGCTACTCTGGGCTAAACATCCTGGAAGCTACGCAGGCTCCTCCTCGTGCGTGCCATCTTCACATGCGACTGGCAAGTGTGGCCAGCTCAGGTGCCCCTATTCAGAGCAGTGCAGGTGGGCAGGCCAGGGAGGGAGGTTGGTGTCGATCTCAGTGTGGCGAGGTTAGGGCTGTGTCAGTGAGGCTGACAGGTTGACTGGAGGAGCACTGACCTGGACCCTGGACAGCTTACTCAGGGCTGGATTTGGGGAACGCTACCAGCCCGGGAGTGCCAGGTCTGGGGAGTGCTACTAGCTCACGTGGCCCTTACTCAGGGCTACGGGGACCAGATTTCGCTCTGCTAACTTGCTTCTGTTTCAGATTCGGATTTCATCTGGCTGCCTGTGCTGCTCGGTTGTGGATGCTCTTTACGTGACTGTACTTTTCACTCACACGTGCTCTGACTATCCTCTATCAGCGCTGGAACCAATTTTCATCAGCCTTCCATGTGGACTCCAGACCAGCAGAGATCCAGGAGCCCTCCCAGCCTTCCGTGCCAGGCCGGGACTGCCGAGGCCTCCAGACATGAACGCTGAACAGCTACCAGGTTCCGCAGATGCCCAAGACTGCAGACAGCTCTTGTTGAGTTGCTGTAGGCCCATCCAATCGCCACCGTTCCTCTGCTTTGGAATACCAATTCATTCCGTCAGTTTGGTTCCTCTAGAGAGGCCTCACTAATACAGATTTAAAGTTTCTCAAGGTAGCATAAGTTATCCACCTTTTCTTTCTTTATTTTATTTTATTTTTTAATAATTTTTTTATTTTATATTTTTTTAAATTTTTGTTTATTTATTTATTTGAAAGTGACAGACAGAGAGAGAAAGAGGGAGAGAGAGAGAGAGAGAGAGAGAGAATGGGCCCGCCAGGGCTTCCAGCCACTGCAAAGGAACTCCAGACTCGTGCGCCCCCTTGTGCATCTGGCTAATGTGGGTCCTGGAGAATCGAGCCTCGAACCGGGGTCCTTAGGATTCATAGGCAAGCGCTTAACCACTAAGCCATCTCTCCAGCCCTCTTTATTTTTTTTAAGGAATTTTTTTTTGAGGTAGGGTCTCAGGCTGACCTGGAATGCACTATGTAGTCTCAGGGTGGCCTCGAACTCACGGTGATCCTCCTACCTCTGCCTCCCGAGTGCTGGGATTAAAGGTGTGTGCCACCACGCCCGGCAAGAAATTTTTTAAAAAATATATTTTATTTATTTATCTGAGAGAGAGAGAGAGAATGCGTCCTCCAGAACCTCCAGCCACTTCAAACGAACTCCAGATGCATGCGCCCTCCCCCCTCATGCATCTGGTTTACATGGGTCCAAAACGAGATCCTTTGGCTTTGCAGGCAAATGTCTTAACCGCTAAGCCATCTGTCCAGCTCAGTTATTCCCCTTTTCTAAGAAATGGGTCCTGGAATTCTCAGCGATGTTTGCTGCTACCATTGCTGTCACTAGTGAACCAAAAGGGTGGTTACCCACGATTACCCCCCTGCCACTGCATGAGTCCTAGGGATTTGTAGACTCACATTAGTGTCCAGGGGCTGATTGTGAACAATAATTATTGCTTGAATGTGTGTGTGTATATATATAAAACATCTGGGGAAAATTAAGCTAGTAAAACACCCCAACCCTGAAACACACCATTGTTATTAAGCCCGGATCCCTCATAAAACGGTCTCTTTGACACAGAAAGGAAATATTTGTTCCAGCACCTGTGCTGGCCCGATCAAGTGTTTCCTATGATCTTTGGTCAGCTGCACATCACCCCCCTCTTTGGACATTTTCTTCCCTGAGGGCATTCTGAATTCCTCCCAGATAGTGTTCATCTACATGCCTATTTGGAAAATGCACTCTGCATTCAACTCAGAAACTTGTGATTAGTAGAAGTGCAGGGATGGCAATGTTGTGTTACTCACTAGACAGAAAAGTGTGTGCCCTGGGTACAATATCAAGTCCAAGACGAATGGGTAAGGCAGAGCCGAAGGGCTTTGGAGGTTAGACTGAAGAGTTTGCGCTAATACTTGTTAGAACCAGCCACACGACCGAGGTCCAACACGTCCTCTCTCTGGACCCCAGTTTCTGCTTGGAATGAATGGTACTGAAGCCCCTAGGGACAGGTTATCAGCAGGGGGGGGGCACATGGGTCATTTTGGTGGCAGGTCGAAGGGTCACTATGAATACAAATGCGGCCTTACAAGGGGTATTGCAGCCAGAAACTCACCCAAGAAGTTAGCTCAGAATGCCAGGCTCCTGCCTGCCTGAGCCCCAAGACTGGCTGTGACTTCACTGCTGACTTTCTCCAATGCCAAGAGCCCATGGTCAGGCTGGTGGTAGCATAGGCATCCCTCAGTCTTCCAAGGAATTCGATGGCACTTCCTTCGAAGGCTCCGGGTCGAGGTCTCAGAGGGAGTGGGGCCGGCTCTCTTCCCTGTAGTTCTCAGGGGAGCTGGCCCAGTGCAGATGGGGTCTGCCATCGGCACCACTGAGAATGGGCTGTGGTTCTCTGTCTTACTCGATTTTCCATCCGGACAGGTGGCTCCCCGAGAGATGGGAAGGAAAGCGGGAAGGCTGGTCGGAGGATGCGGAGCCTCTCCCCTGTCCCCGGACCTCTCGGGGCTGTGCCGCAGCACAAGCCAGAACTGTCCCCTTGTCTTTGCTAACCTGAGATTTTTGCCAAACTTACTTACAATAACATTTGCATTGGCGTGGGATTTATATGACCTAAGAGGATGCTTACAACAGCCCTGCACATGAACCAGAGGCTGTGAAAGCCATTTGATAGGCAGGAACGTGCGGACTTAGTGCTGAGTTCACATAGCTCGCTAAATGCCTAGGATCCATGGCTGGAATTCCGCATGGGCCTTCCAACTCCAAACCCACTGGTGGATTCTGGCACCACCCTGGAGAGATTCAGCTATTGGGGAGAGTACTCAACGACCCCCCCCACACACACACACTACCAGGGTCCAACAGGAAGCAAGAGAATGATAAGCAAGGCTGGGTGCTGTGGACACGGAAGGTTAGAAAGTGATGCACCAATGTCATGCCTCATGCACGCCCCCATCACGGTACCTCTAGGAGCAGTTTCTACCAGAGAATGATACTTCTGTCTGTTTTGTGCAAGTAGGAACAGAATATTTGAGGCTGGGTAACTTTCAAAGAACAGAGGCTTCTTTCCTCAAGTTCTGGAGGTGGACAACTCCAAGACTGAAGGGCCCATGTTTAGCAAGAGTCTCCTTGTAGCCGGGCGTGGTGGCGCACGCCTTTAATCCCAGCACTCGGGAGGCAGAGGTAGGAGGATCGCCATGAGTTCGAGGCCACCGCGAGACTACGCAGTGAAGTCCAGGTCATGCTGCTTTATTCCGTGGCAGAGGGCAAGGGAACATGATACAGCAAGAAGGAACAGAACTTGCATTTATCATTTACTGGCTTCCATGGTAACTGCGATTATGCATTTGTCATTGGCTACTCTCCTCCCCAAGCTTCCACTTCTTAAACAGCTGCATTGGGGATGGAGTCTCCAACACAAGACACTTCGCAAAACGCTTTCAAACTACAGAAACGGCATGCCAAAGCTGCCAATGCGCGGTGCCCGCTGATGTGGGGTAGAAGTTTGTAAACATCTGTCAGGTAGTTCAGGAGATCCTTAGGCTTCACTTGGGAGAGAGACATTTTTGCATGCAAGATGTCGCTTAGCGGTGCACTTAGTGCCCACATGCATGAAGTCCAAGGGCCCAGCCAAAGCACCATAAGATAAACAAACGACCCTCTGAAAGTGGCATCCTTGTTCTCAGTAACCTCCTCTAAGACTCGGTGTTTCCTTCAATCATTAAAACATAAAACAAGCTGAGAGGCCGGGTGCGGTGGCGCACGCCTTTAATCCCGGCACTCGGGAGGCAGAGGTAGGAGGATCGCCGTGAGTTCGAGGCCACCCTGAGACTCCATAGTGAATTCCAGGTCAGCCTGAGCTAGAGCGAGACCCTCCCTCGGGGGAAAAAAAAAAAAAGCTGAGGTAGAATTAGCGTAACTGACTGTGTCACCAATCAGATATTTTATGCATATGGTATATTTTGCAGATAATACCAAGTACGGTTTCCATTCTCCGTGTTCTCTGCTGCAGAATGAGTGATTAACTCGGGTTGAATTCGCTCTATTCAATGCGTCCTAAACACATTGCTATTCTTGTATCAGCGGTTTGCTTTTCATTATATTGACAACTGCGTATCAAGAAAACTGGTGTCCAGTTCAACCCGGTGTATTTTCTTTTTGCTTTTAAGATGATTTTTCTCTGCCCACAGACTTCACTAGTCTACTAAGGTGGTCTATTGTGATGGTTTGATTCCAGTGTCACCCATCAACTTAGGTGTTCTGGATGCTAGGTTCCCCAGCTGATGGCAATTGGAAATTAAAGCCTCCTGGAGGGAGTGTATTGTTGGGGGAGGGCTTATGGGTGTTATAGCCAGTTTCCCCTTGCCAGTATTTGGCACACTCTCCTGTTGCTATTGCCCCACCTGATGCTGGACAGGGGGTGATGTCCACCCTCTGCTCATGCCATCATTTTCCCTGCCATCGTGGAGCTTCCCCTCAAGTCTGTAAGCTCTTGGTCAGGCGATTTCTGCCGGCAATGTGAACCTGACTGCATCATCTATGGTACAAATAAATTTTAAGAATCCCAACTCTTTGGGGCACAGCAAAACACTTATAGCAAGGCTCTGGGAAAATCCTGGTAAGAATTTAATTCTGTTGAAACAAACTCTGTAGTACATCATTTTTTTTTTTTTTAAAAAAGAGGCAAATGTCATATTGCTGGTGAATCGGCAAGAAAGAGGAATGTGGGATGGACGTTGGGAAGCAAAGGGAAACACGGAAATGTCTGAGCGTGAAGTGAATGCTTCGTCTCGGATGAGAGGGTTGATAAGAAGGGAAGACAGACGCCTGAAGAGAAAGGAAAGGCAAGTTGTCGTGTGCTGTATGAAGAAGTCCCCCAGCACCCTTCCAGCTTATTCCAGTATAACGTTCTGGCTGACTGACATCAGCATACAACCCCACTGGACATTGTGAGTGGGTGATGTGCATATAAGTATGCCTCTGTACAACTGCAAATGTACGGAAGGGCAGAAGTGCCAAGGGGCACTGTGGATCACCAAGCACCCATGGGAGGATTGTCATGCACACACAGAGGGACCTACCTGCAGAGAGACCTCGCTAGTACGAAGAGTAACTCAGCATGGTGCTATGTTGTACCTACAGTTGACTTTGACCTTCAATGAAGGATCTGGAAGATCCCGATAGTCCCCACCATGGACATTTCTACCTATAGATACAACATAAAGTGGATGCCAGGTGATTATGGAACCTCTGGGTCTGATTCTTTTTTTTCACCCTTTTTTTATTGATAGCTTCCATACTTACAAGCAATAAACCATGATAATTCCCTCCCCCCACTTTCCCCTTCACAAATCCACTCTCCATCATATCCTCCCCCTCTCTCAATTAGTCTCTCTTTTATTTTGATGTCATCATCTTTCCTGCCTATTATGAGGGTCTTGTGAAGGTATTGCTAGGCACTGCAAGGTCATGGATATTGAGGCCAATTTCTGTCTGGTCGATTGCATTATAAGCAGTCCTACCCTTCCTTTGGCTCTTGCATTCTTTCCTCCACCTCTTCTGCAATGGACCCTGAGCCTTGGAAGGTGTGATAGAAATGTTTCAGTGCTGAGCACTCCTACATCACAGCTTCTCAGCACCATGGTGCCTTTTGGGTCATTCCAGTGGTCACTGCCATCTGAAAAGAGAAGCTTCTCTAACCAAAAATGAGAGTAGCATTAATATATGGGTATGAACATTAAGTGAAATGCTTACAGGGTAGTTTGGTGAGCATAATATATGAATTTATCCAGACAAGAGCAGGCATTATATTCCTAATGCTCATGACCTCCCCCACCATAGACTTTTGATTAGGTTTTTAGTACCAGGCATGTATTCCCTCCCATACAGTGGGCCTCCAGTCCAATTAGAGAGCAGTCGGTTTCCCCCATAACAGACATGCCACCATTGCACCCGTTGGCTCATTTGGCCTAGCTGTCCAAATTTGGGGCTTGCAGTATCCACTGTTTTCACTGCTGATGGCTTCTGTCTCCCACAGGGCTGCGTGTAGTCCAGCCTTTTCCAGCCGCTTGTGCAGATGGTTAACGTGGTCCCTCTCCGGTTCGCTTTGCAGTGCATCGACCAGAATGTGTTGACTCCGCATCCATGGCTGACAGTTTCAAGGAATAATAGTGTCTCTTTGAGACGTTGGTCTGCTGTCCCTGCAGGCCCGAGGGGTACGGAGGAGATGTACTGAGTTTGGAACTGAAAACGCCAGCAAACGTAAGAGCAATGTTTACTAAGTGTCCCCACCACGGTCCAGAGGCTGTCCCTTCTCATCAGCACTGCCTTTCCCCTAAGGAGTGACTCCTCACCCTACTCACCGACCACGGACTCATTGACTTGGGGATGGTGAATTGGGACGGGAGGAACCCTCTGTGAGCTTCTACACCTCTGTGAACTCTCTCTGCCACCCTCGCAACCCAGCCTGAGACCGCTCCAGCAAGCTTGGGAAGGATAAGTAGACCCCATCTCCCTAGGGATCTTGGGGGCTGAGAAGAAGGGAGAGGGGTATTGACTAGAGCCAGGTGGCTTGTTGAGATGGCTTGTCAGGCCTAGCGCAGCCCCGAGTTCATGAGTCACCACCGCTAAGCTTAGTGCTGGCTTTGGTCACGGAACAGATGGGTAGTCAGGGCAAAGACAGGCTGCTGGACTCCAGCCCAGCAGAGCCCTTTGCAACTGGTGCCTCAAGACTGGCCCAAGCAGCCAGGTCTTCGCTGACTCAGACAGGGAACGGTGCCCTGGGATGGTGGGGAGAAGGCATCGGACTGTGGGGGGCCCATGGTTCCTTCTCCACACATGCAGCAAAAGCTTCTTGGAGCACCAATTGTGCAAAAAGGCTTCCAATACAAATGGAGGACAGGCCTTGGCCGCACAGTTCTATCAACGGGACACAAATTGATGGGGCATCGCCGGGAAGCCGCAGCAGCTGATATTTGAGCAGCGTTCTTCAATTAATAAAGTGTTCCCTTAACTCTGTGTGGACTGAGAACAGAATCGATGTAAATGAACAACAGTAAAGTTACATTTATCTGAGGCTAATTAGGATTGCAATCTGGGAAACAGATTCGTGCAGTCTTGAGAATATGCTCCAAGACTTCACAAAATGGAAGGTGTATTTATAGTTTTAAACAGCGAGGGGGGTTGGAACGTGCATCACCTGTTAGGAATTATTATGGGTGCTGGAAAGGTTAAGCTGTCTTGTGAGAAAGGGGGTTGGGTGCAGCTGCAGTCTGGGTGGCTTGACGGAAGGGGTCTACTGTACAAGTTCACAGAAGCTGGCAGACAATGGCTCAGTGAAAGGGTGTTTGGCCCAGAGCAGGGGCCAGCCCACGTGGGGAAGGGATCCATCTGTAGCCCAGATCTAAGGTTGGGCTGCGGAGTATCTGATACCAGACTAAACAAGGCCTCCCAGCTTCCATTTTAAATGCCCTGTGTTGATTGTAGTCTTTGACACCTGCCGTTTTATTTGCTTCAAAACAGCCATCACAGGAAGTGGCTTGGTGTTTTCCCAGAGAAATAACGAGGTCAAGAGTGCTGGGCCATGCCAGTTCAGAGCCAATCTGCCTTGATATCAGCAGGTTTAGTAGGGCCAGGAGAACATGCTTCCCGCTTTCTTGGCTAGATGAAAATGAGTTTGAAGCAGTCATAGCTCAGAACAGTATTGGCCATCTCGCCATCTCACTGTCTCCTGGCTCAGCCACTCTTTAAGGCTCTGTTGTTCACCCAGCGTTCACTGACCTCCCTAAGGCACGATTGCGTTTTCTCTTCCTTGGCTTTGAGCGTGCTTTGAGTCGCTGCGTCTTTGGGAACCATAGTTCTGTTTCTAACCCTTGTTTATGTCCTAGATGAGGTGAATGAGCAAGTCTGGCTACAAGGTTGGTGTTAGGTTCTGAGATGTGCAAGGAAAGGTGAGAGATCTATTCCTCGAAGGCTGTGCTGAAACTCTCCGTGTTCCTCTGGCATCTCCCCGAGGCTGCGGATGGCTAGAACTCAGCACAGTGGCATCCATTTCGCCGTGCCACCTGGAGAGCGGGCCCAGGTACCATTTCTTTTAGGAAAACCCACTCTTGCCACAGGCAAGGAAAGCTCACAGGTTAGAATGACGTCCAAGGGGCGGGTTTCTTCCCAATCTGTACTATGCCAAGGCAGGCAAGAACTGAGGTCTTTGTCTGGGATTTGGAATGACTTTCTAATGGCAGCTTAGTGGGTTTTTTAGTTTTAGTTTTTGTTGTTTTTGTTTTTCGAGGGAGGGTCTCACTCTAGCTCAGGCTGACCTGGAATTCACTATGTAGCCTCATGGTGGCCTCGAACCCATGGCGATCCTCCTACCTCTGCCTCCCGAGTGCTGGGATTAAAGGCGTGCACCACCACGCCCGGTTTAGTGGGTTTTATATAACTGAAACAAACACCCTATGCCTGTCCTGTGACGTCAGTATCGTGCACCTCCAACCTCAAGCCTTCATTGTTTTGGCGAGTGCTATGTGTGTGTTTCTGTGCGTGTGTGTGTGTATATGGTACATGCACATGTGTATACAGATGTCTGTGTCCTGTGTGCATGCGTGTGGAAGCCAGAGGAGAACATCAGACATCATCTTCTGCACTGTTTCCTTCCTGGACCCTCAGACTGCGGACCACAGAGAACAAACAGTTCTCATGATTCTGTCCCCACAGGGCTAGGCTTACAGGCTTGTGTGGCTGTGCCCAGACTCTTTCCAACGATGCGTATGTATGTGTGTGGGGGGGTGTGCATGGGTATGGGCACACGTGTGGCACATCACACATGTATTGTGATGCTGGAAGTAATAATATGTGGAGTTCTGAGGACTCCCTCGGGGTGTTGGTCAGCTCCCTAGGCCCTGCTTGACCCATGGTCTCCCTTTGTTATTTTTCTTTTACCACTTCATTTGTGTCGGTCTAGCTGACTGGGGAATCTTCTGGAGTCTTCTGGTTTCCTCTCCCATTGCCGAGGCTGTGCTGGGATCACAGACACATACGTCACTGTGTGTCCAGTTTCATTAGTGTGCTAGGGAGTTGGGCTTTACAAGCATACTGCCTGAACTGTAGAGTCAACTCCTCAATCTTCAGCTTTCACGAGGGTTTCAGGGCTCGAACTCAGGCCCCTGTGCTTGCAGAATAATCACTTGTACCCGCACAGCCGTCTTCTCCGCTCCCAAACTCAAGCCTCCAGCACCAAAGAAGTGTCTGCGAGCCACAGACGGTCTCTGATCTGCGACAACGAATCCCCGGATGTTGCTTTCTAATGAGAAGGAGTGGCTATCTTTGGGATGTGGGGAGTTATGTGGGTGGGGGGAGACGGTGGGGTGGGGGTGGGAGGCCCGGGTGGTTTATTGATAGTCTGTGGGGTGACATCCTTGTTTCATCACATGATGAGTGTTTTCAAGGCACCGAGCCAAGGCCAGCCATAAACCTGCCGGGTAAACATCGCCGTGATATGATATACTCCCGAGCTCCCAAGACAGACGTGGGCAGACAGCAGCAGTGCCCCTCACCCGACTCACTCCAGAAAGCGTGGGGTCTATGGAGGGTGGAGGGAAGAGGGCTCCCGGCAGCCAGTGACAGCGGCTGGTCGGGTAGCAGATCTGTTACTTTTAGGGTGCGCTCTTTTCATGGCCCCAGCCACCCCTTCTCCTTCCCCGCCTGTCTGTCCATCTGCCTCGCGTTTGTTCGAACTTGATCTTGAGGCTCTGCCTATTTCACAAGGCGAGCCTCGCAAAGGGCAAAAGAAACACCCTCCTATATTTGGTTTGTTGTATTCGCACGGTGCCCTTTGCAATGCCCCCGTGACCCCTGTGACACTTGGTCTGTTCTGTTCACGGAGACAATGGAGGTGGTGGGGGGATCCACATATGGAGACTTCAGGTAGTCAAGGTTTCCCTACTTGAGTGATGATTTTCTTTTCATCCTTTCTTTTAAGGCCATTTGTTGGCGTTTAAGGTCATTTGTTAGTCTGCTTGTGAGAAGCTTTGCAGCCATAAACGTGTTGAACATGTGCATGTGTTCTGGTCTTCAATATAGTGGACCCTTATTATTCTTTGTTTTTCTGACATCCTTCTCTCCTTCTCTCCTTTCTTTCTTTTTTTTCCGGGTTTTCGAGGTAGGGTCTCACTCTAGCTCAGGCTGACCTGGAATTCTCTATGTAGTCTTAGGGTGGCCTTGAACTCACGGCGATCCTCCTACCTCTGCCTCCCGAGTGCTGGGATTAAAGGCGTGCGCGACCACGCCTGGCTATCTCTCCTCCTCTCAACACCTCAGTATGTTTTAGGCAGTACCCCTCCTCTAATTGCTTGCACAGAGTATCCCATGAGGACAGCTGATATTTCTTGCTTCAGAGCTGCGACTCATTAGCAAGCCCACCTAGCCACGGGGCTCTGATGGGTGCGTGAAGCGATTAGATCCAAAGGGACAGAATTCCAGACTGTGTGACTACTGGAGCTGAAGACCCCATCTTTTGCCAGACTGAGGATTGTGAAGACATGAGCCTATAGTACCCACGGGGAACCTCCCCCTCTCCATCTTAAAGGGAAAAATTCCTGAGATGCAATCCGCACAGAAGGCAGGACTGAGGGATGCAGAAAGACACGGAGCACCTGAGACCATCTGGAACGTACACAGAAGCTCCTCTGGGATTTTCTTCTTAGGCCGCCATGGGTGGCTTTATTCTTATTTGGACTGCGAGAGAGTGTGTGGTAACATTCCATTCATCTAGGAAGGTCTTGATAGTCAGAGCTGGGATTCCCCATCTTTTGGGTACCTCCACTCATTGCCAAGTCCAAGGTATGTGTAGTCTCTTCCTTGCGCAAAATCCCAGATAAGGATGAGACTAGTTGGCGGGGCTTAGGATTCTAGGGTGAGCCTGGACTGCACCTTCTGACATCACCACCACTTCTCACAACCTTTACCTAGTTTTTGGAAGGTATTTTCCACACTTAAACACTGCCTCAGCCGGGCGTGGTGGCGCACGCCTTTAATCCCAGCACTCGGGAGGCAGAGGTAGGAGGATCGCCATGAGTTCGAGGCCACCCTGAGACTCCATAGTGAATTCCAGGTCAGCCTGGGCTAGAGTGAGACCTTGTCTCGAAAAACCAAAAAAAAAAAAAAAAAAAAAAAAAAAACACTGCCTCAGGGGCCCTGGAGGTTTCAAGATTGTTAGACTGCTTTCATTTCAGGGACAATTTCTTCCATCATCCTTCCAACCTTTTTTGTTGTTGTTGTTGTTGTTGTTGTTGAATTCTGTGCTTCAGGGCATAAATTACGAAAAGCAGTCATTTGCTCATTGACATCGGCTTTTCTCCAGTCATATGCCAGTTGATTTTCTAATACATTTTCCATATGTATTTACTAGGGTTTTCTTGAGACGTCACACTTTGTCAGTTGGGTTAGCAGAGTTTGGGCTGTTTATGACAAAATACCTGACACAACCCACTGAAAGGAGGATTTGTTTTTGTTTTTGTCACTGGTTAGGGTATCGCTGGTTAGGGAAGGTTCTGGTTAGGAAGGTTCTAGGACACTGGTTAGGTTCTAGGTACCAGGTCACTTGTTAGGGAAGGTACTGGGTCACTGGTTCTAGGCCACTGGTCACTGGTTCTAGGTTCTAGGTCACTGGTTAGAGTAGGTTCTAGGTCACTGGTTAGGGTAGGTTCTAGCTCACTGGTTAGGGTAGGTTCTAGGTCACGCAGGTGCACAGTGCAGCAGTATAGAGGGTGACGAGAATAGGAAAACGGGGGAGATGGTGACTCCTCAGAAACAGAAGGTCGTGCGAGCAGATGGATGCAGCACAGAAAGAAATGAAGGTTTCAGGAAGGAGACAGCATCTGTTCAGCTGCAATTGTCTGAGGGATTGCAATAATTGAGATTAGGCCAACTGTTCTGCATTGGGCCAGCAGAAGGAATGCTGATTCTTTCGAAAGTAGAGAACCTGAATGCTTAAGGGGTGTCTTGCTGTTCAAATTCAACTTTATTACCACCCTCCTCCAGATTAACAAACTAGATAGCCTGCTTGATACTATGGTGTACCATACATGAAGGAAAGAGAGGATCATTTATTTATTTATTTATTTGAGAGCAACAGAGAGAAGGAGGGAGAGAGAGAGAGGGAGAGAATGGGCACGCCAGGGCTTCCAGCCACTGCAAAGGAACTTCAGTCGCGTGCATCCCTTCATGCATCTGGCTGATGTGGGTCCTGGGGAATCAAGCCTCCAATTGGGGTCCTTAGGCTTCACAGGCAAGCACTTTATCACTAAGCCATCTCTCCAGCCCAGAGAGGATCATTTTTATATGCAATATGGTTTGGGGTTTGTTGGAGATGACCACTGGTAGATGTGAAGCAAGGTTGTTGGGGTCCTTGCATGGAGACCCAATGGAGCCACAAGGATGAACTATGGGTTGTAGTGGAGATCCTCAAGGTCTATTTGATATACTAGGATGGGGGGGATGGCTGCCAAGTAGAGCTGTTGGTTTGGAATGGAGTTTTCTATGGGCTGTGAGCATCCCAGATGGAGGGACAGGGTTAGAACTCCAGAGACTTTATCACTGGTTAAAGATGTCAGTCTTGGAGCTACAGGATTTGCTGTTGGCCCTATTTGTTTTATATTTTGAGTTGGTTTAATGTTTAGTATGAATTTTTATTCTGTGTTACTATTTCCTTTTGGCTTTAGAGTTCGTAGTTACAGTTCATAGTTAAGAGATCTTGGACTGTGGGGAGTTTGAACAACATTGGGATTACAAAACTATGGGGTCTTTTAAAGTTGGGCTGAGTGCATTGCATTTTACATCATGGATGGTCATCATTGTATAGGGGCCAAAAGCAGAATATGGTAGTCAGAATTAGGTGTCCCCCATAAACTCATGTGTTCCGAATTCTTAATCCCAAACTGATGGCAGTTTGAGGGGTGGAGTCTTGCTGGAGGAGATGTGTTGATGGGAGCGGACCTTGGACCTTGAAGCTTTATTTGCCCTCGCTTTCCATTGTCTGTAGGGCTTGCTTACTCTCTCGCTACTGTTTGCCACATGGTCATACTATCTTTTCCCTGCCATCATGGAGCTTTCCTTTCAAGACTATAAACCAAAATAAATATTTTTCTTCTCTCATCAGCTGCTTTTGCTCAGAGGTTTTTGTCCCAGCAATGAGCTAGTTACTATAACACAAACATAAAACATTTGTAGGATAGCGTTGCAGTCAGGTTTGCATGACTGGCAGGAAAACACCCAACCAAGAGCAGCGTATGGGGGAAAAAAAGGGTTTATTTTGGCTTGCAGACTTGAGGGGGAAACTTCATGATGGAAGGGAGAAACGATGGCATGAGCAGAGGGTGGACAGCACCTCCTTGCCAACATCAGATGGACAAAAGCAACAGGAGAGTGTGCCAAACACTGTCAAGAGGAAGCTGGTTATAATACCCATAAGCCCACCCCCAACAATACACTGCCTCCAGAGGGCATTAATTCCCAAATTACCATCAGCTGAGAACCCAGAAATCAGAACACTTAAAAGGTTCAGGCAGCCACTTGGCTGGACCTGCTACAGGCATTGCAGGAAGATACGGGCTGAAACCAGAGAGGAAGTAGAACAGAAAGGAACAGCCCAGGGTCACCAGGGCTGTATCCTGACTTCCTGAGCACCAGTATCCTGTCGGGAAGGTAGGAGTAACGATCAAGCCTGCCTCATAGTCTGATTATTAGGCTAGATTGATGTTTGCTGAGTGTCAACCTGGCAGAAAGGAAGGGTCTGGTGAACATGACAGTTAGTCTTCATAGCCAACTTGATTGCACATAGAATCGCCTAGGACAAAAATCTTTGTGCGTGCCTGTGAAGCAGTTCCCATAGCTGATTAATTAAGGTGGGAAGACCTACCCTAAATGTACTTAGCACCAGCCATTGGGCTGGAGTCCAAGGCAATGCCAAGGAGCAAGCTTGCTGAGCACCAGCATTCACGATCCTCTGCCTCCGCACTGTGGATTGAACGGGACCAGCTGGTTCATGCTCCTGCCTCCACGGTGGACTGTCCCCTGATGACCTGTACACCCAAGTCAACCCAGCCCCCTTCCAGTTGTTTCTTGTCCCGTCATTTGTCACAGCGTCAAGGGAAGTAATTAACACAGTGAGTGGTGTCTGTTCACGCGAGGTGCGTCTGTTGGGTTCATTTACAAATTAGTAGACAGAGCTTGTGTGGCGTGAAACTCACCACACACACACACACACACACACACACACACACAAACGCAGGCAGCCAAGGAGCTGTGGTGTCATGTCCCTCATGCTGTGGAAACTAGGGAATGTTACCACCTTTTCATTTTTTCCTCCAGTCTGGGCACTGAAAGGGACATCACACATTTTGTCGAAATACGTGTTATATGTTCTTGCACAGGAGTGTGCAGAGCAATGCTAGTGCAGAAACATTTGCGCTGTAAATATTTGCTGAATGAACACCAGTAAATGAGTGGATCTCCTCTTACAAATATCTCAGAAGAAAACGGGCTGAGTTTCTCATAAGCAGAACACAGATATGCTATGAAGGGTGGTTCAGTACTGAGCCATGACAGACCATAAAAGGCAGTTGATACAGAGGGTACAATATCTTCTAAGAGAAAACCAGAATGGGGTTGGGACAGAAGAAATGCATAACTAAGCTTCTTAGCTTCATGTGGTCATTGGATTTAAAAGTTCACTGATGAGAATCTGTAACAGTAGGGAGCTATAAGTTGGTGATTTCAAAAAGCTTTTTGTGGGGCTGGAGAAATGACTTGGTGCTTAAGGCACTTGCCTGCAAAGCCTAAGGACCCAAGTTTGATTCTCCAGGTCCCACGTAAGCCAGACGCACATGATGGTGCAATGCATCTGTGCAGTGGCTGGAGGCCCTGGAGTGCCCATTTTCTCTCTCTCTCAATCTCTGTCTCTGTCTCCCTCTGTCTCAAGTAAATAAAATATTTAAAAAGAGAAATAATGAAATAACCTGACTTTAAAAAAAAAAAGCTGGGCTGGAGAGATGGCTTAGTGGTTAAGCGCTTGCCTATGAAGCCTAAGGATCCCGGTTCGAGGCTGGATTCCCCAGGACCCACGTTAGCCAGATGCACAAGGGGGCGCACGCGTCTGGAGTTCGTTTGCAGTGGCTGGAGGCCCTGGCGCGCCCATTCTCTCTCTCTCTCTATCTGCCTCTTTCTCTCTGTGTCTGTCACTCTCAAATAAATAAATAAAAATAACAAAAAAGCTAGATAATCTGTTAGATTATAATTTAAAAAAAGAAAGAAAAAAGCTTTCTGTGTTACAAACTAAAAGAAGAATAAGACTTTGAAAACAGATTAAAACAAAAAATATGACAACCCACTTAGAACCAAACGCTTCAGACTTGGCACCTACCGGAAGCCAGGGTGCGCGTGTTCAGCTGGGTTAGACACTGAGATGAATGGACGCTGTGGATATCTGAACCCAGATGTATCACTTGATGGAGCCGGGGGGGGAGGTGGCTCTGTGAGTAAGAGCACTTGCTATGCAAGCATGAGGACCTGAGTTCAAATCTCTAGTGCCCGTGTGAAAAGATAGGCAAGGCTGCCCATACCTGTAACTACAGGGCTGAGAGGGGCAAAGATCATAGCATCCCTGGGGCTCCTTGATCAGCCACTCTAACCAGGACACTAAGGCCTCCCGGTTAAGTGGGAGACAGACTCAGGGAAATAAAACGAAGGAGTGATAGAGGGGGGACACTGGACGTCTTCCTCTAGGTCCTGCACACATGTGCACATGGGACATGTCCATCTACACACGCATGCATGTACACCCACTTACACATGTTACACACAGACACAACCCTCACGCCAAGGAACAAATATAGCTCTTGTTGACACTAACGCCTGCTTGTGAGCGGCACCCAATTTAGGACTGAATTATTCTCAAATAGCTGCGCACATGTTAATTTCTTTCCCTTTGAAAGCTGAAAGCACATTTCATAGTTCGGATTTCTCAAATGCCTCTCTCCATGCGAAAGCAGGTCTCCCTGAGGCCATGGAGGGACAGGTCTTCATTGACTAAGTGGAAGTCCCAGTCAGGTGTCCAATTTTTGGCTTTTCTGGATCATCATGGGCCAAGATTTGCTCTTGGGCCACACAGTAGAACTTCCTCAGGACTGAGTGTCAGAGATCTAACAGAGCCCAGCATCGAAGTCACCCGTCAAGAAGGAGCTGGCTGGGCCCCTAGAAATTTCTGGAATTTATGACTTTTTTATTTTTGTCCTTGGAAGGGAGAAAAATTAAGGCGCCAAGCCCATGTGGGTTGTCAGCAGGGCAACGCAGAGGAAAGCAGCAGTTGAACTGTCGGAGGAATTTGGACAGACATGTTTGTAGGGTTGGCAGTTTAAAAGCAAAATAGGGGACTGGAGAGATGGTTGAGCGGTTAAGCACTTGCCTGTGAAGCCTAAGGACCCCGGTTCGAGGCTCGATTCCCCAGGACCCAGGTTAACCAGATGCACAAGGGGGCGCACACATCTGGAGTTTGTTTGCAGTGGCTGGAGGCCCTGGTGCATCCATTCTCTCTCTCTCTCTCTCTCTGCCTACTTCTCTCTGTTGCTCTCAAATAAATAAATAAAAATAAACAAACAAAAAAATTAAAAGCAAAATAGAAATTTTATGTCTGTGCATGTAAAGCTGTGCTCAAGGGCCTGTTCTGGTAGCTTCTAGGGTATAAGGAGCAGGAGTAGGTCATTGTAGGGTATGTCTTCAGAGGAGGAGGCTGTGGGTGGCCAACCTTCTCTGTCTCTCTACTCAACTCAGGATGTGAGTGGCTTGTCTGCCACACTCACCATTGCTAGAGCCCAAACCTAATCTTGGGCTTGAGTCTTTAAAATAAAGTCAAAATAAATCTTTCTTTACTCTAGCAGTATCTTATTGCAGGTATTTCTCTCTCTCTCTCTCTCTCTCTCTCTCTCTCTCTCTCTCTGTGTGTGTGTGTGTGTGTGTGCATGTGTGGTGGTTTGATTCAGGTGTTCCCCATAAACTTAGGTGTTCTGAATGCTAGGTTCCCAGCTGATGGAGATTTGGGAATTAATGCCTCCTGGAGGCAGTGTATTGTTGGGGGCGGGCTTATGGATGTTATAGCCAGTTTCCCCTTGTCAGTGTTTGGCACACTCTCCTGTTGCTATGGTCCACCTTAAGGGTGATAGCCACCCTCTGCTCATGCCATCGTTTTCCCCTGCCATTGAGGAGCTTCCCCTAGAGTCTGTAAGCGAAAATAAACCTCTTTTTCCCACAAGGTTGGGTGATTTCTACCAGCAATGTGAACCTGACTGCGACAGCATGCATACGTGTGTGTGTGAGTATGGGGGCCATAAGTTCCTCAGGTGTCCCTCCTTAGGCACTGTCCACTGTTTCTGAGACACAGTCTCTCATTGGCCTGGGACTCACTAGACTGGCTGGCCAACGAGATCTGGAATCTGCCTGCCTCCACCTCCCCAGGGCTAGGATTCAAATTGTGTACCTCAATGCCTTTTCTTATGTAGGTTCTGAGGATTTAACTCAAGCCCTCATGCTTGCATGACAAGCATTTCACAGTGACTGTCTCTCCCCTCGGGGACTTCATTATAGTGACGAGAAGCTGTTCTGGGACAATATAGGGGTAGACACAGAAACCATCAAGTCAAAGTGATCAGGTGTTCCCACCAATACCAGAGCCACCACCAATCATAATCTGGGACCCAATGACCATGAGACTAAATGCTTTGCCAAATAGACAGTGTGCTGAGGCCTTGGAATTCGATTTGGGGCTCACCACAACTGACATGATGGATGGATCGGACCTTTGAAACGTGCCGGGGAAAATGTAACTCCGGAAGCAGGCCATGACTCAGGCGCCAGGCAGGGGCCAAAGCAATGGGAGCCCTTGAAAGGTCACAAGCGGCAGGTGTTAATATTTGCAAGGTACTTTTGTGTGGGTAACCCTCTTTCTCAGGGGTCCAGGCTGATAGAAATGGCAGGCTGGAGATACCCAACTGATGCATTGTCAAGTACAGGGAGCCTGTGGCTGAGTGAATGAATGCAGGGGTGTGAGAGAAGAACAGGCAAATGCTGACCGTGAGCGGGGAGGGCGTTTGCACAATCGATTTCGAAAAGCATTTGGCAATGCTGGTTTAGGTACTTAGGCCTGTGCTCCCGGAACTACCGAATCGAATTGAATTATTCTTAGATTCTTCTAATCATTACTGACTCGCGGAGGAAGAAAAGATATAGGCTAGGGTTCAGGTCAGATTTTTATCACACTCCATAATTGATCGAGACAAAAGGAAGTTTTTAAACCAGGTTTCACGTAATGAGACAGAATTTATGAAACGCTCTTGGAATCTGTCACCAGATACTTTTAAGGTAGAATCAATCATAGACTGCGGAGAACAAGGGCTCCTGGAGGGGGAGGTTTGAAGGTGGGGGATGTGACAGAGCTGGTGGAGGGAAAGGAACTAAAAAAGCAGGTGGAGCTTCATAAGGGCTATTTTGCTTCCCAGAGCAACGTGATCCAGTCTCTGCTTCTTCCCATCTACTCTGAGCGCCATGGGCCTCTTCATCCTACTGACTCGCCACCCCCTTTCCATTCCTGCCCCTCCCTCCAGTCAGACGCGGCTGCCCACCGCCTGCTGATCAAATCTGGACTTCTCCGCCTCTCCTTGGATTTCTGGAACTCGGCCCCACCTGCTTCATTCGTTATCATCTCCCCCCCCGCTGCTCCCCAAATTCACTTCTGCCCCAGCAAAAGTAGAGCTCTCCCTACCTCTTCGCCACTGCTGTTGCTGATCTTTCTTTCGATGGGAATATTGCACTCAGGTTTCTGCCCAAGTCTCCTCTGACTCTTGAGGCCTACTACATGTCGCTTTCTTTACCCGTGTAGCCCTGTCTTTTTACTTTTTTGATTTGAGAGTGACAGACACAGAGAGAAAGAGGGAAAGAGAGAGAGAATGGGCGTGCCAGGGCTTCCAGCCACTGCAAATGAACTCCAGGTGCGTGCGCCCCCTTGTGCATCTGGCTAACGTGGGTCCTGGGGAATCGAGCCTCGACCCGGGGTCCTTAGGCTTCACAGGCAAGCCGCTTAACCACTAAGCCATCTCTCCAGCCCCAGCCCTGTCTTAATGTGCTTGGTGGAACCGTCCCAGAACACCTGGTACTGGGTAATTTGCAAAAGCAGAGCAATTTATTTCTCATGGTTCTGGGAGCTGAGCAGTCCAAGGGCTCTGTGAGGACCTCTGTGCTCAGGATGACAGAGGCTGGGCTGGGTTCACGAAGACACGAGAAGGACGGGAGGGAGCTCACGCTTTCACTGGGAACTTACTCCAAGATGGCTCACCCACTCCTCTAAGTGCATTAGACCGTTCACACAGCAGAGCCTTCACGACCAAGTCACCTCTCAGAAGTCCTACCTCTCAACACTGTTGCCTTGAGGGTTACACTTCCAGCTCATGAAGAGCAGAGAGTGCATTCACTGTAGCAAGCCCTGCCTGACTACTTGAATTCTCCTTATTGTCTTTTTTTTTTTCAAATCCAGACCCTGGCCACACATCATGCTAGATATTTAACAAAAGGTTTTCCAGAGTGGGTAATATACATATTCATGTACATTCATGAGCTTATTATAAATATTACTGACATGGGGCTGGAGGGATGACTTAGCGGTTAAGGCGTTTGCCTGCAAAGCCAAAGGACCCAGGTTTGATTCCCCAGGACCCACGTTAGCCAGATACACAAGGGGGCTCACGTGTCTGGAGTTCGTTTGCAGTGGCTGGAGGCCCTGGGGTGCTCATTCTCTCTCTCTCTCTACATCTTTCTCTGTCAAATAAATAAATAAGTAAAATAAAATATTTTTAAAAATCTTTGTAAAAAATATTACTGACATGAAGGATGGGTGGGTAGTACATAGTGTTAGTTGATATTTTAATAAATAAAAGCAAAACAACAAAGACATATATCACAATTCCACTTGTTTTCAGGTTCAGTTCACTTGTTTCAGTTTCTTTGCTGGGATGGATAATAGCTTTCAAACACTCAGGCGCGTATGCATGTATTATCCAAATGTAATGATAACAGACTCTGTAAATATAATTTGTATGAATATTTTCTTTGCTGTTGTAAGTCCAGACAATCAGCAAAACAATAAATCAAGCTCTGGTTTAAATTGTTTCCCAGTTTCTGTGGTGTAACTAATCTCACCATGGCTACCAAGTCCAAGCTATTGATGTGACAATCCTGAATACGGAATTGGGCAGAAATGTGTGGTGGCCCTGTCACACTTCCAACACTTGGGTACAATGATCATGAATTGCCCTAAAATGTACAGATCCTAGAAAAATATAACATTATTAGGAAATGATACATTTTGAGAACTTTGATTTTCTAAGGATGTCATTTAATGGTCACACCTACATAAGATAATTTTTGGTATTTCCTGACTAAATTCCTGAAGGTCGTAGTTCTCACAAGCCAATATAAAACATCAATATAAGCTGTTATCATCACACTGCTGTCTGACTGTAATGTATGGCAAATGATTAATTCCAGGCACCATGTGGGGCCCTGAAAACGTGTTCCATCCTTGACCTCCCGGATGTCACAGTGTGGAGAAAACATAGGTATTAATAGATAATGACAACAGATGAAAAAAAAATCAAGCATTTAAGGATTTAGAAATCCAGAGAGAGAGAGGAGGGTATCACCTCAACGTAACCAGGAAGACCACACAGATATAATTTGAAATTGAATTTAAAGAAGTGGGGGTTGGGATGGGCAGGAGTGGACAGGACAGCAAACCACTTAAAAGACACATGGAACCTCAGCTGTGGCTGAAGATGGAGCTTCTGCTGGGGATGGCACCGGCTAGGACGATCTGAGGACGCTGGGAGAAGATGGAGAAGACATTATGGTAATCCACTTCAATGATAACAAACTCCTTGATTTTCAAAATGGCTGTGTACTGTGAAGGTAAAGATTAGCTATCAATGCTACATGATGTCTCTACAACAGCCAGAGAAGGACAAGCATTGTCATCCCGTGCTGGGGCTGGGAGGATTATCCAGTTGGCTTAGTAAGCAAAGAGGCACATGGGACCTTGGTGGATATTTTTTTAAAATTTATTTGAGAGCAACAGACAGAGAGAGAAAGAGGCAGAGAGAGAGAGAGAGAATGGGCGCGCCAGGGCCTCCAGCCACTGCAAACGAACTCCAGATGCTTTGCGCCCCCCTTGTGCATCTGGCTAACTTGGGTCCTGTGGAATCGAGCCTCGAACCGGGGTCCTTAGGCTTCACAGGCAAGTGCTTAACCGCTGAACCATCTCTCCAGCCTGGATATTTTTTTTTAAAGGACTTGAAGTCCTTCGATCACTTTTACCCAGTCAGGACATGATGCTTTTGCTCCTCGACGTTCAGGCAGGGTGATAAGAAAGGACCGGAGTGGCGAAAGACTAAAAGTGTCTGAGAATCACATATTTCCTATCTTCTGGAGTTACAAAATCAACCAGGAGTGGGGGCTGGAGGGGAGGTTTGGTGACTGCGGCTTTGAAAGCGAGCCTTCTGCTCAGTCGCTCTGTGAGTCTTCGTTGCCAGACCCTGGCCGCACATCGCGCACTCTCCTGGGGTGCTGCCACCCCTCTGTGGCACGGCAACATGGAACACATTTCAAATGTCAAAGGACATCATGTGACTTACAGAACCGGGTTGGCTGGCCCAAAATGTGGAGCCAGATTGAGCTCGGAGCACACAGCTGTCCGCAGAACACTCGAAGCCTCCACAGAGACACTTTGGAATTCAGCACTTTTGAACCTGGGGCCGTAAGAGGGAGAGCTCAAGAAACTGTTTTGCTTTATGTATGTTCGTTATGTTCAGTTAACACGAGAGCAGATTGGTTTCCCAACATACAGAAGAGACTTTTCATCAAAAGAAGGATTTCAAAAAAAAAAAAAAAAAAGGGCTTCAAGTTTCTAGCTGTTGCCTGACACTTGATATAAAATTTCTGACTTTCAAGATTCTTTCAAGCCAAGTAGAAAAGTAGATCAAACTTCTGTCTCCCCTAAGATGGTTGAAAGCGTGTCTGAGGGGGTTCACCAGGGACGTAGCACCTCAGCGACAAGATGCCGAGTCAGTGAGGTCTGAAATGATAAGGCAGGTTGAAGGGCGAGGGGTGTTCACCACCCTGGCAGGAAGGATGGGAGCCTGCAAGGGTATTCCTACCCTCATGACGTACTAGGAAGGGCAAGAAGAAAGTGCTGGAGTGCCTGGGGTGGGGGGAAACAAACATCTACATCTATTTTTTAATTTAATTTTATGAATTCAATATAATTTAATAAATACATCACCTGTCTCAGGGAAACTGCAGTGAACATGCGGTGGAAAAGGTTTTGGCACCTAAGGATTAGAAAATCCACCTCACAGGCCTTCCCCATTGATTTCTGAACTCTCAACTGGCCTTCCTGACCTCCCAGGGAGATGCCTCGCCATCTCTTCATCTGCTCTCTACAGAAGGAAGGGAAAAAAAAAGTGAGTGGTCCAGACTCCTACTCTGCTCTTGCAAGGGGAAAAGATACTGATTTTCACTGAAACATCTCTATCACACCTTCCAAGGCTCAGGGTCCATTCTGGAAGAGGTGGCGGAAAGAATGTAAGAGCCAAAGGAAGGGTAGGACTCCTTACAACGTGCTCCCCCTAGACACAAAATGGCCTGGATATCCATGACCTCACAGTACCTGACACTACCTACACAAGACCATCATAACAGGAGGAAAAGACGATGACATCAAACTAAAAGACAGACTAATGGAGAGAGGGAGGGAATATGATGGAGTATGGATTTGTGAAGGGGAGAGTGGGGGAGGGGAGGGATTATCATAGTTTATTGCCTGCAAGTATGGAAGTTGTCAATTAAAAAAATAAAAGATGAAAGAGATACTGTTTTATTTATTTTTTTATTTTTTATTTATTTGAGAGTGACAGAGAGAAAGAGGCAGATAGAAAGAGAGAGAGAGAGAATGGGAGCACCAGGGCCTCCAGCCACTGCAGACGAATTCCAGACGCGTGCACCCCCTTGTGCATCTGGCTGACGTGGGTCCTGGGGAATGGAACCTCGAACCAGGGTCCCTAGGCTTCACAGGCAAGCGCTTAACCGCTAAGCCATCTCTCTGGCCCAAAAGAGATGCTGGTTTTGAATCCATCCACAGCATGGAGCTGACGACCAAAGCCAGGCCTAATGCTACGTTTGCTCTCCCTGTAGTCAAGAGCCCTTCCACCTCGCCATGGTCATGTGGCTCCGTCACTTTCTGATTACTAATGTCTTGCTCACTAACTTGATGGTCATTGCTTCTCATTCACTGATTTTCAAGCCCAGATGCAATGAAAGCTAGGTTAGGAAGTTTTTGCAATCACTTAGGAACCACTGGGAAAATCATCTTTCTCTTCAGAACTCAGGATGCCTGGTTGTCAGCGGAGCAGTCGGTGTGAGGACATTCAGTAATGTTCCCTGGGAGTCTGCCCTTGCTCCGCTGTGACGTAACTTCCCAGGGTCAGAAGTTGTGCATCACACTTCTGAAGATCTGTTTATGTTCCGCCGGCCAATGCGAAGCCAAGTCTGGTCCATATATGCCTTACTTTCATTCACATAGATAAGGATGGCAAGCTTACAAAAAAAAAATGACCCACAGTAAATTTTTTGTGTGAATTAAAAAAAAAATTCATTGCTTTTACATTTTGAGCATTTTTAAGGTTGTGGAAAAATCAGTCTCCCATGCCTCCCTACAGTTGTGAACTCTGGTGTCACAGTGGCATAATGATTACATTTGATAAGGAATGGATATATTACCTTAAATAGTTGCATATGTCAGTGTCCTCTGTGTTGTGCATTCTATGAATTTTGACAAAAATGAGAATAGATCCTTTGCAATATCAAGTAAGTATTTTTACTATGCTAAGCTTCCCTTGGGATCTGCCTATTCATACCTTACTCTTTCCCCCAAGCCCTTGGAAACCTCAGATGCTCCTATTTTCTCCATAGTTTTGCCTCTTTCAGAATAGCATATGTTTAAAATCACCCAGTACATTGTCTCTCAGGCTGGGTTCTTTCACTTGCATAGTACATTTAACAACTCTTGCATGTCTATACATTACTTGGTAGCTCATTTATTCTTATTGCTGAATAATATCCAATTACTTGGATGTACCATCGTTTATTTATTAACCCGCTTAAAAAAAAATCTTGGTCTCTTCCGGTTTAGGTCTTCATGAATAAAGCCGCTATAGATGTCCCCATGCGGGAGTTTGCATCCATGCACGTATTCAGCTCACCTGGGAGAAAACCAAGGCGTGTGACTGCTGGATCATGAAGCGAGAACATGTTTTCTTTCATGAGGAGTCACCAGACTGGGCTGGGTAGGTGGCTCACTGGATGAGGTGCTTACCACACAGCTTGCAGGACCCAGTTTCAGATACCCAGACCCCACATAGAAGCCAGAAGCTGGGGTGGCTTCTGGAATCCCAGTGCACCTATGGTGAGAAGAGAGGCTCATGAACTACGCATCGAAGTGAGAGACGCTGTCTTAAATAAGGAGGATGATGAGGACCAACTCAAAAATTGTCCTGTGGCCTCCATATTCTTACTTGTACACACACACACACCACACACACACACACACACACACACACACACACACACAAAAGCATAGAGGGGACAATTTCCATGATTGTAAACAATATCCCATGGTAATTCCCTCCCTTCCCCCCACTTTCCCCTTTGAAACTCCACTCTCCATCATATCCCCTCCCCCTCTCAATCAGTCTCTCTTTTATTTTGATGTCATCATCTTTTCCTCCTCTTATGATGGTCTTGTGTAGGTCGTGTCAGGCACTGTGAGGTCATGGATATCCAGGCCATTTTGTGTCTGGGGGGAGCACGTTGTAAGAAGTCCTACCCTTCCTTTGGCCCTTATGTTCTTTCTGCCACATAGTCCGCAATGGACCCTGAGCCTTGGAAGGTGTGATCGAGATGTTTCAAGGCTGAGTTGCCCCTGGCTTCGATACCATAGGCATCATCAGTGTCCAAGCATTCCGTGTTGCTTTGGCATTTACAAAGCCGTTGAAGTTTGCCCACCCCTGCGGTTCCAGGCTCACCTTTTCCCGGATTGCCTGGAAGATCCCCCGGAGCCCGGCTCTGCCAAACCCTGGCCTCCTCAGTCCACCCCCCCCCCCTTGCTAGCCGCAGTGTTTGTAATGTTTGCAAGTTCTCCAAACACACCAAGCTGCTGTTGTAAAACACCAACGCTCACCGCCTCACTCCTTTGGAACGCTTCCGTGCAGGATTCCTGCTCGAATTTCAAGACGTAGCTTAAGCATCACCTCAGTTGACCCTGTGGGAGAGTGACACTTCCCTGGTTCGGGTCCCCACTGAGCCCAAAGGCCTTAGCAGAGCTGTGCACTGGTCTCACTTTTAGCCATGTACACCTTGGTTTTCCCCGCCCCTTCTCCCATGCATGTGCGTCTCTGTGTCCTTCAAACACAGCCTACTAAGGAGTTTGCTGATTTAAAATTTAAAAGAAAAAAAAATGAGACAACTGGAATTGGTGGAGAAAAGAGGTAATTGTGTGTCAAAAAGGACCCAAGCGCTTGAGACCCTGCAGGATCTCAGACTAGACAATAAACGTTCTTGCTGTATAGACTCCCACACACGTGTGTTTCCCCTGCTCGTGATTTTCAGCGTGTTCTCAGGGAGACGGGGCCAAGGTCATTGCTAAGCACCAGCCTTGCACTGGTGGGGGAAGGAAAATTATGAAGTGTGTGATGTGCAATTAGTTAGATGGCTGCAGAAAGACCGTAAAAATTACTCATTGTCACGGGAAGGATTTCTTCTGGCTCATGAAAATTCCCCTGCTTCAGGGAAAGGGCTTTCAAGGGTCCGTGGCAGTTCTGCGTGATTCTGAGACCCTGAGGGCTCCAAGCCCGACCCCCCCGAGGAGACCTCTGCCAGGTGGGTTTTGTGGGGGGGAAGGGCAGGAACGAGAGGAGCGCTTAAACAGGTCCGTTCCGGCTCTCACTGTGGGCATCAGCCCGGCTTCTGCAGAGGAATAGAGGTGCCAGGTTGGAAGCAGGTTACCAAGGAGACTTATTAGGTCAGCTTACACCGATGCGGGCTGGTCAGTCCGACGAGGCCTAGGCACAGGCTGCGGAGTCTATATATGAGTCCAGTCGCTGCTTAATCCACAAGGCTGGAATCCTGCGAATTCCTGGATTACCACTGGCTCAGATCGCATTGAAAGGCTGGAGAAGCTGGGTTCTAATGTCTCACCAGCAAGTAGCAAGGGCAGCCAGGCAAAAAGGCATTGATTATTTTTTTCTCCCCAGAGCCTCTTAACGTATAGGCTGTCCCTGGAAGGGTTCACCATTGGGGAGGGGGGGAGGTCTTATTTCAACAGTTAATCCTTCTAGAAATGTCTCACGTGCCTCACAGACAGGCCCAAGAGGCATGTCTCTTACTTCATTCTCGACCTGATTGAGGGGACAACAGAAATTTAACCGTCTCACTGTCATTCCTGCTTATTGGCACAACTTCTTGTTATTTGGCCAGTATTTTTTTTTTTTTTTGGCCCCATTTCTTTCATGAAAATGCCTTTTGATAATGTTGGGGAAACAATGTGTCCAGCCTCCGGGCTGGGGGGAAGAGCTCCGAATGTGGTGGAAACTTGGCCATGACGCGTCCACTCTGTCAGAACCAGCCTCAGACCCTGGGGATTTCCCACGGGTTGGGGGGAGCCAGCTCTGACCAACCTCCTGGCTCTGTAGAGGTTGCCAGGAGAGGGTCCTCAGCACCCGGATTTTATGCTTCCTCGTTCATGCATGTTTCCATTGCTAGAAAGTCGGGATGCCATCTTCCTGTGTCTGCCAACAAGGCTGTACTTTATGTATGTGTTTGATCAGTTTTTAATATTTTTATTTATTTACTTATTTATTTATTTATTTGACAGAGAAAGAGGAAGGGAGAGGGAGATGGAAAGAGAATGGGTGCGCCAGGGCCTGCAGCCACTGCAGACAAACTCCAGACGCGTGCGCCCCCTTGTGCATCTGGCTAATGTGGGTCCTGGGCAATCGAACCTGGGTCCTTTGGCTTTGCAGGCAAATGACTTAACCGCTAAGACATCCCTCCAGCCCTTCTTTTTTTTTTTTTTTTCTTTTAAGCATTTTTATTTATTTGACAGAGAAAGAGGGAGAGGGAAAGAATGGGTGCACCAGGGGTGCTTGATCATTTTGGTAACATTGCCCTACTTTGGTCTCTGAGATGAACCGTGTCCTAAGCCTAGCCCGTGTCTGCTAACGTAGGGGGTGTCTGACATCACATGGGCGTCCAAAGGCTCGCAACTCTGAGCAAAGCATGGAGCTTGTAGTGAGCGGACGTCTGATCTTGCGCTGGCTTTGTATTGCGTAAGGACATCAAACACAGGTGACAAGAGGAACGCCCACAGCAGATGGGCGACTTGCCCACCTTCACTCTGTCAAAATCCTGCTTCTTCTCCACCTCCGTCCTCCCCCGGAACAGTCCCCGTATGCAGAAATCTCTCACGCTACGCAGTCCTCCCGGGAGGATTTGCTCGAAAGGGTTGGCAAGCGTCATTTAGCTAAGTCTCCCCACTTACGCCTGGAGAAACCCAGACCCCACAAGAAATGATGATAGTGGTGGGGTTGGGGCGTGGGTACAGGTCTCCACAGCCTCTTATGTTCTGCTTTCATGAGTTTTGAGTCTCCCCGGTGTTCAGCGCCACCTCCATAGAGAAGGCTCTGTGGGGATCAGTGAGAGCGACGCTCCTATTTAATCTGCTACTTCCCCTGCAATGTCTCCTGGGCCCTGACACTCAGTGTTGGGATCCTTGGATTTTCCTTGAGTCTCTCCTCCGTGGCGTCGTTGGTAATCACTGGTGGATCATTGAGGTCTCCGTCAGTCCCTGTCAGGGGGCTGTGCTTCAGGGATATTTCTGCCCACCCTGTGGCTCTTAAACATCTTCCAACCCCCTCTTCTTCCTCCGTGGTCCCTGAGCTTCGGTGGGTCTGTTAGCAGCCTGGTTTAGCCACGGTTTTCTGAGTCGATGTGTTCTGATGAACCACGGTGTCTGTCGCCTTTCCTCGGTAGCTGGTTGTCAGGCAAGCAGTGGCAGCAGTCGGTACTCCTGTCACCGATTCCTCTGCAATTTCTCATGGGCCCTGGCAGATACAGTAGAGGTTAGCCCATATTTTTATTTATTTATTTTGTTTTGTTTTGTTTTGTTTTTCAAGGTAGGGTCTCGTTCTAACCCAGGCTGACCTGGAATTCACTCTGTAGTCTCAGGGCGGCCTCGAACTCACAGCGATCCTCCTAGCTCTGCCTCCCGAGTGCTGGGATTAAAGGTGTGTGCCACCACGCCCAGCTTCCATATTTTTAATACAGAGAGGGTGTTATTTTTTTTTTTTTTGAGAAAAGAACATTATTTCCAAGCCTTCACCTAGAGGATGTTTCTAACTCTAGTCTTCTTTCCTTTTATTGTTTATGGCATACTGACTTGGGAATGGTATTTTCAAAAATGAAATTAGTCAAATGGAATTTTTAAACTTTTTATTGACAACTTCCATAAATACATAGATACATAGAATACATAAATTAAACAATAGATAATGATCATAATCCTTTCTCATTACCCTCCCTTTTCCCTCTCCTCAATATTCCTCCATTTAATTCCATCTTTCCAGCTAATATCTCTTCCATTTTGATGACATGATTTTTTCTTCCTATTATGCATATCTTGTGTGCATATCATCAGCCACTGTGAGGTCATGACTACCAAGACCACTTGTGTCAAATTAAATTTAATTTGACTTAACTGCTCATAACTGTTAAAAACTAGAATTCATAAGACTATTGTTTTACTTAATCTTTTTTTTTCAATTTAACATGTTTGCATCAAATACATTATCATCTCCAGTTATAGAAGCCTACACTATGAACCCATTTCTTGGGTTGTAGAGGCTCTTAAAATTCAGGAATCAAATCTGTTGCTGTGTTTAATGGTTATGTCTAGAAATTAAACATGCGTTTCATGACATTTCAGTTTAATAGAACAGTGTCACCCGAGTGTGGGAACATCCCCTCTTCAGTTGTGCGATATCGTGAAGAACAGTTCTGCTCAGTGACAGATGGCAGGACCTCAGAAGGGAGAAGCTGGAGCTGGATTGGACAGAGTGGCTTAGCCACACTCCCTCCCTGCCAGTGCAGACTCTGTACCCCCGACTTTATTCCGTCATGATTTTAGATTTGCCAAAGAGCTGTGAAGATATTTTTTAACCAGCTTCCATAATGCTAATGAGTGTGATCACAGTACACCGATCAAAATTAAAACTGGGGGCTGGAGAGATGGCTTAGCTGTTAAGGCGTTTGCCTACAAAGCCAGAGGATCCCGGTTTGATTCTCCAGGACCCACACATAAGCCAGATGCACAAGGGGGGGGGGCATGTATCTGGAGTTCATTTGCAGTGGTTGGTGGCCCTGGCATGCCTATTGTCTCTCTCTCTCTCTCAAATAAAGAAATAAAACATATATATATTTACAAATATTTTTAAAGCCAGGCGTGGTGGCACACGCCTTTAATCCCAGCACTCGGGAGGCAGAGGTAGGAGGATCACCATGAGTTTGAGGCCACCCTGAGACTACATAGTGAATTCCAGGTCAGCCTGAGCTAGAGTGAGACCCTACCTCAAAAAATGTTTTAAAAATTAAAACTGGGAAAATATTAACGAAACCACAGGCTTTATTCAGAATTCCACAGCAATTTCACTCTTTTCTTTTTTTTTTTTTTACAAATAATGTTTATTTGTTTGCCTGTGTGTGTTTATGAGCACTACAGCATCTCTTACCACTGTAAATGAACACCAGGCACCAGCAACCAGCTGGCTTTGGTTGCTTTGGAACTGAACTTGAGTCAGCATGCTTTGTCAGAAAGCACCTTTAAACTCTGAGCCATCTTCCCAACCTTAGGTTTAATAAAAAAAAAAAAAAAAAAAAAACTATTGAGAATTTTCATACCTGAGCCTACTGTAATTTGATCATAACCCTCTCCCATTACCTTCCTTTGCCCCTTCTCTACTTCAGTCTACTGAATCCATGTTTCTTTTCAGCTACTCTCTCTTTTATTCTGATCTTTCTGTCTCTCTTCGCTGTCTCCTTGGCTCTCTTCCATCACACGTGTCGAAATGTTGACGGGCTCAGTACTGTGCTGGTCTTGTGGTGGTAATCACGTCTGACAGGCACTGCGCAGTCATGAATAGCATGGAGGAGAGTGGCCTAAAGTCCAGAGGATTTAAATTTTTTTGTGTGTGTTTATTCTTATTTATTTATTTGAGAGTGACAGACAGAGAAAGAGGCAGATAGATAGAGAGAGAATGGGCCCGCCAGGGCCTCCAGCCACTGCAAGCGAACTCCAGACGCGTGTGCCCCCTTGTGCATCTGGCTAACGTGGGTCCTGGGGAATCGAGCCTCGAACCGGGGTCCTTAGGCTTCACAGGCAAGCGCTTAACTGCTAAGCCATCTCTCCAGCCCATGAACTAAGTCTTATAAAAAAAAATCATAATAACAGAAATTTATTATTCCATAGTCCAGATGTCTGAAATCAAGGTGTTAGCAAGGCAATATCCACAAGAGACTCTAGTGGTCAAGTCTTCCTTGTTCATCGAGTCTCTGGTGACATGGGCATCCGCGTGGTTCCGGGCTGTGCTCTTTCACAGTTTTCTCCTTTTCTTTCTTTTATAAGGACACTTGCCATGGGGTTCACGTTCCACCTGGATAATGTTGAAATGACCTTGTCTCAAGATCCCTGACTTGTTTGTATTTTCTCAATGGCATTGCTCCTATAAGGTACAACACACAGAGACCACCACTGAGTTCACTGCACAACAGAAGGATAATAAAATACGAACCTTGGGACTGGAGAGATGGCTTAGCAGTTAAGCACTTGCCTGTGAAGCCTAAGGACCTCGGTTTGAGGCTTGATTCCCCAGGATCCACGTTAGCCAGATGCACAAGGGGGCGCACGCATCTGGAGTTCGTTTGCAGTGGCTGGAAGCCCTGGCGCGCCCATTCTCTCTCTCTCTCTGCCTCTTTCTCTCTCTGTCTGTTGCTCTCAAAGAAATAAACATAAACAAAAATAAATTTAAAAAATAAAAAAAACAAAATAAATAAAATATGAACCTTGGGGCTGGGGAGATGGCTTAGCAGTTAAGGCGGTTGGCATATAAAACCAAAGGATCCTGGTTCAACTCCCCAGGACCCACATAAGCCAGATGCACAAGGGGGCGCATGTGTCTGGAGTTCGTTTGCAGTGGCTGGAGGCCCTGGTGTACCCATTCTCTCTCTCTCTCTCTCTGCCTCATTCTCTCTCTCAAATAAATAAATAAATAAATAAATAAATAAATATTTTAGAAAAATATGAACCTTTCATTTAAGAAAAAATAAATGCAAGCATTGAATGCAAATTGTAACTCAAACATGATTTAAGAAGCTAAACTTGAGAGAAGGTATATTTTTAGGAGCACTCACTCTGCCAAGTTTATAAAAAGTGTCCGTAGACAGATTCTCACTCTGGCAAGATCTTCCTAACTGTTGATAGCTGATATTTGTTGCTGAATGGCTCTGAAATACCCATTCATCTATTTCTCTCCACTCGCTAACGGCATTGGAAATTTCCTCTTTTCATCACTGACCATCTGTGAGTCCCTCTCACTGCTATTCAGGTCAAATACATCACACAGGCCTTCCTTAGAAAAAGGAATGAGCCGGGCGTGGTGGCGCACGCCTTTAATCCCAGCACTCGGGAGGCAGAGGTAGGAGGATCGCCGTGAGTTCGAGGCCACCCTGAGACTGCATAGTGAATTCCAGGTCAGCCTGGGCTAGACTGAGACCCTACCTCGAAAAACCAAAAAAAAAAAAAAAAAGAAAAAAAGAAAGAAAAAAGAAAAAATAAAAGGGATGAATTCAAGTGAAGGCGCTTTATGGGAGAATTTCTGGGGGTTGTAGGGAAACAATCCCTCTAACTTTGAACCTGATAGGACCTGAAGTCAACCGAATGGCGAGCTGAGCCTGCCAACATCATTTAGAGTTGGCATAAGTCACTCTGGAAGCAGCTCCTCTTTGTTAATAAGCCCGTAAATTCTCTTTTATTGTTTAAGTAGTTGACACTGAATTTTCCATTACTTTCCACAAAAAGAATTCTGTTTGCCATACCATTGTTTCCAATTAGAATGGAGAATCATTAACTGCTTTAGGTAGCTCAAGAGTAAGTTTGTCCAAGTGTTTTTCGGTAGAACCAGAATTCTACAGCAGCATATTTTTATCACCCCACAACAGAGTCCTATTCTTGTTAGCCACCCTCCCTCCTTCCCACCTCCCAGATCCTGCTGACCAGCGATCCACTTCTGTCCCTATGGCTTTGCTTATTGTGGACACTTCAAATAAATAAATAGGCCATATGACATGTGGCCCTTCGCAAATGGCTTCTTTCACTTGACATGATGCTTTTTGTTTTGTTTTCTTTGGTTTGGTTTTTGGAGGTAGGGTTTCACTCCAGCCCAGGGTTGTAGTGTCAGGGTGGCCTTGAACTCTTGCCAATCCTCCTACCTCTGCCTCCCCAGGGAGCTGGCATTAAAGGCGTGTGCCACCATGCCTGGGAATGTGATGCTTTTAAGTTTATCATTTAAAATATCACCTTCTATTTTTCTTGTTTGATACCATATTATTTGAATAGGGTTTCCACAGTAAAATACAACAGACCAATGGACTTAAATAGCCCAATTTTATTTTCTCACAGTTCTGGGGGGGGACAGGAATCTAAGATCCAAGTGCTGTCAGGGTTGGTTTCTGGTGAGACAGATCTATTCTTATCTATTCTACAAGATCTGGCCTTTCCTCTATTCACACACAGAAAGAGGGGTCTCTTGCTTTTCTTACACAGACACCAGTCCTGTGAAATCAGGGCCCTGTCTTCATGGTGTCGGTTCACTTTACCTCTTGAAAACCCTTTTACTAGATATAGCATCAAACGTGAAATTCTGGGGTCACGGTTCAGTCTAAAACAGGCTCAGGGCTTATTTAGAATTGTGTTATTTAGTTTCCACATATTAACTACTTCCTCAATTTTTTAAAAAAATTTATTTCTTGTAGTTGAAGGACACATTTTTAATGATGTCAGTGTTTTTAAATCTATTAAGGCAGGCTGGAGAGATGGCTTAGTGGTTAAGCGCTTGCCTGTGAAGCCTAAGGACCCCAGTTCGAGGCTCAATTCCCCAGGACCCATGTTAGCCAGATGCACAAGGGGGCGCACGCATCTGGAGTTCGTTTACAGAGGCTAGAAGCTCTGGCACGCCCATTCTCTCTTTCTCTCTCTCTGCCTCCTTCTCTCTGTCGCTCTCAAATAAATAAATAAACAAAAAAAATTTAAATCTATTAAGGCTTGCTTTATGGCCACGGGGTCTATCGTGAGTAGTATTCCACATGCACCTGGGAAACATGCAAATAGGGTACTGTTAGGTGTGTTCTAAATATATTTTATTTTATTTTTAAATATATCTTATTTACTTACTTGAGAGAGAGAAAGGGGGAGAGAGAGAAGAGAGAATGGGTTTTCCAGGGCATCCAGCCACTGCAAATAAAGTCCAGATGCATGCACCCTGTTATGTATCTGGCTTACATGGGTCCTGGAGAATCAAACTAAGATCCTTTGGCTTTGCAGGCAAATACTTTAACCTCTAAGCCATCTCTCTAGCCCATATTTTATTTTATTTTGAAATTGCTTCTATTTGTTTATTTATTTATTTATTTAACAGAGAAAGAGGGAGAGAGAGGGAGAGAATGGGCACACCAGGGCCTCCAGCCACTGCAAATGAACTCCAGACGTGTGTGCCCCCTTGTGCATCTGGCTAAGGTGGGTCCTGGGGAATCAAACCTGGATCCTTTGGCTTTGCAGGCAAACGCCTTAACCACTAAACCATCCCTCTAGCCCCCTGTTTTATTTTTTAAAGAGAGACAGAATCAGAGAATGGTCACATTAGGGCCTCCTGCCACTATAAATAAATTCCAGATGCACACTCTACTTTGTGGGTCTGGCTTTAGGATCTTGGGTCCTGGGGAATCAAACCCAGGCTGTCAGGATTTATAAGAAAGCACCTTTAACCACTGAACCGTCTCTTCAGTGCCTAGGTTGAGGTTTTGGTTGATAGATGCCTCATATATCTAATTGATTTCCAGTGTTGTGAACACTTTATATATCCTTGATTAACCTCTGTTTAGCTATTCCATGTATTGTAGCATATGGAGTATTAAGCTCTGTATCATTCAATTGCCAAATTTTCCCTTTACTTCTTATAAATTTTGGTTTATGTGTTTTAGAGCTTTGTCAAGCGTTTATACTTTTTATTTATTACCAATTAATTAACCTTTAAAATATACTTGTTATTTATTTATGAGAGAGTTGCATGAGCAAGTATGGGTGTCCCAAGGCCTCTTTGCCACTGCAAAGGAATGCTACACACATGCCCTAGAGTTTGCATCTGGCTTTACATGGGTACTGGGGAATAGAATCCACATCAGCAGGCTTTGGAAGCAAGCACTTTTAACCACTGAGCCATCTCCCCAACCCCCAGATTAATTGATCACTTGCTGTTATAAAATATCTTTCATTGCCTTTATCAGCAATTTTTTTGTCTTTTAAAAAATATTTTATTTATTTATTTATTTGACAGAGAAAGAGAGAAAGAGAATGGTCGCTCCAGGACCTCTAGCCACTGCAAACGAACTCCAGACCCATGCTCCCCCTTGTGCAATTGGCTAACTTGGGTCCTGGGGGATGGAACCTGAGTCCTTTGGCTTTGTAGGCAAATGCTTTAACTGCTAAGCCATCCCTCCAGCCCCAAATTTTTATCTTAAAGTCTACTTTCATGATATAACTGTAGCAACTTCAGTTTTTTTGTTTGTTTTTCATTTTTTTAGAAGTAACATCTCATTGTAGCCTAGACTGACCTGATAGTCACTCTGTAGTTGCAAACTGGCCTCGAACTCACAGCAATCCTCTTATCTCTGCCTCCCAAGTGCTGAGGTTAAAGGCGTGTGCCACCACACCTGGCTGCCACTTTAGTTTTGGCTACTGATGATATGGAACATTTTTTGTGTACCTTTTATTTTTGAGTATTTATGTCTTTGAATCCAATGTGTATCCTTTTAAGCATAGTATTATTTGGTCATTAAAAAAAAAACATCATTAGCTTCTGTTTTCTAATGGAGTAGTTCATCTATTTATATTATACATAATTACTGCTAATGAAAAGCTTATATATGTCATCTTGCCATTTGTATTATGTATGACTTGTGTCATCTTGTTTCTTTATCCCTCTATTATTGCCTGCTTTTGTGTTAAGCAGATAGCTCCTACTGCACTGTTTTAATATCCTTGCTTCTCTTAGAATACATTTTTAGTTATTTTCTTAATGTTTGCTCTAAGGATTGTAATTAACATCTTACCTTATAACAATATAGGACATAGCAATGTCAATTTCATTTTAATGGTACACAGAAACGACTCTCCATTGTAATTACTCTCCTCCATTGGGCTATCATCACAACAATTACTGTATTATGCAGCTGTTTTGTAGTCACGCAGGTGAAGACAGTTACACGCATTCATTCATATATATTTACATTAATGTATGAGGCTACCTTTACCAGAGTTCTTTGTGTCTTTACCTAGCCTTCAATTACTATCATTGTAGTCAAAAGGACTCTCGCGATTTCTTGTAAGGCACATCTGCACACAATGATTTAACTTTTTCTTACCCAGGATTGTCTCAATTTCTTATTTATTTATTTGGTTTTTCGAAGGTAGGGGTTCTCACTCTAGCTCAGGCTGACCTGGAATTCACTCTGTAGTCTCAGGGTGGCCTCGAACTCACAGCGATCCTCCTACCTCTGCCTCCCGAGTGCTGGGATTAAAGGCGTGCGCCACCACGCCTGGCTCTTCTATTTTTTAAAGGTGTTTTGTGGTAGATACGCTAGATGTGGAAGTCTTAGTTTAGTCATGTTTTCAGCATCCTGAACTTACCATAGCATGCCTTTTCATAGCTGCTGATAATTCTTAGTTTTACTGAAGATCCTCTATATACAATAAGCCACAATTACTTCTGTCAGGATTTTTTTTAAAAGACCTTTTTGCATTTCAACTCTAGAATCAATATTTTGTTGTGTTCATATTTTTGCCTTTTTAGTGGCATGCTCTGACAAAATAATATTCTTATATTTTCCTTTCGTTTTTATTTAATTAATTAATTTATTAATTTATTTATTTTTTGTTTTTTTGAGGCAGGGTCTCGCTCTAGCCCAGGCTGACCTGGAATTCACTATGTAGTCTCAGGGTGGCCTCGAACTCATGGCGATCCTCCCACCTCTGCCTCCCGAGTGCTGGGATTAAAGGCGTGCGCCACCGTGCCCAGCTTATATTTTTCTCTTGGTTTTCTGAATACAGTCACAGTAGCTGACTGAAAGCCTTTGTCCATTCTGGGCTTCCTCAAAGATAGTTCCTGGCGTGTAGGCCACCCAACTGTAACCAAGAGGACCAGGTTTCTGGGCAACGACTCCCTGGTCAGAATGTGACGAAGGCCTTTCTCCCAGAGCCTGGAGGGCCAGGCCACCTAGCACAGGGTCCTGACACCAAGTAGAGTAAACTACCTGGAGGAATCCAGGCCCAGGCCCAAGAGCTATTGGCAAGACCCAAGACTCGTCAAAATGGCAAGAGGCAAAGGTCAAATCTTAGCCCTGGATGAATTATCTCTATCATACCCAACAGAGCCCAGAGAATACTGCAGAGAAAGTGGTGGACGGAATAAGAGCGCTGCCCTCCCCGCTAGCCAGAGAACCTTCTCTGTGGGGATGGTGGCAGTCACCGAGGAGACTCAAAGCTTTAAAACAAAACATAAAAGGCCGTCTAGAGCTCAACGCTGTAGGAGATTTCTAACACGCCTTCCACGTCTCCAGAGACGTTGCAGAAGAGGGAGCGGAGAGAACACAGGAGCCACAGGATGCGAACAGGTACTTCATGGCCCTGTCCTCCAGGCATGAACTGACCGGTGCATTCATGACCCTGCGGTGATTACAGACATTCCTACAAGACTTGCGTTGTTCTGAGCCCATATGCATTTTGACTTAAGAGGTCTGAGGAGGACAAAAGGAATGAGACCACAAAATAGAGAAAGGACCATCTTGAAAGAAGAGGACCCTCCAGGGAATTGGGGTGAGGAAAGGGGACAAAAGAGAATAACCAAAAAAGAAACATGACTAAAATTACATAAATGTTCATATACTAAACTTCCCCATAAAATAATTTTAAAAATACTTGCAATAATCATGTCCTAGACTTTCAACACTTAACAACAAGCACTAACTGCAAACTCAGGAAGCTCAGAGAAGGCCAAGCGGAGTAAATACTGAAATGAAACAGCTCTCCATGTAAGCATATCACACTCCAAATGCAGGAAACCAAAGACAAAGAGAAGATACTGAGAAGAAAAGCCAGACAAGGAAAACATCTTATTTACAGAGGAACAAAGACAAGAGTTTATAGACTTATCGGAAACCATGTAAATGAGAGAATAGAATGGTTGGCCTAGTGCTGTAAGGAAGAAAACCTACCAGCTGGGATTCTATATCCAGCACAATTATCCTTCAATAATAAAAGAGGAAAACAGATAGATATTCTTCAACAAACACAAGTGGAGGCAATTCACTGTGAACGGGTCTTCCTTGTAATCCATGTCAAAGAAGTTCTTCAAAGAGAAGAAAACATTAGAAATGAGAAAGTCAGAACTAACAGATAAGATAGTTTTTATCTACTTCCTTTTCCCTGGCAGGTGGGCTATAAGCTCCTTGTTCTTTGAAGGTGTCATAAATTTTGTTGATAATTGAAAACAAAATGTAGAATATTTTAGCTCTCCATATCAGAGTCCCTCCTGTCCAAATATCGTAGCTCTTCACATCAGACCCCCTCCTGTCTAAAGTGTGTTGTTCTTTTAATAGTTGTTACTTTAATTATCTGCTAAATGTCACTCTTGGACTATTTCTATACAATCTACACGTCTGTTGTAAATAGCTATGAAATTCTGTACTGAATAGCTTAGTGGTTAGTTTTTTATTAAAGAGATCTTTCAATGTCTCTGGCCAGTGGCTTTTAGTTTTTGTTGGGTGTCGGGGGGGTTGAATTCTTCACTGTGCTTCCTTCTCCATTTCCTGCTTATGCAAAGTCACAGGACCAGCAAGAAGGGAAGCCCAGGGGCCTTGTCAGGTTTGCCTGAGCACAGGCATACCCTTGCACATGCGCTTGCTGTTCTAAATCACTGCAGATACACTAGAACTTTTGTTTTCTCGAAGCAAGGTCTCACTCTATGTAACCCAGACTGACCTGAAACTCATTCTGTAGCCCAGGTTGGCCTTGAGCTACTGGCAACTCTCCACGTTCAGCCTCTCGGAGTGCTGGGATTAAAGGCGTGCGCCACCACGCCCGGCTTTGACTCTTGTTTTTTGTTGTTCAAGAAATGCTCTGAAGGCCGGGCGTGGTGGCGCATGCCTTTAATCCCAGCACTCGGGAGGCAGAGGTAGGAGGACCACCGTGAGTTCGAGGCCACCCTGAGACTACATAGTGAATTCTAGATCAGCCTGGGCTAGAGGGAGACCCTACCTCGAACACAACAAACAAACAAGAAAAGAAAAAAAAAATAGAAATGCTCCAAGACTAGGTCTGTTAGTTCTGAGTAAGGAAGATGAAGACAATCCTGTGAGTGAGGCTTTTCTAGGAGGCGCCAGGTATATTAAATAGTGATGATTTTTCTGGGGATGAGGCTTTAGAACCAGCTCCAAACTTACCATTTCTTTTTTTTTTTTTCTTTTTAAATTTTTATTTATTTATTTATTAGAGATAGAGAGAGTGAGAATGTGCATGTCAGGGCCTCTAGCCACTGCAAACAAACTCCAGACACATGTACTACCATGTACATCTGGCTTACGTGGGACCTGGAGAATCGAACCTGGGTCCTTAGGCTTCATAAGCACACACCTTAACTGCTAAGCCATCTCTCCAGCCCACACTTACTATTCTTTTAATAGTAGTTAGGACACTACTTTTCACAACCAGCGTAACTAAGAAACTGTGTTTGAAAGACACCATGGGGCAGGTGTGGGGTGGCTGGGAGAGAGTAAGGTTAACTTAAATGTCATAAAGTTTGTACTGAAAAAAAATTGTAGTTTTCCTCTTAGGAAGTGGTCCTTGGGTAATTGCAAGCCTTTGATTAACTTCCAGAGTTTAAAGAAATTAGTTTTCACAATCTTGAAAGCGACACTATTTGTACAGAACAGCATACCCTAAGAATCCTCCCCCATTTTGCATGAGGTTGGGTGTGGTTGTAGCAATACGGCTGTAGGCCTACTTCGCTCTTTCAGAAGTGTCTTCTCAGCTCACTCACTCTTCACCGAGAAAGATCACGATGGGTCTTGTTCTCTCATTTAAATCTCTGCGGATGCTCTCCACCAATTCTTTTTTTTCAGGAAATGTAACATTTTCAAGCCAGCTTTTCCCTATTTCCCTCTGACTCTGATATGATATCAAAACACCTCTGTTCTTTCCCATGATGGTACATTTTCCTGGGCAACCGAGATGCTCCTGTAAACGGAAGGCCTGTGTCAATGTCACTGAAACTTGTCTTGTTACACACATAGTTTACAGGGAGGGACACACAATCCCGGTTAGTGTTCTGCATGGCCATTGCTATCATTCTAAGTAGTGATAATGGAACCTTCATTTCAGCAGATAGTTATAACACAAGTTATCAGAACACATAGTTTACAGGGAGGGACACACAATCCCCGGTTAGCGTTCTGCATGGCCATTGCCATCATTCTAAGACCCAGGTAGAGATAACAGCACCTTCATTTCAGCAGATAGTTATAACACAAGTTATCAGAGCAGCAACAATTCCTAGACTTCTATATATCCCAAGTTATATCAAGGCACTCACTCCCTGCTGGTTGTCCCCTAGCTGCTTCAAAAACTTACACTCTTGGCTCTAAATCTGTTTAGTTTAAAGCATATTATAACAAATATAATAGAGTCACCAGTGGCAATGAGAACAAATAACAAAGCATGTGTGAAAGAGATTTATAGTTAAGTGCCCCAGAGAAGTTTCTAGAAGTTCAACACGGAACCACGTGGCAGTTCCATCCTACGTGTTTGTAGGTATTAGAACCCAGGGATGTCCAAAGACTTACCCAAGATTTGTGAGGGTGGAGTGGTAATCCTGGGCTAGGAGAGGGTTACGCACATGTTCTGTGGGGAACGTGCTCCTCATTCATTTATGTCTTTTCCCATTCTTTGACGCTCACAGGCACCCAGCTTGACTCTCCCTGGCCATGGCCCTGGTGCTCAGTCTGTCCTCTCCAGTCCCTTTCCTGAACGCTCACTGTTTTCTGTTTGTTTTTCACAAACACCAGATGCAGACAATCTGGGAAAGCCTACTGGTTTAAATGAACTGGGCCCCCAGCAAACTGAGACTGGAGTTCGGCAATCCTCTGCTCAATCGCCCTTGTCCGCTGGGCTGCTGACATCAGAGGTATGGGGCAGAGCATGCTGCCGGGGTGGGCTTGTCTCTTAGATAGGGGTCCCTGCATCAACAGAACTTCTTTGGGAAATTCAGTCCCATGGAACCACAAATATGTATGAACAGGAAAAAAAAAAAATGTCTGTGAGTATGTGGTCTGCGTCTGGACTTGTGTGAAAGGATTGCATTCCCCCCCACCACCTTTCTTTTTTTTTTGTCTACTCTAGATTCCCAGGGCACTAATTCCTTTAATCAATAGCAAAGATTTGTACCAGGTGTCTTGGCGAAGCCAGTATTTGCTTGTCGGGTTAATGCCATTTAATCCTCTCTCACAGAGCCTGCTCAGGGACTTTAAGAAGAGCTTATTTGAGGGATAGCTTCTCCAGTGGTCAGGAGTTAAGACCATATCTTGAGAAAGACCAGTGGTAACCTCATTTTTTTTTTTTTTTTACAAGTCTTTGCTTATTTGTATAGCACTTCCCAAGTTTGCAAAACACTTTCTTGTTGTTGTTTTTTTTTTTGAGGTAGGGTCTCACTCTAGCCCAGACTGACCTGGAATTCACGATGTAGTCTCAGGGTGGCCTTGAACTCACGACGATCCTCCTACCTCTGCCTCCCAAGTGTTGGGATTAAAGGCGTGCGCCACCACGCCTGGCTTCCAAAGCATTTTTACATTCCTGTTCCAGCAGGCAGGCAGTTTAGACAAAGGTTATTATCATACTTCCTAGAATCCATTATGTAAGTCAAGAGAAATGCTGCACAGTAAGAGTACATTGACCTCAGAGATGTTAAAATGCATTTATGACATGTGTGTATCTTGGAATCAAAGAAATAGGGGAGTTTGTCTCCTCAATTAATAGGCAGGAACAGTAAGGTCTGAGGAACTTAGACGGCGAGACCAAGGTCTTGGCTCCCAAGGTCCTAATTCTTTGCTCTTTTGCTTCCCAGTTTAATAAAGACAAACTACTACAAAGCCTGTAATAAATATAATAAATCTGGGCTGGAGGGATGGCTTAGCGGTTAAGGCACGTGCCTGTGAAGCCTAAGGACCCAGGTTCAATTCTCTAGGTCCCATCTAAGCCAGATGCACATGGTGGGGTACGCATCTGGAGTTCGTTTGCAGTGGCTCGTTTACAGGCCCTGACGAGCCCATTCTCTCTCTCTCTCTCTCTCCTCTCTCTGTTTCTAATAAATAAATCTAAAAAAAAATTAAAAAGATGGGCAGAAGTCAAAGAAATGAAACATATCTGCCAGATGCACATGGTGGCACATGCATCTGGAGTTCGTTTGCGGTGGCTGGAGGCCCTGGCGTGCCCATTCTCTCTCTCTTTCTCTCTCTCCCTCTGTTTCTAATAAATAAATTAAAAGAATTAAAAAAAAAAGATGGACAGAAGTCAAAGCAATGAAGCATATCTGATTGTGGGCAAAGACGAACAGAGCCATGAGCACGTGCATGGTAGGACGTGGCCTTTGCATGTCCTTGCTGGATCCCCAGTGCTCCAGTGACCAGTGCTCCCAGGAGCGAGGAGCAGGATGTTAGGAATCGCAGAGGCGCACTGGAGGAAGAAACAAGACAGAGGGTGTAGACATGACCGGTAAGAGACAAGTCGTCGTAAAACAGCGAAGAAGTGACGCGATGGAAGAGAAGCACTGAGAAGCTGATGTGGGCCGGTTTGAATGGAAAGAGAAGACACGGCCAGAGCCGGGCGTGGTGGCGCACGCCTCGAATCCCAGCACTCGGGAGGCAGAGGTAGGAGGGTCACCGTGAGCTCGAGGCCACCCTGAGACTGCATAGTGAATTCCAGGTCAGCCTGGGCTGGAGTGAGACCCTACCTCAAAAAACTGCAGACAAGTGCCTTAACCACTAAGCCATCTCTCCAGCCCAAAAAACTTTAAATGAACTTTGTACTTTAGTAGGTTTATCTGTCCCCCCCACCCCCTTTAGAGATTGGATCTTGTTATGTAGCCCAGGCTGGCCGGAAACTCAATCCATGTGCCTTGGTGTCCTGAGTACTGGGATTACAGGCATGGGGATCTAGTGGGTTTATCTTTGAATAAAATTTTTGAATATAAAAAAAAAACTTGAAAAACTAAACAATTAAAAAAAAAATCAAAGCCAGGCATGGTGGCGCACACATTTAATCCCCGCACTCAGGAGGCAGAGATAGGAGGATTGCCATGAGTTCAAGGCCACCCTGAGATTACATAGTGAATTCCAGGTCAGCCTGGGCCAGAACAAGGCCCTACATTGAAAAAAAGAAGAAGCAGCAGCAGAAGCAGAAGCAGAAGAGGAAGAAGAAAACAAAGACACAATTGAATGGAAAAGAAATCACTTAGAGAGTTGACTCAGGAGGAAAGAGTTTGACCAAAATTCCCCTAACTGAAAGCCCCTGTACCTGGGAAACGACCTCTAGTCGTCTCAGATATAATAACACACCTCAGGTAGGTAGATTTGTTATTATTATTTATTTAAAATGGCAGAGAAATATGTCCTGGACTTTGTCATTCCTCTGATTCAAGTCTAACTCTTTCTTTGGCTATGAGCATTTATCCTCTCCGTACCTAGTAGTGAGTTAAACAAAAAAAAAAAAAAAAGGATTTTTTTAAATTTTATTTTAAAATGACACCACTGAAAGGGACCTTTGAAGCCACTGGCTTCTATCGTCTTCCTCTAAATGATCCGAAGACAAAGAGGGAAGGTCACCCAGCTCAGGACTTGAAGCTTGTACCACTACCCACGTTCACTGCTGTGTGTCACTCACTAGGTACCTTGCCCCGACCGTCAGCTCCCTGACTCCCACGACTGGACGGAGGAAAGCTGTACCCGGCCTCTCGGGGAGCCATCAGAGCGAACGATTCCCTAAATGCCTTGACTGGGAGCCAGGGCATCTTCAACTTCAAAAGCGGGCATTCATTATCCGGATTCGAGCAGGACTCCTTTCCAGAGCCTCAGCTGAGCGGCTGGCCACACAGGCTTTGCAGACGTCGGGGGACTGATGGGCGAGTGGAGGCACCAGACCCTCGTTCCTCTTCTTCCTCTCCAGCTCCAAAGCTGTCCTTCGGCCTGGCCTCCTGGGCTGCACATGCTCAAGCTTTGAAGTCAAAACCCTTTCCCTAATACTTTAATTGCAGGCAAAACCACAAGGGAAGATTTCCACGGCGAGCCCACTTCAGACACGCACACTCGGCCAATGCCCACGAGACAGAACTTGGAACTGGAAGAAAACCCACAGACACGACCAGAGTTCATGTGCATCCTGCGAACTTCTCTCTCCCCTTGTGCCTAGGACACTGGCTGGAGAGGGTCCTGCTTTACCTCGAGACAGGCTGACTACTATCGCTATCCCTAATTATAACTCCTGGTGTTTTCAATTCACTCCCAATTTCTCTTCCTCCTTCGCCCACGGCTCCCTGTCGGTCAGCATGTAATAGGCAGCAGAATGTGCTTCGTGCATGGAAACTTTGAAATGTGCAACCCATTTGGTGTGGAAACTTGCCTGGGGGGGGGGGGGCAGAGACCAGTCTTTTCTGGGTGACCCGCTGTAGCCCATGTTACATTCAAGGCAGCCTGAGCCCAGAACTTGGGCCCGAAGAGTCTGTTCTCCAGGCTCACTGAGGGTTTAGCCATGCTGGGAAAACCGAATCCACGCACCTCCTCACGCCCTGAAGATACCTGCAGCTGCTCTGCTCTTCTGTGTTAGGAGATGAAATAACGTCACTGTCGCTTAGAGAAGCTTAGACCCGGAGCTACTGATAAGAAGTGAGGCCACGAAGAGCCAGGGCCGTGGCTCAGTCGGTGAGGCCCGCAGAGGCTGGGCTAGAATGGAGATGGGGATCCCTTCCAAGTCTTTGCTCCGCAGGGGGGAGTTCGAAACAGAAAGTGCTAGCCCAAAACACTGAGTCCATATTATAGAGACCCTGGTAGAGGTGTTGCGCCAAGCTGCTCCAGGGCACAGAGTTAGTTCCTGGTCTTCCTTTTTCTCATCATCTCACTGTGCTATAAACAGATGTCTCCTCAAGCAAGCAAACAAACAAATAAATAAAATTCCTTGCCTGATGACCTCCCGGAGCTGAAAGGACACCCATGACGTCACCACGGTCGACTCCCACATCTCAAGGCACAGCCGAAGATTGTTCAAGGGCCATCCTTGTCCTGAGCCATGCACGCATTTGGAGCTGAGTCTGTGAAGGTTCGGGGAGCCCAGTCCTGGAAAGGGTTGCTAGTGGATTTTTGAGTTCAAACGCATAGTGGGCATAATGAGACAACCCAATTAAAAAAAAAATCATCCAGCCGGGCGTGGTGGCACACGCCTTTAATCCCAGCACTCGGGAGGCAGATGTAGGAGGATCGCCGTGAGTTCGAGGCCACCCTGAGACTCCATAGTGAATTCCAGGTCAGCCTGGGCTAGAGTGAGAGCCTACCTCGAAAAACCGCAAAACAAAAAGAAAACAACAACAACAAATCATCCACTGGGATGACTATAACCAAAGAGATAAGTTGACAATCATGGGAAGCAAGTAGAACCCTATACATGACTGGAAGTGTTATAAAATGTAATTGGTCTAGGGCTGGAGAGATGGCTATTCAGTTAAGGCACTTGCCTGCAAAGCCAAAGGACCTAGGTTCAATTCCCCAGGACCCACGTAGGCCAGATGCACGAGGTGGCACATGTGTCTGGAGTTTGCAGCAGCTGGAGGCTGCTGTCTCTCTCTTTCCACCTCTCTCTCTCTCTCAAATAAATAAATAACTTTAAAAAAATGTAACTGGTCTACTAGTTGGGAAAACAGTTTGACAATATGGAATTAGCATATAATCATAAAACTCACAGAAAGTAAAAGAAAAGGCATAATCTAAAGTGTATATACAAATCTTCACCGTGATATTATTTGAAAAGTTGAGCTGATTCAAATGTCCATCCAAGTAATGGCTGGATTAAAAAAAAAAAAACTAGTGCACAATGGAATATTATTTGGCCATAAAAAGGAATGACCCATAGTACAAGAGGCTTAGCGTTGAAGACGGTATCGTGAGGGAAGTCTTTCCCCAGAGACAGCATCTCGCGTGATTTCATCTATATGAAATGTCCAGCGTAGGCAAATCCATAGCGACAGAGAGTGGATTCGTGGTTGCTGGGCTAGGTGGAAAGGGGGAAAACAAGACGTGGCTGTTAACGGGTTAGGGTTTCTCTGCAGAGTGATGATAGCGTGTTGGAATCAGTGGTGGTGGCCGTATGACTGAACACATCAAAAACCGCTGAATTGTATACTTCAGGAAGGTGATTATATGGTTATGAATTATGTCTCAGCTTAAAAAAAAATGCTATCCCAGGCATAAAGTACACAAAAGGAAGAAAACAGACAACTTAAAGGAACCAATGAATTCACCATAAAACAAATTCTTTGCCATTTTCAAGAATGTGAATGGGGGCTGGAGAGATTGCTGAGCGGTTCCGCGCTTGCCTGTGAAGCCCAAGGACCCTGGTTCGAGGCTCAATTTCCCAGGACCCATGCAAGCCAGGTGCACAAGGTGGCATGTACGTCTGGAGTTCATTCGCAGTGGCTGGAGGCCCTGGTGTGCCCATTCTCTTCTTTCTCTATCTGTCGCTCTCAAATAAATAAATAAAATTTTGTAAATTTTTTTTTAAAAAAGAATGTGAATGACCAAGTTTATACCTTCTGCAATCCCACACTTGAGAAACATGACCATTGTTTTCTAACATTAGGACTCACACCAAGAGCCATTGCTACGACTGGGGTGTATGATCCTCTTTGACAGCATAGCGCAGCCAGCCCGTGTTAAGACCCTTGCTCCGTCTTTCCCTCTGGCTGACTGCAAACTACATAAGAAACTTACATTGTGCCCCCTTAAACAGCCCAGCGTGTTGAGTCAGCTTGTGAGTTCATGTCTTTTTTTCTCTCACTTGGAGATTGGAGGTGAGTTTTGTGTGTGTGTGTGTGTGTGTGTGTGTCTGTGTGTGTTCTCCAAGGAGGGAGTTGGGTTTGAGGTGGGATGGGGGTCTAGGTCTCTGACTACCTAGCATGAGTCACAGCAGTGATATTTTGCCGTGTGCTTCAGGGCTTAGGAGACCGTTCTGGAAGCCATGATCCGGAGTATGTCATAGGAAGCTAACAGCTAGGGTGGGGGCGGGGCATAGAAAGCCCGAGAACAACCACACTTCAGTTGACATGTTGACCACCTGCGCATCCCTGTGCACTTGTTCACTCTGACTTCATCCCCACGTCTGTAAAACAGAGATTCTTGGTCTAGGGGCGTGTCTCACAATGGCAGGGTGCTTACCTAGTGTGTCTGAGGCCCTGGGTTCCACGCCAAGTACCTCCAGGCTCTCTCTATATCTGTCTCTCTGACACACACACACACACACACACACACACACAGAGGCTCAATTCCCTAGGACTCTCTCACTCTCTCTCTCTCACACACACAAAGAGAGAGAGAGAGAGAAAGGAGGGAGAGAGAGACAGACAGACAGACACAAGGATTCCATTCCTGTTTGCATTTCAGAATCACACAAATTATTAAAAAATCAGCTGTCATAATCTATTTTAAATCCTGCTAACTTTAGCCCCTATTCCTCATCCCCACCCACCTCTAGTAGTCTCGCACAATGATTAACCAGTATCTACCCAAGTTGGGCAGTCCTAACGTCTCTGTAACACGTGGAACCGAAGTGTGTCTTTTCTGAGCCGTTCAGACCACGCCCCCCACATGACAGAAGTCCAGACAACCAGACCATGTCCCTGTGGAACAGCCCTCACCTCTGGACACTGCCCCCCCCCCCCCGGGGTTCGGGTAACAACATCTCCTCTGCAGATCAAGGGCTCCACAGTGGTGACTCTGGGGACCCGTTCCGGATTCGTGCCCTGTGCGCGCTGCCAGCCGGACGGAGCGGTCAGCAGAATGGAGCGGGCCTTGCTCACAGCATCGTCCTTAGTAGCACAAGTAAGTAGAGCACCTTGGGCCTCATGCTCTTGGCCAGCTTGTCCATATGCGACTCATTTTTTCAGTCTCTGTCACCCACGGTGCTTTTCCCATGTGATCCTTCTTCAGATTTTCTGCCAATCTTATCACATGTGCCCTTCCTTCTTTAAAAAATTTTTTTTGTTTATTATTTATATATTTATTTGAAAGTGACAGAGAGAGAAAGAGGCAGAGAGAGAGAGAGAGAGAGAGAGAGAGAGAGAGAGAGAGAATGGGCGCGCCAGGGCCTCTAGCCACTGCAAATGAACTCCAGACGCGTGCGCCCCCCCCTTGTGCGTCTGGCTAACGTAGGTCCTGGGGAATCATCGAGCCTCGAACCAGGGTCCTTAGGCTTCACAGGCAAGCGCTTAACAGCTAAGCCATCTCTCCAGCCCTGCCCTTCCGTTTTTGACAGTTTTGGGGGAACTTTCCAAAACAACGTAAGGGTGAGGACTTACACTTTTCCTCATTAGGGCGACAATATCAGTCCACCAGGTACGCACAGCAGGTGAGGACTTGGTGAGGAAGCTCTGGTGACGCCGTGATGGGACAGGATAGACTCTATACTGATCCAGCTTTATTTGCAGATCAGTGACTGGCGGTGACCCCAGAGCCACAACAAGCAAGTACACGGAAGAGTCTTTGTTCATGCAGGCCCAGGTATGGCCTACTCTGGTCCTGAACCAGGCACGAAACAGCACACAACTGGGCCAGGGAGGAGGTTCCACAGAGGGAAGAGGAGGGCAGGGGGCAGAAGGGAAGAAAGGAAGCTAGAAAGAGTGACTGCTGTCGGGGACAAAGGACAAATTGGAGTGCACAACTTGTCAAAATGTCACAGGTCTGGGGAGGTGGCCTAGTTGTGAAAAGAGTTTACTGTTCATGCCTGATGACCAAAGTTTGGATCCCGAGAATCCATGTAAAGACAGACATGGGGGCTGGAGGGATGGCTTTGCAGTTAAGGTGTTTGCCTGCAAAGCTAAAGGACCTTGGTTCGGTTCCCCAGGACCCACGTAAGCCAGATGCACAAGGGGGCGCACGCGTCTGGAGTTCATTTGCAGTAGTTGGAGGCTCTGGCGCACCCATTCACTCTCTCTCTCTCCTTCTTTCCCTCTCTCAAATAAATAAATAAAAATATTTTTTTTAAAAAAAAGACAGACATGGTGGCCCATCCACATACATCTACAGCCCCCATACCCTGTGGCGAAGAGAGGCTGAGTCAGGAGAATCTTTAAATTTGAAGAGCAGCTAGTCTGATGTCCACAGCAGCATTCTAGAGAGACTCTGTGTTCAAGCAAGGTAGTAGGTGAGGCTGGGCGCCCTCGGGTGGTTCTGACTTTTTCACACATGCCGTGGTGGCATATGCGCATGTAACCCCCCCCCCACACACACACACTCACACACTCACAATGTCCACTTAGGTACCTCCATGTTCTTAAGTCTATTGGAATTCCTTCCTTATATTCTTTTGTCAAAAATATTTTGTTTTTGCATTTTATTTATTTGAGACAGAGAGATTGACAATGACACACCAGGGCCTTCAGCCACTGCAGACGAACTCCAGATGCGTGCACCCCCTTGTGCATCAGGCTTACGTGGGTCCTGGGGAATCGAACTGGGATCCTTTGGCTTTGCAGGCAAACGCCTTAATCGCTAAGCTATGGCTCCATCCCCCTTCCTTATATTCTTATAATTTACTGTTTCTGTTTTCTTTTGCTAGTTTCACATATTTTCTGCATGCGGTTTATCTTGCTTAGAGCAATTCTTTTATCTTAAAGAATTTAAAGAAAGATCCATAACTATGTTAATGACCTTAACAAATGCGGAAACTTGGGCCAGACCTATTTATCATTTGAAAATAAGAAATATTGAAATTTTAAGTGAATCCCAAGAAGCTAGGCATAAGGTGAGAATACTGGAAGTATTTCTAAGTACACCAAGCGTTTTATGGAGAATAAGGGCCAGTTGTTTAATAAAAACAAGGAGGTAAGGGCTGGAGGGATGGCTTAGCGGTTAAGGCGTTTGCCTGCAAAGCCAAAGGACCCAGGTTCAATTCCCCAGGACCCACGTTGGTCAGATGCACAATGGGGCACACGCATCTGGAATTTGTCTACAGTGGCTGGAGTCCCTGGCGCACCCATTCTCTCTCTCTCCCTCTTTCTCTGTCAAATAAATAAATAAAAATAAATATTAAAAAAAAAAACTAACAAGGAGGTAAGTCAAGGAGGTTTGCGGAAGGACACACAGCCACTTCCAGGCCACCACATATCTGAATAGTCTGTGCCCTCTGTGGAGCTTTGGCTCCAGCAGAACTTGAGAGTGACAGCCAAGGCCCATGACCAATGAGCCCTCCGACCAGCCTCCCCCAGACATCTGTTAGGCTGTTTAGCAATGTGCCGAATACACACACACACACACACACACACACACAACAAAAAACACCACGCACAGCCCTGCCCATAAGAAGCTTAAAGTGTCATTAGGGGCACAGTACAAAATCATTAGTAAACAATACAAGGCGGTGTATAATTAATTTTGCTAAGGTGTGGTGCGGATCTACCTGTTGTTAGAAGACAGGGAGTAGAAAGTTCAGCATGGCCGGGAATCGCTGGGAAAGGCTTTAAGAGCAAGTTGGGACTTGAGTGGAGACATCAAAGCATGGAAAAATTTCAACAATCTCAAATCAGAGAGAGAGAGGAGGAGGAGGAGGGAAAGGAGGAAGACTGGGCACACAGGGAAGTGGAAAGGGTACATTAGGAGGGACTTCCAGAAGGCGCTGGCTTTAGCCTGGCTGGCCCGTAGAAACAAGCTTGCCTGAAGACTGCCTTTGCCTGGAGTCTCTCTGACCCTCTCCTTTGGTGGGACATCCCTCCTCACCCGTGGTCCTGTCCTGAACCTGCTCTTCCATGAAATCCTCCTAAGGGTGGAATTCTGGAAATCCAATATGTTTATATCACGTGTGTATGTGCCTTGTATTATTTCAGATATTTTTATTTGGCATTATTTATTTGGTATTACCAAGAGGACAGCAAGGATAAGTACTGTGGCCAACGTATTCTCCGTCATCTGGAGCCTAGTGTGTATGTCAGATTTCAAGTTTTTTTTTCTGATTTATTTTTATTTATTTATTTTATTTATTAGAGACAGAGAGGGGGAGAGAGAGAGAGAGAATGGGCGCACCAGGGCCTCCAGCCATTGAAAACAAACTCCAGACTCGTGAGCCACCATGCACATCTGGCTTACGTGGGACCTAGAGAATCGAACCTGGGTCCTTAGGCCTCACGGGCAAGCGCCTTAACTGTTAAGCCGTCTCTCCAGCCCAGATTTCAAGTTCTTTTTTTTTTTTTTTTTTTAATATTTTTTGGTTCATTTTTTATTTATTTATTTGAGAGTGACAGAGAGAGAGAGAGAGAGAGAAAGAGGCAGATAGAGAGAGAGAGAATGGGCGTGCCAGGGCCTCCAGCCACTGAAAACGAACTCCAGACACGTGTGCCCCCTTGTGCATCTGGCTAACGTGGGTCCTGGGGAATCGAGCCTCGAACCGGGGTCCTTAGCCTTCACAGGCAAGCGCTTAACCGCTAAGTCATCTCTCCAGCCCATGGATTTCAAGTTCTTGATGAGCAGTTCCTCAAGGCACCAAGCGGATGGTGAGCGTCGGCTGGGGTGCTAGCCTTCCGGCTACTGCCGCCTGATGAGCGCCAAGCTCTTCATCCCCAGGCTGTGCTGAGTGTGGAAGTCAGTGACAGGCACGTCACAGAGATGCAGAAGGGCCCAGTCCCGCTGGGTGTGGCTTCTCTTCCTACTGCTGCAGTAGACATGTCGAATGCAAGTTAACACCACTTTGAGACTCCGTCTCACCTCAGTCAGAATGTCTGTCATTAAGAAAATGAATGACAACAACTGCTCTCGCAAGGTTGTGGGGAGAAAGAAAACCTGTATTCGTGTTGGAGGAAATATGACTGGTGAGCCCACGATGCGAAATGAGTGGGGCAGTTTCTCGAAAAGCTAAGAAATCGGAGTACCATATGCCAGTTCTGTGGATATGCCCCCAAGGACTCTAGATCCCACCACAGAGACACTGGCACATGCCCGTTCGCTGCTGCTGTGGTCACAACACTTAGGAAACGGAGTCAGCCTAAATGTCCGTCCACTGGTGGTGACTGGATATTGAAAATGTGGCACACACACCCACACTGGAGTTTTTCCCTCAGCCGAAAGGAAAATGAAGTAATGAAATTTTCAAGAAACTGCATGAAATTGGAAAACATTATACTCAGTGAGATAAGCCAAGCCCAGAAAGACGGAAAATCACATGTTGGTTCTCATATGCACATCCTAAATACATAAAGGGATGTGAGAGCGAGTGGAGGGTATGAATTGAGGGGCTGGGGAAGATTGCTCAGCGGATAAAGCGCTCGTCTCTCAAGCCCGAGTAACCGAGTTCGAGCCTGGGACCCGCTTAAAGGCCTGGAAACCACCCACGGTGAACTTCTGTAATCCCCGATGGTGAGGAGTGAGGTGGAGACGGAAGAGGTTTCTGGAAGCTCTTTGTAAGCTCAGCAAGAAGACAAGCAGAGCCAGATGGATAGGAACCTTACCTCAAGTTAGGGCAACAGCAAAGATGGAGCAGACAGTTGTCCCCTGACTCCTCTCCCCTGCTGTGATGCATGCACACACACAAGTAAATATAAAAAAAAAAAACTACAAAAAGAATATGAATTGAGCTGAGCCTGATGGCGCATGCCTAGAACCCCAGCACTTGGGAGGCAGAGGTAGGCGGATTGCTGAGAGTTCAAGGCCACCCTGAGACTACATAGTGAATTCCAGGTTAGCCTGGGCTAGAAAACCTGACTTCAAATATATATATTTCATACACACATATATGTGTACATATATATATATATGTATATGAATTGAGGTAGCACCACAAGAGGGGAACAAGAGGTGTTAATAAATGTAGGGGGCAAAAAAGAAAATAGTATGGACGCAGGGAAGAGTATGAGGGGAAGAGGGGGAAGGAAACAAAATTCAAAATTTGTTTCAAATAAAATGGAATGAAACCCAAATCCATGTAAGCTAACAAAAATAAGCTAATTAAAAATATAAACATGCTGGGCTGGAGAGATGGCTTAGTGGTTAAGCGCTTGCCTGTGAAGCCTAAGGGCCCCGGTTCAAGGCTCGATTGCCCAGGACCCACGTTAGCCAGATGCACAAGGGGGCGCACACGTCTGGAGTTTATTTGCAGTGGCTGGAGGCCCTGGAGCGCCCATTCTCTCTCTCTGTCTATCTTCCTCTTTCTCTTTCTCTCTCTCTCTCTCTCTCTCTCTGTCACTCTCAAATAAATAAATAAAAATGAACAAAAAAATAATATATATACATGTCAACTGTCCTACTACACAGCAAAGCACGGGCCAAGCACCCAGATCGTGGGTAGAAATCAGGTGAGGGCAGAAGGTCAGGGTGCAAACAGAGATTTCCTGCTAAGGGAGGGGAGAGCCCTTGTCTCGCAGGTCACCCCTAAGGCGTCCTTATGTTAGCGCTCCGTGTGTGACGGATGGGGCAGCTGGTGTCTAGAGAGCTTGAACGTGAGCTGCCCTCTGTAGTCTCGTGGACTGGGGGTCGTGGTCATCAACCGATGGACTCGGCTGAGAGCTTTGACCCATCAGTGGATTAATGCCTTGATGGATTCACAGCACTGCGGCAGTATTGGGAGGTGGTGACAAATAGGAAGTGTGATCTGATTGGAGGAAGCGGCCGGTGGGAAGGGACCCTTGGGGGCTATGGCTTGCCATGGCCCCTTCCCGCAGCCCATCGCTCTAAGTCCCGTCTCCTGGGAGGTGAAGCAAGAAACACACCGGGGCACCGGCGATGCGCTTGGGGGGCAAGAAACCTGGATTAATCTCTCGGGGCCGAAATAAATTCTTCCTGCTTTAGATCATTCTCTCGGGTGTTCTCGTCACAGCACTAAGAAAAAATAGCCAATATACTCACTGAAGTATTTCAGACCCTTTGCACGGGGGTTTAAGATCGCTCCACCACAGTTCTGCGGGTGGGCCTCTTTCCTTTGTAAATCAAATGTGCGTGTGTGTGTGGGGGCTGGAGAGATGGCTTAGCAGTTAAGCGCTTGCCTGTGAAGACTAAGGACCCCGGTTCGAGGCTCGATTCCCCAGGACCCATGTTAGCCAGATGCACAAGGGGGCGCACACGTCTGGAGTTCGTTTGCAGTGGCTGGAGGCCCTGGCGCACTCATTCTCTCTCCCTCCCTCTCTCTCTCTGTCTCTCTCTTTCTCTCTCTGCCTGTTGCTCTCAAATAAATAAATAAATATAAATATATATTTTTAAATGTGTGGGAGGGGGCACTAGCATGTGTGTGTAACTGTGCCGTAGTGTGCAACCAGAGGCCAGAGGAGCACGTTAGGGTGTTGCCCCTCCCCTCCCCGGCTCTCTTGTTTTGCTGCTTCCAATGCCAGTCTGGCTGGCCCAAGGGCGTGAACCATCTCTGGACTTTGCTTCTGTGGAGGGCATTGGGATTCCAGGCACACACACTGGCACTGCTTGTGCCGGGCTTTCACGTGGGCAATCTAAACTGGCAGACTCATGGGCATACCCTTTCAAGCACCGATCCATCTCCCCAGCTCCGCAAATCAACATTGTTAGGCGAGTGAAGAGCTCGAGATGTATTTGCCTCTAGATAGGAAAACGCATGGAAGCTCTGGGAAAGCTTAGTGAGGTTATCTCTTGGCGCCTATTGGAGTCTGCTGGAAATCTAAGGCCACAGGGACCCAGACCATGCGAGTCCCGCTACAGCTCAGCTCAGCTGAGTGGGAGAAAGTGAACCAGCTCCCAGGACCCAGTTTGAAGGGGGGGGAAAAAAAAACAAAAACAAAGCCGGGCGTGGTGGCGCATGCCTTTAATCCCAGCACTCGGGAGGCAGAGGTAGGAGGATCGCCGTGAGTTCGAGGCCACCCTGAGACTCCATAATGAATTCCAGGTCAGCCTGGGCTAGAGTGAGACCCTACCTTGAAAAAACACAACCACCAAAAAAAAAAAAAAAAAAAAAAAAAACCCAATATCAAAACAAAAGAGAAAAACCCCAGACATCTTTGCATTCATAGTAACTATTCTGCTATGTGCTCTGGGGGAAGTTATTTAGCCTGAGTCTAAGTTTCCTTATCACTAAATGAAAATTATAACAATATAAAACCAAACGGACCGGGCGTGGTGGCACACACCTTTAACCCCAGCACTCGGGAGACAGAGGTAGGAGGATCACCGTGAGTTCGAGGCCACCCTGAGACTACATAGTGAATTCCAGGTCAGCCTGAGCTAGAGTGAGACCCTACATCGAAAAACAAATGCAAAAACAAAACCCACGAAGGAGGGAGTCACAGCATCAGCCCCGCCCTGGTGGCTCCGCCTTCAGTGGGGTTGAGGGAGGCACAGGGGAGGTGGTGGGCATCAGCGTGCGTTGGCCCCACGTGGTAGCTGTTAGCAGGAAGGTGCACAGGCTGAAATTCTCCTCCCAAACCGGACTGGACGATCGCTGACAGAGGTGAATGATGGATGGGAGATGGGTGCAATACTTAGGTCTGGGGCCAACCCTGTTTCCCACTGTACCCAGAAGCTTGTTCTCACAGGAAGAGGGTTAACAGTCACACCCTGAAGTCCTCCCTGCCTCCGTTTCTTTCTTTCTCTTCCCCTCACTCTTTCTCCATCTCTCTCATCTTCAATTGAGGTTTCCTTTTCTTTCTTTCTTTTTTTTAACTTAATGGAAGAGCTGAAGCCATCTGAGGAGCCCATTTCTTCTCCATCAGAGGGTCCAATCATTGCCTGTGGTGGACACGTCCTCGGCTGCGTTAGCACATGGCCCCGTGCCATTGCAATGTCTCCCGCCCTGTCGGAGACGGTCAGCCGTGCCAAGGCTGGGCTGATCTGAGAAACCAAGTGTCCACTCACGGGGAATGACTGAGCAGGGCAACAAATCCTTCTCCCAACCCATCTCGTCATTTATGGTCCGGGAAGACACAAGCTCAATCATCTAAAAGTCTTAGTTTCCAAAATCTTGTAAGACTACAACTACCTCTAAGAGGGCGTGACTCCTTAAATCCGAATCGGCCACTAATCTCTCAGCGTGAAATAGTTCACAGGGATGTCACTCATCACAGAAATTATGGGGGGAAAAATGATAGAACCAAAAGAAAACGAAGCAGAAGCGTTGGGGGGAAACGCGAAGGACTTGTGTAACATAGCTAAGAACCTGGACACGGGACGGAGAGTCGTGGCTAGGTAGGTCGGAGGACAACCTTCAGGTGGCCTGGACGAATCTACTGAAGGGGACATGGGAAGAGTTGCATCCTGGCCCCAATTCTGCCCCAGAGGCTGCGTCATCCCTCCCACCATGTCTCGAACTGCAGAGTCAAGCTTGGCCGCATGAGTGAGGCCCTTGTCAGAGGGAGAACACATGTAGCGGGATTAGGGCCCCGTGGACGCGAATAACTCGACCAGGCAGGCGCTCATGTCTTCCAGATCTGCCCTGGAGGGAGTGATCCCCCCCCCCCACCCGGGGCTGAGACATAACCTCACCACCAAAGCCAAGGCATGCCACGGAGCTTTTAATAACCTTGCCTGTCCCTGCCTCCCCCTCACAGGGGGGAACAGCTGGCCTCACCCTCCCTCCTTCTCATTTTCACTTTCTCTCCTGCGCAGCCCAGGGCATTGTCTTCGAGTGGGTGTCCCCGTGCTAAGAAACATGTTTTGGGAGTGACAGCAATAATCATCTTAGGATCTCTTTCATTCTATTGTCGCTAAATTGCTGCTCTACGTGACCGGTTACAAAAGGCGTGCAGGAGACTTGACCTAATTAGGGGGTCCCATCAAACATCTCACTTGTTGCAGTTTCAGCCCCACCCGGGGGCTTGCCTAGGCCACCCAGGGCCCGCTCACCTCCTGCCCTCTACTCACAAGGGCCTTGGCACAATCTGTAAGAACTCCCGAGGAGTAAGTGACACAGGCCAGTTGGGAACGTAGGGCTTCCGTGTCAGTGTGTCTTGCCCACCATTGGAGATATGAGCATTGTGCTGGGGGACAGCCTTCGCCCAGCAGCAAACGGGAGCCAACAGCTCATTTCCAGGAATGGTTTGGGCCACCTGGCATCACGCGGGCAGCGTTTGGCACCGCGGGAATCAGGGCGCCGCGTATTGCGTGGCGCACCGCGGCCCTGTCTCGTCCGGGGAGCCCCGATCTTCCTTGCTGTCTGGGACACTTGCGTCCCCCCACACTACACTTCCCAGGTCAGTGGCCTTTTCTCTTGTGGCCGCCACCGGCTCTGGTTGAAGGGAATCTTATCAAGTAATTCCTACTGACGCCCCTCCGGTTTCAGTTGAACTTCAACTTGAGGCGAAGCCCCAAGTCAAGGGCCTACCTTGCATTTTTCTTCTGAATTTGGGGCGTAGACTTTCCTGCTTTCTCGGATGCCCTCTCCGTTGGGTGGCAAGGTAGTGCCACTTCCCTGTCTGCCCTGAAGATGGTCGGCGAGCACCGTGGTGTTTCTCCATCCCCTTCCCACTACAGGGCTCGGTAATCTCAGGTTCTAAATAGGGGGTTCCTTCATACTTAAAGCCTAAGGATTAACTATTGTAGTTTCTTAACCTACGTCTTCAAGATCCAGTGTTTCATTCCTGTTGAACTGGGGTCTCTGGCAAAACCAGAACCGCCCTTTAGAAGTATGTGTGTACGGTGTAGTCCTGGAATCCTTGACGTCACAGATCAGGGAGCACCAGTCACATCTATGTGTCCAGCAAGAGGGGGACAGTACGTGATCTCTTCAGAAGGGTCTCGTGCCAGTCACCCGAGTCAAAGTCTCGAGTAATGAAGTTTCCTTACTTTCTTTCGGCTCTTTTTCACCTCCTCAGTGTCCTTCCTCACCTCACTTTAAGTTTTTAAGTTCTCGTTGAATGAGCTGCCTCGGTAAAGCTCTGTCTCAGGCAGAAGGAGAATGAAACCTCACCATCAAGTTTCTAAAAGGCACACGAGCGGCTATGGAGATAAAAGACACGGGCCACGCAAGTGCGTGGACCAGAGCTTAAAGCCCCTGCACCCAGGAGGATGCCAGGGGTGGGCAGTGTGGGTACCCGGATTCTCAGCAAGCTTGGGAGAAAGAAACAGGGGTCCCTGGCACGCTGTCCAGCGAGCTCCTGGGTCAAGTGAGGGACTCTGCTTCACACACACACACACAGGACACTCAGGGACAACCTCTGGTCTCTCTGCGCACACACACGCAGGCATGCACACCCACACATATGTGAGTCCGCGGACGTGCACACACACTACACATATAGTACACACATCCATACTCAAAGCTCTTTTTTCTATTCTTTTTCTTAAAATATTTTTTGTTTATTTTTATTCATTTACTTGAGAGCAACAGACAGAGAGAGAAAGAGGCAGAGAGAATGGGCGCGCCAGGGCCTCCAGCCACTGTAAACGAACTCCAGACGCGTGTGCTCCCTTGTGCATCTGGCTAACGTGGGTCCTGGGGAATCGAGCCTCGAACCGGGGTCCTTAGGCTTCACAGGCAAGCGCTTAACTGCTAAGCCATCTCTCCAGCCCTCTTTTTCTTTTTCCTTTTCTTTTTAGCCCATGAACCCTGCCACACTGCGTGATCACACACACCCACGTCCCCACCCAGGATTTTCCAGTGGAGTAAAGGCTTCAAGTGATGGCTTCGGAATGCGAAGGGTGAAGCCTTCGTTTCTATTTGCACACCCACAATCAGGTTTGCTTTGCAGACTAAAGCGCTGCTGTCCTTTGCTTCTGGCGGATTCCTTGTTCTCGACCACAGCACTCATCGCAGCTGTAAGTAGTGATTAATGGGCTGCCGGTTACGTATCCAGTTCTGGATACGGAGCTCCAGCAGAAAGCGCTTATGCCTTTCTTATTTACAGTGGTTGTAGGCTGCTCAGTGGCCACTCGTTAAACGACCTCAAGACCTTCCTCAACAGCCCGTTACGTTCGCACAGCTCTCTCCCGCATCTTGAGTTTGGTCTTATTTTGTCTTCCGAAGTGTAAGAACTTGGAGCTTAGCACCGTTGAAACTGGGAAGCAGCGTGTTCTGGACATATACATTCTAGAAGGTTCATGCCTCTCTGGCTTCCAGTCATTTTACTGGGGAAGTCAGTCGGTCATCTGCACTCAAGGATGTAAGATGTTTAGGACCCTTGTTAACTCATTGACAGTTTGCTTTTGTGACTGAGCCTGGGCAACTTGTATTGGAATATTAATGGGACCACAGTAGGAGGAAAGTTAACAATGGCTGCACTATTCTAAATCTCTTTTTTTGTTGTTGTTCATATGTTTATTTATTTATTTGAGAGACAGACACAGAGAGAAAGGCAGAGAGAGAGAGAGAGAGAGAAATGGGTGCATCAGGGCCTCCAGCCACTGCAAATGAACTCCAGACGCGTGCGCCCCCTTGTGCATCTGGCTAACGTGGGTCCTGGGGAATCGAGCCTCGAACCTGGGGTCCTTGGGCTTCACAGGCAAGCGCTTAACCGCTAAGCCATCCCTCCAGCCCAATATTGTAAATCTCTTGAATAAAAGCTGGGAATGTGTGGTCCAGTGATAGCCCACTTGCCTAACGTGTGCAAGACCCTGGTCTCCATCACTAACACTGTAAAAAAAAAAAAAAGGGAAAAAAAAATCTCAAGAATTTACTAGTTTTGTTAAGGAAAGAGACTACGTATGAGTCCATACACCCCATCTGCTTTGCTGTCAAATTGTGTCTTTCTGGGTCAGTGGAAGCAAGTGACTCTTTATCAGCTCTCGGGTGTCTCCCCGTCAGCTCCCAGGTGATTCTCCATCAACGCCACACGCCTGTCTAAGCTGACAGGAGAGCTGATGGCAAGTGACGTGCGGTGTCTGTGGTCGGAGAACGTGACTCTGGCTTGCTCTCGCCGGCCATGTTCTATGTTAGAATTTGGGTTAGACAACAGCAACTTGAGGAAGACAAGAGAGAAAGGGAAGCGCACCTGGGCAGTACAGACTGTTCTTTTTATTTCATTTCAATTTATTTATTTATTTGTTTTTTCGAGATAGGGTCTCACTCTGGCCCAGGCTGACCTGGAATTCACTATGTTGTCTCAGGGTGGCCTCGAACTCACGGCGATCCTCCTACCTCTGCCTCCCGAGTGCTGGGATTAAAGGCGTGCGCCACCACGCCCAACTCAGACTATTCTTAATTTGGAATACCAATACTGAGGGGCGGCCGTTCTGCCTTGAGAAGGAGAATGGCAGCTGCTCTTGACTGTGAGGGTTTGGAGATTTAAAGGGCTAAGACTCCAGAGCAGGGATGGCCATAGAGTTTGGTACCAACACATGATGTGCCCATAAAAAAGTTTCTACTTAATTCAAAAAAAAAAATTAAAAACCTCTTTGTTTTCTCTGTCTTTGTTACCTCTGTGTGCTGTTTGCTTTTCTTTGGGAGGGAAGAAAGACCTGTTCTTCTGTTTATTAATTGCCTGCTGAGAGTGCTAATGGAAGGATTAAGGCCTTTCCCCAGGTAGGACGGGGCCTGATAGCTCTTAAAAGTCTCACCCAGCTAAGTTGGAATTATGAGTCTGGTTTTAAGTCTTATGGTCCAAAAGAATTTTTCCATGGCGGCCGGTGGCTCATGAATCCTTCATTCTGGACTTCTGGTTCACAGTCTCTGGGTCTTCCTGGGAGCTGTGGGTCTGTAACAACCCGCCCAGGGTTTAAGACACTATCACCGCGGCTAGCATCTGTGAGGCTTCCCTAAGTCGCGGTTGTCATCTTTCAGGGTGCAGACTGTGACCCCTGTGGGCTCCACTTTCCGACCCCGCCCTTCCCGCCTCATGCAGCCCACTCAAGTCACTCTGATCTCATCCGTTCGTTAACTAGGGCCTGAAGTCATGCTGGCAGAAAATTACTTCCCACGCGTGACCACGAACCTGCTAGCAGCTCTGTGTGTTCTGTGGTCTAGACCAGAGGTTCTTAACGTGTGGTCCCTGAACCAGCAGAACAGCATCACCCCAAAACTCACTAGACGTGCAAATTCTTAGGCCTCGCCACAGACCAGTGAATCTCTGGCGGTGTGCTCCAAACCTGTATTTTAACGGCCTCTCCAGATGTCTCTGATTCATGTCTCAAGCTCTGAGAATCACTTGCCAATTCCGTATTTTAGACTCAGGACTTATTCAAATCAGTGCTTGAAATGGATTGTGCAGAAGGAAGTCTGCTTGTTGAAATGTTCTTGTTTATTTATTTACAAGCATAGTGAGACACTGAGAAGAGAGAGACAGAGAGAAAACAGGCATGCCAAAGCCTCTAGCTGCTGCAGAAAAAAAAAAAAAAAACTCCAGATGCATGAAACACTGTGAGCATTTGGCTTTACGTAAGTACTGGGTAACCAAACTCTGGTCATTAGGCTCTGCAGGCAAACGCCTTAACTGCTGAGCCATCTCTCCAGCCCGTCTATTTTGTGTTCTGATAGATTGGCCTGAAACTTCTTGTCACGCAGGCTGGCTTGAACATGGGGCAATCCTTTTTATTAGGCCTCTCAAGTTCAAGAACTGCATGCCTAAGCTACCACACCTGGTTAGGAAGTCATTTTCATGATCATATTGTCCCCCTCTTTTTTTCCCCTTTAATCAGGTGAATACGTTGAGGCTGGATCAGTGTGCATGCACATCACAATCCCAAGCTGGTTCTCACGGGTTCACAAGTCACAGCTCCGTGGGTACAGATGACAGGGCTCCCAGGGGAGCTGTGACCTTGAGGATGTGCTCTTGGCCTTGAGGATGCGCTCTTGACCTTGAGAATGTGCTCACCCACTAGATCAAGGGAGACAACAAACAAAGAAATAAACTTTGCAGGGTTGGACGGCTTTTGCCATGCTCAGCTAAGATGCAAATCCTTCTCTCCCCCTTCTGCTCTTTCCACCTAATCTAATGCGCCCCCCGCCACCCAAAGCAGAGCTGTCTTGGAGAAAAAAGGAGCAGGGCCCCTCTTCCGGAGCCCTGACAGGTGATCCCTAAATGGGATTGTTCCTCAGATTCCCTGCATGCCTGGGAACAGATGGCCAGTCTGTAGAGGGCTCCCTCCTGGAATTTTGGGAAAACCTATTCCCAGCCTTAGGGGAGGGGCTCCGCAGTGTCTCTGAACAGGTCGGCTGCAAAGGCACAGAACCTGGAAACCTTCGCTGCCCTTAAAGAGGAAAGGACTCGATGTGTTTGGGGACAGTCTATTATCACTTAGGGGGGGGGAACTAAAGAAAAAAAAAAAAAAGAAACAACTCTAAACTTCCTTCCAGCCTCTCTTTTGACTGTGTCCTTCCAGCTCAGGACAATTGCCAGCTTTAAATTTTCATCTATCATTTGAGACCATATGTGGAAATTCTGATCACTGACATTTTTATTTTTATCTCTCAGACTGAAAAGGCTTGTCTCTCGTCCAAACTGTCTTATTAAAAAGGCTAGACTTGCCTCCAAGGGCTGCAGGCAGAACAGTGACAAGTGAGAAGGAGGGGAAGCTTGATGTTTGGGGGGAAAGACAGAGTTGGTGCGAGTCCCAGCATGCCTCAGGCTCCCCTGGACGGTGCCCTGCCAGTCACAAAGGCCCCAAGACCTCCACGAGCCTTGGACTGGCACGGTTCGCACATCCACTCCCAAAACACGGCTCTGGACACCCGCCTCTACCAACAGAGATTTAAACAGCAAGTTGCTGGAAGACACTGGTTCCCTCTGCTCTTCCAAGTAATATGTTGTGTTTTTTTTAATTTTTTTTCTGTTGTTGGCATGGTGCTTTTGGCATCGGGCGTCCTCACTATTTTCCTTCAGCGGATCTGTAAGTTAATATTTATGGAGTGAGGATCACTTAAAGTCAGCATGGGCTCACTGAGAACCAGTCATGTGGAACTAACCCCGTTTTCCCTTTACAAAATGGCAACTGAGCAGTAAACGGGCAGGATGCCAAGACTGAAGAGCATCTTTCCTTTCAGGAGGGCATTTAATAGTGTTTAATGATAGTAATAGCTCACAAACAAATCCAGGAAGATCAGGGGTGTATTTCAATGCCATATAGGGATTTATGATTAATAATTACCTTGAACAAAATCATGTGCTTACCCCATTGAAACCTGCCTGTATCCTCTTTGGTGCTTGCTATAGAAGTAGAGATGCATATTCATGAAGTTCGTGAGTGCTGTGTCGGGGGTGAACATGATAAAACGAGGCAGGAATGTTTAATCAAAAGCTAAAAGAGGTTTAACACATATAGTTCTGCAACCAACGGCATGAAGAGAAAAAGAAGGAGACCCGGCTTGATAGTCATTAATTAAAGAGTGATGTTCACTGATCATAGCTCAGGAACGCAGCTGCCAAGAAAACCATGCGCACTGGCTCGCTAATGATAGAAGCATAAAGAACAGCTCAAAGGAGACACGGCCTTGCTGCACCCTGCAGCGGTCAGACCACAGTCACTAGGGTCCTGTCCGTGTCTGCAAGCCATGTTCCACTAGGGACATTGACAATTAGTAGAATATCCCCTGGCGAGCAGCCTGGAATCTGCTTCAGGCACGCTACTAATAGTCAGTGGGGTCAGGAGGTAAAAATCATACCAAGGCAAACTTTGCCTCAGAAAGGAAAGATCTGATCATCAAAGCCACCCCCCAAAAACGATGTGCCCTTCCAAGAAAATGCTTATGCTAAAGCCTGTGAGAAACGTCAGATATCCTATGGAGAGGATTTCCATAGAGTAAGCCTAAATTAAGGTGAGCGAGGGTTCTGGGTCCTTTGTAAACTGCTTTCAGGACTGTATTTGGGCCAGCTTTCACGCCAGAATAATAACTTGGACTGAGTATCAGGAGAACTGGACTTCAGATACAATTCAGTGGGCAAGTCACATGGACTTCACATACGATTTAGTGGACAAATCACATGGACTTCAGATACAAATCAGTGGGCAAGTCACATGGACTTCACATACGATTTAGTGGACAAATCACATGGACTTCAGATACAACTTAGTGGACAAGTCGCACGGACTACAGATACAATTCAGTGGACAAGTCACATGGACCTCAGATACAATTTAGTGGACAAGTCGCAACTCTCTGATCTTGGGGCACTACTGTTGGTTTCTGTTTGTTTTGTTTTGTTTCCATTTGGAACGTAAGAGCGATGACTTGCATGGTATCTAAGGTCACTCCTAGAAGGAATATCTTATTTACTATTTGAAATTACAATGCTAACACAAGTAGAGAAGGAATCAGATGGAGCTAAACTTCTGAGATCTTTTCCTGCAAAACATCGACCACAAGATCTACTCAGATCATCTTGTTCACTGCCCTACCTCATGCCCTTACAGAGGACATCTCAGAAGTTTGTCCGTTATTCCTGCAGCAATTGTGACTCCAAGGTTCCTCCTGAAAATTGAAATCTGCATATTCCCTAGCAAATATTCAAATGCACTGTTAAATTTTCTTTTCAGCAAAAGGCCCTAAATGTCTGGAGAGACTGGTAGCTAACGTGAGCTGGAGGACCAGAAACGAACTACAGCCATACTGAAGAGTGAGACAACACTAACCTACTAGCATTTTCAATCCTCTTACACTCTGGCCAAATTTTGCATCGTGAAACATCTTCCTAGCGTAAACATTGACACATACATGCAAAGGCTTAGCCAAGCTTGGTCTTTAGAGATCTGGCTGTAATAATGGGCTTGGAAACCGCCAAGTGACATTAATGGGGACAATAATCCAGGAAAGGCTTATTCAAGGAGCTAATGAGAGATGCACAAAAAATATGTATTTCCTACAAGTAAGTGACATAGAGGTGCCAGAAGAGAGCTGGGGAGATAGCTCAGTGGGTAAAGCACTAGCCAGTCTGAGTCTGGATCCCCTAAACCGACGGAAAGCCAGACACTGGAGTGCACGTTCCAGCCCTCCATGGTAAAACGACAGGTAGAGGCAGGGCATCCAACAGCTCACCCACCGGCTAGCTAGCCTGGTATGTGCAGAGGGGAAAAGGAAATGAGATCCTGTCCCAAACAAGGTGGAACATTAAGGCCCGAACTCAAGGTTGTCCTGATTTCCACATGCACTCCATGGCATGCATTGTACCTACATCATTGACCTCTCTCTCTCTCTGACACACATACACACAAGCACACACACACGCACACGCGCGCGTGAGAGAGATTGTTTTCTAAAGAGAGCTGTCTGGAATAATTCGTTCACGTAAGATCCTTAATCACAGACGCACACTCTTTGGTCTGCGTAGAATGTTTTTGTCACATGCTGACAAAGAAAAAGCATGACAACAGTACAGATACTGAGGACAGCACAGACAGAGGCTGGGCTGCCCGGAGAGTCTTCGGTGCCACGCTCCACGGTGCACTGCAGTGACGCTCGTTATGAATTCTAGAAAGCCCACTTTAAAGTCAAGGCAAGAGTGTAGCCAAGCGGCTGATGTCGCAGATGAGATGAAATCGCACCCAAACGACCACCCGGCGACCAACGTAATAGGCGGGGGAAAAGGACAGAGAATAAATAGATAGAACAAATAGAAAGTAGAAATATACCCAGAAAGGGAAAAAGCAGTGGCGAGATGGTAACTTAAACCCAAATATTAAATCTTACACATCCGATGCTCCAGTTAAAAAGGAGATAATGTCATATTGCAACAGAAAGCATGGCAGCCAATGATGCTCTGTAAGACCCCAAGTTTAAATACAAAGACACAGATAAGTTGCAATAAAAAATATGGAAAATCTGTGCCACAGCAAACACTATTTCTAAGACAGCTAGAGTGGCTATCAGAACTCACATCAAAAAGTGGAGTGCAGCCGGGCGTGGGGGCACGTGCCTTTAATCCCAGCACTGGGGAGGCAGAGGTAGGAGGATCGCCAGTGAGTTTCGAGGCCACCCTGAGACTCCATAGTGAATCCCAGGTCAGCCTGGGCCACAGTGAGACCCTACCTCAAAAAACCAAAAAAAAAAAAAAAAGCAGGACACTTAAAATGAGAAATTTATTTCCGCAGTATGTCACGATAGTTCAAAATGTGTATATACACACCACCAGCATTTTAAGATTCACAAAGTAAAAGCTAACAGATCTTAAAACAGAAAAAAAAATCAGCAATCATGACTAAATATTTCAACGCTTTTGATAATGGACAGAATACGTAAGTGTACTGAAGACATATACAACACTGTCAACCAAGTTGACATCATTAATTAATATTATAGGGCACACTACCCAGTGACAGCAGAAGACACAGTTAGTGAACATGAGACATGTATCAAAATAAATCATGCAGGGCGTGGGGGCGCACGCCTTGAATCCCAGCACTCGGGAGGCAGAGGTAGGAGGATCGCTGTGAGTTCAAGGCCACCCTGAGAGATGACATAGGGAATTCCAGGTCAGCCTGGGCTAGAGTGAGACCCTACCTCGAAAAAACAAAAACAAACAAACAAAAAAAATCGTATAGCCGGGCATGGTGGCGCATGCCTTGAATCTCAGTGCTCGGGAGGCAGAGGTAGGAGGATCGCCGTGCATTCGAGGCCACCCTGAGACGACATAGTGAATTCCAGGTCAGCCTGGACTAGAGCGAGACCCTCTCTCCAAAAAACAAAGATCAAAAGTAAATAAATAAATCATATGTTCTATGTCATAAAACAAATCTTCATACATGTGAAAGGGTTGCAGTCACATAAAGCATGGCTTTAATGACAATGTAATTAAATTTCAAAGTTTGCTTTTAAGAACATAAATGTAGATGCATTATGCATGAGATATGAGAGAGAAACTGCAAGTAATTTTGTTTAAAGTTATGGAATGTCTACTCCATTAAGATACTGAGGTGTGTCTTCTTGACTTTTTAAAAAAATATTTTTTTAAATTTATTTGACAGAGAGAAAGAGGGAGGGAGAGAGAGAGAGAGAGAGAGGAAGAAGGAGAGAGAGAACGGATGTACCAGGGCCTCCAGACACTGCAAACAAACTCCAGACGGGTGCGCCATCTTGTGCATCTGGCTAATGTGGGTCCTGGGGAATCGAACCTGGGTCCTTTGGCTTTTCAGGCAAACGGCTTAACCGCTAAGCCATCCTCCAGCCCCTTCTTGACTTTTAAGGTAGCATAAAGCTGGTCTGGTTACCCCATTCCTTTAACTCCTCCGAGGCTATAGATCCTGTCAAGTCTTCTCCAGTCACTATCCTTGAACACAGGGGTCATATACCACAAAGGCAAAGTAGGCACGGTGTTTTCTTAAATGTCCAGGGGAAAAGCCAATGCCTATAAAACCCATGTACCACTGTATTTTTTAAATTTTATTTATTCGTATATACATGTAGCATGAGTGGTATGTGTGTGATGTATGCAACATGCACCTATGCATAGGCACGTGCCCTACATGCATGTGTACACAGGCCTTATTTATGTATGTCCCCGGGACTAAGTCTCTCATTGACCTTGGAGCTTGCACTATTTTTTTCCATTAGACTGGCTGACCAGGGAGTGTCAGTGACCCTCCTGTCTCCGTCGCCCTGCCGTCCATGTGTGCAGCCATGCCTGGCTTTTTACTTAAGTGCTGGCTATTGAACTCAGGTCCTCATGCTCATTCGGCAAGCTCTCTTACTTGCTGAGCTACCTCCTCAGCCCCACCTGAATGCATTTTTTATTTATTTTTATTTTTTATTTTATTTTATTTTATTTATTTATTTGAGAGCGACAGACAGAGAGGGAAAGAGGCAGAGAGAGAGAGAGAGAGAGAGAGAATGGGCGCGCCAGGGCTTCCAGCCACTGCAAACCAACTCCAGACGCGTGCGCCCCCTTGTGCATCTGGCTAACGTGGGTCCTGGGGAACTGAGCCTCAAACCAAGGTCCTTAGGCTTCACAGGCAAGCGCTTAACCGCTAAGCCATCTCTCCAGCCCCCTGAATGCATTTTAAACACTAGAAATCACGAGGAAAAGAAAATCAGGCCAGAGGGGAAAGAGCTCTCGGGGCGGTGAGCGCTAGCGGAACAGGGGTGGGGGGGGGTGAAGACAGAGACGACGCCATGCCTGGAGAAGCTTTTGTGATCCCCCAGGACCACCCATGGAAAGGAAAGGAAGAGAGCTAGTGCCAGAAAGCTGGGCTCCTGACCCCCCTATAGATGCTGTCACTCCTCGTTTGCCTGGAGTGAAGATTTCCTCCCTCACTCTGTCTCCCTCGGGGATATGAATGACTGAGGCATATCCTGGCAGGCATCCCATGGGAGACAAGGCCTTTACCATGGAATGTTCCATGACGTGGTCCCAATGGCCCCAGAGGGACTATCTGCCTAGGGGGTACTGGCTGGGAGATTTATTTTGTTGGGTGACATTCCTGTGTTCCTCATGGCCTGCCTAGCTGTCCCTGTCCTTTCTCCAATAACCTAACCTTCCTCTGTCCCTGAGATTGCCCTGTGGCCTCGCTGAGGCAACAGACACCTTTTGGTTTCTGCTCTATGGGAAATCTCCCACCAACCTGACCAGTGAGGCCATCAGTCACTTTTGGTGTGACTTGAGAAACCTAATCCTCAAGGCCATTTCTTTCCCTCAAATCTTCCTTCATTCGGCTAGATCCTCATTTGTTTGGCCCCTGCTAGTTCTGGGCTTCTCTGGGGGTGTTGCAGTCAGGTTCACATTGCTGGTAGAAATCATCCAACCAAGAGAGCAGCTTGTGGGAAAAAAAAAAAGAGGTTTATTTTGGCTTACAGGCTCAAGGGGGAAGCTCCATGATGGCAGGGGAAAATGACGACACGAGCAGAGGGTGGACATCACCCCCTGGCCCACATAAGGTGTACCATAGCAACAGGAGAGTGTGCCAAACACTGGCAAGGGGAAACTGGCTATAACACCCATAAGCCCGCCCCAAACAATACACTCCCTCCAGGAAGCGTTAATCCCCAAATCTCCATCAGCTGGGAACCTGGCATTCAGAACACCGCAGTTTATGGGGGACACCTGAATCAAACCACCACACAGGGCAAAAACTAAGTTCTATGCATCACCGAATCCTCTAAAGAAAGGCCACAGTTTTTTTTTTAATTAATTAATTTATTTGAGAGCCACAGAGAGAGAAAGAGGCAGAGAGAGAGAGAGACAGTGGGCGTGCCAGGGCTTCCAGCCACTGCAAACGAAGTCCAGACGCATGCGCCCCCTTGTGCATCTGGCTAACATGGGTCCTGGGGAATTGAGCCTTGAACCGGTGTCCTTAGGCTTCACAGGCAAGCTGCTTAACCGCTAAGCCATCTCTCCAGCCCAAGGCCACAGTTTTTCACTGAGGGCTTCTCTCTTGCAGGGGTTTCCAGAAACATCTACTGGGTCACAATGCATTATGCTTCAGGAAGATGCAACATGTCTTGGAGGACCGCCACATTCAATGCTATCAGCCCGAAACCAGTTTAAGTTCTCTCTCAAGGGAAGTGTAGTGGGAGGCCATGGGGGCAAAGACGGTGAGAGAGGTTTTGGAGAAGCCACACACTCATGGAAAGGATGCAAAGGAATCGCAACGTGGCCAAAGGTGGACTGCGCAGCCAACCACGGAGGGCACTCTGTCCACAAAGGTGACTGCTACGTGACCTTAACCCCGACGGACAGGGGATGGTGTGACTGAAGTTGAAACAGAGCTACGATTTCTCAAGAATAAGCCTGAGGGCTGGAGAGATGGCTTAGGGGTTCAGCGCTTGCCTGTGAAGCCCAAGGACTGGGGTTGGAGGCTCGATTCCCCAGGGACCCATGTTAGCCAGATGTACAAGGGGATGCACGCGTCTGGAGTAAGTTAGCAGTGGCTGGAGGCCCTGGCGCGCCCATTTCTCTCTCTCTCTCTCTCTCTCTCTCTCTCTCTCTCTCAGTCTGTCTCTGCCTTTCTCTCTGTGTCTGTCGCTCTGGCTGGGCCGGGAGGTGAGCTGGCATAGCACTGAAGAACAAGTCCATGCATACAGCAGGGGGCTGCCTCCTACAGGACCTTGATACAGATTCCCCTGAGATTCCATGAACCCATCTGTTACCTTTTCATGCACTAATGAGTTATTCTTACGATGTTACTTTTGACACTCTCATACATGTACACGATGCGTGTTTGTCCCACCCCATCCACAATTACCCTCTCTCATTCCCTCCCATGCCATTAAAACCCTTCTTCCCGTCTAATCCCGCCCTGCTCTCACGCCTTTTTGTGGACCCACTGGGTGATATGAGGGTCTCTCGCATGATCGTGGGTGGAGTGCTGTTTTCTGGATGTGATACGGTGTCAATGGCCGTCGCACTTGGGAAGTCCCTGCAGGAGATATGTGCTCTCCTCAAGAAGACTGAGCGGGTCAGTATCTCATCAGGGTGGGTTGGGAGGGGTGCATACACCCCACGCCTCCAGGTGCCAGTGGAAACTGACGATTGCTGGGAGAGAGGGAGTCAGTGGTGCAGTCCCTGGGGTTTAATGACTCCTGTCACCCATGATTGTTGGATGAGAAGGAGTCACGGCCTTTGGTGGTATGGCCACTGGTGGTTTGACAATTTCCATCCCCCCCCCAGTTTTTTGGGTTTTTTTTTTTGGGGGGGGGGTCGAAGTAGGGTCTCGCTCTAGTCCAGGCTGACCTGGAATTCACTATGTAGTCTCAGGGTGGCCTTGAACTCACGGCGATCCTTCTACCTCTGCCTCTTGAGTGCTAAGAGTGCACCACCACGCCCGACCTCCATCACGCCAAAACAAATCCTCCTCTCCTTCCCATTTCTGCTAGCAGGAGCCCAGGCTGGTGATTGGTGGAGGTTGTGAAGTGAGCAGGAGCCGAGGTCGGTGATTGGTGGATGTTGTAAAGTGAGCAGGAGCCCAGGCTGGTGATTGGTGGAGGTTGTAAAGTGAGCAGGAGCTCAGGCTGGTGATTGGTGGAGGATGTAAAGTGAGCAGGAGCCCAGGCTGGTGATTGGTGGAGATCCTAACGTGAGCAGGAGTCCAGGCTGGTGATTGGTGGAGATCCTAACGTGAGCAGGAGCCCAGGCTGGTGATTGGTGAAGGATGTAAAGTGAGCCTATGTTGGTGACTAGACTAAGAAGTGAAGGGAAGAAAGTAAGTAAGGGAGGGCTTTGAAGTCAGACACAGCCAGTTCCATGGTTTTCCGTGCACTCTGTGACCTAGAGACTCTTGCTGAAATCCTCCATTTTTCAGTTTTTCCATCTTCAAGATGGAGTCAGTGATCTTTATTTCATAAACTTGTTATGGGTCAGGAAAGAGCCAGATGGCCTGGCAGATAGTAGATAAGAGGTAGTTCTGTGGGTTTTTATTTATTTTTTTCCTCCTTTGTTGTTTTAAGTCATCCATCAGTCAGTGTTTCCACAAACACTTAGATACTCTGACACTTTAAGTGGGGAGGCGAGTGCCCTGTCAACTTAGTTTTCACCATTTCTCTGGTGCTACTGGAAGCACATGTAGGTTTTAAGGACCAGCAGTCAGGGGCGGGAGAGGTGAGCCAGGCCTGGGACTGACTCAGATCAAGTATACAGCTGTGGACTTTACACATGAAATTTCCTCTGGCTCAGCTTATTTCCATAGCTGAGCAATGAGGGAGCTGGTCTGGATTAGAGATCTTAAAATGTAAACGAGTGTGTACCTAACACAGGCTCTTCTGCTATTTGGGGTGGGATGGTATTTTTAGTGGGGTTTTCATGATATTCAGCATTCCTGGAGTTTGCCTTCTATAGCAGACAGCTTCAGGTTCGCTGAGATGAACTTCCAGACCAGGCACAGTTATGGAGGAAGGGATATTTATTGAAGCTTACAGATCCAGGGGAAGTTCCATAATGGCAGAAGAAGCTGGCCTGCCTTCACAGGCCCAAGCAGAGAGACAGAAGCACAAGCCAAAAGCCAAAAGCCACAGCACACTTCAGGAACTCCTGCTAGGCACACTTTGCATATCTTTAGATTGAAACCTGAAACCCACCACCACACCTTAAGGTCCACTCAGTGACATTGCCTCCAGCCAGGTGGTTAAAGATGCAAACTACAAACAAATAAACAACTGAATATGTTGGGGGCCATCTATTCTATTCAAACCACCACACCTTCTAAATGCCAGTTGAGCTTCCAGGGATTGTGGAGAGGACCTACTGATCAATTTTCAGAGACAAGCAAGTGGCCTTGTCAAAGTTGGGCAACAGTCTTGTTAGGCAAACGTCGGTTTCAGTGAGCCTATCAGATTAGGCAAAGTGAATAAATATCTTTAGAGTAATATTTCCCTGAAACCTTTACTATGTGAATGAACACAGTGGATGCCTCCCTTACTCACTCACTCTACCAACTCGTGAGTATGCCAGCCAGGAGTTTTATGTGTCCCGGACAGATTATATTTTCTATGCTCGGTGTGAACTACAGGCTTATACACTCATGTTACAACTTCACAGAGCAGTCATTGTCTAAGAGAATGCAGTAACACTGTGTTGTTGTTAGAGGGCCCAGTAAAAGAAAACTGGTTGGTACACATTTCAAAAACAACAACAACAAAAATCTGTCCGCAAGTAACTCACCCACAACAAAGAAGGGTGAGAGTAAGAAAGGCAGGTGGGGGGCTGGAGAGATGGTTCAGCGGTTAAGACGCATGCCTGCGAAACCTAAGGACCCAGGTTCGATTCTCCAGGTCCCATGTAAGCCAGATGTGCATGGTGGTGCATGCGTCTGGAGTTCGTTTGCAGTGGCTGGAGGCCATGGAGCGCCTATTCCCTCTCTCTCTCTCTCCTTCTGTCTCTAATAAATAAATAAAAATAAATCTTTTTTAAAAAAGGCAGATGGGAAAGTCAAATGAATGCTAGAGCGACCACAAAGCAAGATTGAAATGCAAACTATGGAGGATGCCCCGTGTCCTCACCTCCCTCCTTAGGTTTTATAGGTCGAACTCATTGAGGCAGCCGCAGCAGAAAGGCAAAAAGTTCCCTACTGAGTCCTCGTTCACTTCACATTCTAGGTAAGTTCACACCCACAGGTCTCACCTCCCCATCCGAACATGGGCTGTGTCCTCAAAGAGGACTTCACAGCTGCACTTGCAAGACTGCTGACGGTCTACAATACAGCCTCTTGGTTGCCCTATTTTTTATTAAAACACCACCACACTTACTGGTCCTTCTGTAGTTTCTTGTTTCTCCTGTGGCTGATGTTGGCTCCTGTGAGCAGCCAAAGGTAATTAGAACTGGCTAAACCACACACACACACACACACAAAAAATGATATTGAGGGACTTCCTGGAGACCTCAAGAAGTCATAGGCAGAATGTACATATAGCTCCAGGAGTCCTAAACTGTCCTATACAGAGGCCGGGTTGTAAGTCTCTCATTTTAGTTCTCTTGGTACTCAAAATATCTTTGTTTTATTATTTGGCATTTCTTTTTTTTACTTATTTACTTATTCATTTACTGAACAAACATTTATTGAGAATGCGCTATGTTCTGGGCTCAGCTTTTGCTACTGAAAAAAGTACTGTACTCAAGATAATCAAGGTCTCCACTTTCGTTGAACCTTAGTTCAAGTGTACAAGACAGACAATAAACAGTGAAGTACAAAATTGAACAAACAATAAAACGGCAGAAATGGGTGACCGAGTGCTATGAGAGGAAAGGCAGAGGAAAGTGTAAGTGGGTGATGAACTGGGGTTAGATGTTGACTTTAAAAAAATTTTTTTTTGTTCATTTTTATTTATTTATTTGAGAGTGACAGACAGAGAGAGAAAGAGGGAGAGAGAGAGAGAGAGAGAGAGAGAGAGAGAGAGAGAGACTGGGTGCTCCAGGGCCTCCAGCCACTGCAAATGAACTCCAGATGCATGCACCACCATGTGCATCTGGCTAATGTGGGTACTGGGGAATCGAGCCTCGAACCAGGAGTCCTTGGGCTTCACAGGCAAGTGCTTAACCGCTCAGCCATCTCTCCAGCTCAGATGTTGACTTTTTTATAGAGAATAGTATTTCAAAAAAAAAAAAAAAAAAAGCATCACCCCAGGAGAGGGACAGCCAAGCAGAAGGAAAGGAAGGGAGAGCCATATGGGCTTCGACAGGAGGGAAGTGGGTGTTCTCAGGAACTACCTGGGGCCAGTAGGGCTGATGTCATGACCCAGCAGGACGTGTAGAGAAGCCCAGAGAACGATGCAGAAGGCGGATTGTTTGGAGTCCTGAAGGCCACAGAAAAGAGGTGGCTCTGGAGAGACTGGACCAAGCAATGACACCATCTATTGCTTTCTTATTTTTCGTTTTTTGGTTTTCAAAGGTAGGGTCTCATTCTAGCCCAGTCTGACCTGGAATTCACTATGGAGACTCAGGGTGGCCTTAAAAAACTCACGGTGATCCTCCCACCTCTGCCTCCCGAGTGCTGGGATTACAGGCGTGCACCACCACGCCTGGTTCAGCATCTATTTCGTATTGAACCAATCCATTTTAGCTGTGAGCCGGAGAGCAGGAAGTTGAGTATTGAAGATTGTGCCAAGACACACATACATACAGAGGTCCTTGGAAACATTCAGCAGATTGGTAGACTTGCCAGGTAGAAATAGAATTTGTTTCAACTGCCAGACAATCCAAAGAAAACAATCAACAGAAAACAAAACCTAGCGACCGAAACAAGAGAGATGTCAATTTCCCTTCTACGTAATAAAAGCCAGAGCTAAAATAACTCAAGACTTGAGGTCACAGCTGTGGACAGAAAATCCAGGCTCCCTCCAGCTTGCCAAGTAACATGCTCAACGTCACTGCCACGTCCTCTGAACCCGAGATCCTGGCCAGATTAGAAGTCTCGTCTAGATACTCCAAGGGCAGGATGGACTGAGGGGGAATTAGGAAATCAACACATGATACACACCTGCCACCCGGTAAGGCAGAATCCCAGTCGTAACAGGCACTCACCGCCCGAGCAGCACAAACTCATCCACAACACCTGGCTGCAAGGGTGGCTGGGAAATGCAGGCTTTGATGATGCCCAGCTTGCAGTGAGGCAAGTAGAGGAAAGCAATGATGGGCATTTGGGTGGGTCGCTGGCCATTGTGCGGCTGTCTGTCTGAATGTGGAGACACTGAGATCTCCATCAGCATTGGCTTAGAACGATGATGCATTCAAGGAGAACCATGCAACATACAACTGGGTATAATCCTAAATCGTGTCCCAGAACCCAAGACGGAAATAAGCTTTCGACTAAAACACGGGGCTGGAGGGATGGCTCTGAGGTTAAAGGCACTTGCTGGCAAAGCCCGATAGCCTGGGATTCAATTCCTCAGTGCAATTCCTTTTCCCACATAAAGCCAGATGCACAAAGAGGCATATACATGTGTCTGGAGTTTGTTTGCTGTGGCAAGAGGCCCTAGTGCCCATTCTACCCCCTCCACTCTTCCTCTCTCTGCTTGCAAATAAATAAAAATATTTCAAAAGTTCCTATACCTCTGAACAACAACACACAAAAGCTGTGTTTCAAGAACATCCTAGCTGTGAGTTACTTCCCCATGTCGGTGATTTTTTGTTTTGTTTTGTTTATTTTGAGGTAGGGTCTCACTCTAGCCCAGGCTGACCTGGAATTCACTATGTAGTCTTAGGGTGGCCTCGAACTCACGGCGATCCTCCTACCTCTGCCTCCCAAGTGCTGGGATTAAATGCGTGCGCCACCACGCCCAGCTCCCCGTTGGTGAGTTTTGAGAACAGGAGTTCTTCAACAGAGCGCTGCTGATTTCTAGCACTTGACTCACCCGCTTTCCCAGCTTGCTCTGGAAACGACCGGTTGAACCATAGGACATGCTCACACTTTTCTCATTTTGATGCACGAATGAAAGATTGGGTGAATGAATTCTTTTTGAGAGGAACAGCATGTCACGATGGAGCATAGTCCCTGCAAAATGGCAGTTTTGATGATTTCAGACTGTCGCAGTCAGGTTCACGTCGCTGGCAGAAAACACCCCACAAAGAGCAATTTGTGAGGAAGGGGGGTGCTTTTTGGCTTACAGGCTCGCGGGGAGGCTCCACGATGGCAGGCGAAAACGATGGCATGAGCAGAGGGTGGACATAACTCCCTGGCCAACATCAGGTGGACAACAGCAACAAGAGAGTGTGCCAAACACTGGCAAGGGGAAACTGGCTATAACACCCATAAGCCCGCCCCTTCCTCATTAACACTTGTCCCAGGGCAACAATACACTCCCTCCAGGAGGCGTTGATCCCCAAATCTCCATCAGCTGGGAACCTGGCATTCAGAACACCTCAGTTTTTGGGGGACACCTGAATCAAACCACCACACCAACAAATAGAACCAGCGGCTCAGCGATGTCATGTGAGTAGCAGATGAAGTCAGGTATGAAGGAAAATATTACTTTTGCCTCCAACGAAGTTAGACTTTCCTCTAAAGAAGCATTCTTTGATATTTTACAGAACATTACTTAGTATGATGTAAAATGGTTTCAAAGCCAAACATTTTTTTTTTCAATTTAGTATAGACTGCATTTGTAGACTAACAATGCCTGTAACATGTTTAAGGCCTGGAGTTATTCACGTGAAAGAAAATTACTTTGTAAAAGCTTAGTGCTTACCGTTACTTGGCCCAAACTTTTTCTTAACACAGAATGAAATACTGCTATTGCTCAGAAAAGCAGCACCAGGGACTCGGTTGTCAGAAATTGCCGTGTCTTAAATGCTTAAAAAGCCTTCCTCCCATTTACTCTCAGAAGGTTTCCAACTGTTCACTTCAGAAACTTCTATGGTAATTTCGCCGTGGACAGGTATCAGACAGATGGCTGCGTGCTGGCTGCAGTCCACAGACCAGGTGCTCGTACAACTGTTTCCCCTCTCTACCTTCCTCCGGCACACGCAAGCGTTCCACACCTACCTGTCCCTGCCTTGAAATGCCTGGTTTGTGCTTTCTAAAGCCCCATAGGCCAATGTGGCATCAAACTATGACTTTTGGGGTTTAGGCTGAACTCAAAGAAACCAAAAGAGAAGCTCAAGATTAATTTTTGGATTTTTTTTTTTTTGGTATAATAGAAAGAATCCTCCCTGATTTGAAACTGGGCTGAGCTTCCTCTTTTCAGCCTTTTTTTTTTTCTAAAAAAAATATATTTTATTTATTTATTTGCAAGGAGAGAGAGAGAACGGACACACCAGGGCCTTTAGCTGCTGCAAACGAACTCCACATGCATGTGCCACTTTGTGTATCTGGCTTTACGTGGGTACTGGGGAATCGAACCCAGGTCATTAGGCTTTGTAGGCAAGTGCCTTGACCACTCTCTCCAGCCCTCCTTTCAGCCTTCTAACGTTCCTTTTTAACTGGTCATCCCTCCAGAGGTCAGAAAGTCCACCCTGACATTCTTAGGGGCCAGTGCAGCTGCCCTGGTCTCCCAGGGGCCCGCTGGTAGCCTGGGATACCATCTGCCCCTTCCAGCCCGTGTACCCTCTGCAGTTGCCCTACTGCTTGCCTAGCTAGAATGTTTATGATTTAGAAGTTCGAATACCAACTGTGATCGGCTTCTGGGCTTTTGAGACACGGAGGTCCCTGTACGAAGGATGTTGTTACTTTACTTGCTGCTGTGACTAAATTCCTGGAAGCAGCTTAAGTGTGGGGGGGGGGAAGATTGATTCTGACGTACAGTTTCAAAGGGGTACAGTCTACGGCGGTGGGCAGGGAAGGTATGGCACCCAGGGCAGAAGCCTGAGGGCTCCTTATGCTTCAGTCAGGCAGGAATCAGAGAGCCAAGAGACCATAAAGCCTCCAAGACTGCTCCCAAGGACCCTCTTCCTGTAGCAAGCTTCCACCTCCGAAAGGTTCCAGGACACTACCCACTGGGGACCAAGTGTTCAAACCCATGAGCCTATGGGGGGGCAATTTGCATGCAAAACCATAACCAAAGGCCTCCCAACTTCTCTCACCTCTGGAATATAAAAGGACCGGCTTCATATACTTGAGGAAAATACAGTGTACCCCTTGAACTCCATTCCTGAGGAGGGGTGGGGGAATGGAGAGAAAAAGACGTCCAAATGCCAAGCTTGAGACGATGAAAGTTTGTCAGTGGTGGAGTTACACAGCATTGAGGCCACTCCAGGTCTCAGAGGAGGGTGACAGAAGAAAGGGCGGGGGCCGGGGGGTGTATGCAAAGAAAAGCAACCAAGCAAAAGCCGGGCTCTTATCTCTTAGCATCTACACCATAAACAACTAGTGGGCAGAGAGCAGTTAATAACGCTTGGAGAATTAACTTGATATTTATAAAATGAGGCATAGTAGGGTGTCTCTGCTGCTAGCAGAGAGCACGACAGGACACATTTCATTTTGCACTCCAGGATTATCGAGTCTGATCTCCAAACACTGGCAGTTCCCAACCTCAGTCCCAACTGACCAGGGCAAATCGGAGTATTTCCTGCCAGCCAACGTAGCAGCCAACCTAAAACATGGCAACATGGGGGGAGACCAGCCACAAGCATTGCGCCAAAGCATACAACTGGCACATTTGACGGAGGAGCTCCTATATTAGGAACAAATAAATATTCCCTCTTGAAGGATTCCCCCCCGCCCCCCACACACACCCAGTGTGGAAAGATGTCCATTAGCAGAACGCTCCTGGCTTCCTTCCAACCTTTCATTCATCCCTCCTTGACGCAGGAATAATTGATGGGGTTTGGTATGAGACACTGAACTCGTAGCTCATCTCTTTTCTTGTAAACTTTTGTTATTGACAACTTCCATAATTATAGACAATAAACCATGATAATTCCCTCCCCTCCCCGACTTTTCTCTTCACAGATCCACTCCATCATATTCTTCTCTCTCTCTCTCTCTCTCTCTCTCTCTCAATAAGTCTCTCTTTTATTTTCAGGTCATCATCTTTTCCTCCTCTTACAATGGTCTTGGGTAGGTAGTGCTGGGCACTGTGAGGTCATGGATATCGACGCCAATTTCTGTCCGGACAATTGCATTGTAAGCAGTTCTACCCTGCCTTTGGCTCTTACATTCTTTCCGCCACCTCTTCCGCAAAGGACCCTGAGCCTTGGAAGGTGTGATAGAGATATTGCAGTGCTGAGCACCCCTCTGTCACTTCTCCTCAACACCATGATGCCTTCTGAGTCCGCCAGAGGTCACCGCCATCTGAAAAGAGAAGCTTCTCTAACCAAAAGTGAGAGTAGCGTTAATATATGGGTATAAATGTTAAGAAAAGTGCTTAGTGGGCAGTTTGGTGAGCATAATATTTGCATTTAGCCAGACAAGAGCAGGCTTTACATCCCTAGGGCTCATGACTTCCCCCATCATAGATTTTCAGGATCAAGCATGTATTCCCTCCCATGGAGTGGGCCTCCAGTCCAATTGGAGGGCAGTTGGTTTCTACCATGATAGACGTGCCACTATTGCACCCGTTGGCTCATTTGGCCTGGCTGGCCAAACTTAAGGCTTGCAGTGTCCACTGTTGTTCATCTCCACTGGTGACCTCTTTTTCTCCCACGGAGCTGCATGCAGCATAGCTTTTTCCAGTTTTCTGTCAGCTGGTCTACATGGAGGAGGTTATCAGCTCAGTTCTAACAGGATTTCTCAGTGACCTTGCAGCCCAAGCATGTGTAGTCTTCAGCAATAGGGTCTTACCATCTATTCCTGGTGGGAAACCAAAGGCCTCGGCAATGGTCTGTAATGCTTTGGGGGCATCAGGGACCTCCCTGGCCAACAACTCACTGGAAGGTATCCCATCCCTGGCACTGAAATTTTTCTAGTAACAACCTATGGCTTCTGGGGTGCACCATTGTCCAGAAAAATACTTTCCATATGGCTTATTCATGACATCTTAAATTTTTATTATCTCTTCCCCCGACCCTTCTTTTAGTCAATCTCTTCCCCTGACCTCATTTATACCATTCTGTTCTCAGTAATCTGTTCATCTACTTACATATATACAATATCATCCCCTTAAGTCACCTCTTTGTTCTTTGGGATATAAACTACTCTAGGCCATGCAACAAAGGCCCTATACTTTTGGGGTGAGTGGACTGGTTAGGACTTTTTGTGCCTGGTGTGGGGAAATTCACTCAATTACCTCCAATTCTTAATTGGGAGTCCTTAACACCTATATATAATGGAACTATCTTATTCCATAAACATAAACTTTTCTACCTCAGCTTGTACACGATTCAGACTGGGGAAACTGGAGTGTTATGAACTGACCCACTCAAGTCCCTAATGAAGCCACTGTTAATAGGAATCATTTAAAAGTTGATTATCTCTGTTGAGCTCAGATGATGCCCTTGAACTTTCAGAACGTAGTCCCTGGGAAGACATGCAGGCACATATTCCAACAACATTTGAGGATGTGAAGATGGTTAAATTACTTCTAATAAATTGGATTTTTTTTGTTTTTTTGGAAAACAATAAGTGGAAAGCTGTGGGATTTTCCCTTGCATTCCTAAGAATCCTCAAACAGCCTTGCTCTGAAAGTCCAGGTCCAAACAAATGTGTCTTTATGTTAAGGTCTAGTATGTTGAGCGTTTCCCTTCTTTAGAAGAAATGGTTTAAGTTATGCAGTTATACTGAAATTAAATAGTACTTTAAGTAACAAATATCCTATTTATGAATTCATTCTAAAAGCAACAGAATAGATCTTTATTGTCTAAACATTTAAGATAGTGGGGAGAAGTAATATTTCCTTCCCCACAAGACTGTTTGAAAATTAATGAATTAGTATTTATTAAGTGCTTGGCTGAAAGATGACGTGAAAGATATCAAACATCATCTCTATTTCTCCCTTCCCATTGTTCGTCTGCCACTAATAACAGCCGGAGCCCCAGGCTGTCTTTTGTACTCTCGTCTTTGGAGAGAATCGCCCACACGTTTCCTTTATCCTGGTGATAAATCATAATTAATAATTCATCCATTATGCTATCACAGACGCGGGGCCAAGGAATTACGGCCCCGGGCGCTGGCAGCCTCCATGTGACGCTGTCTTGCTCCGTGGCTGTTATTTGTTTGCAATGAAGAGACGTGGCCATGGCAAAAGCCCATGAGCCCTGAGTGGGACGGGAAAGGCACCTTCGTGGTTTATGCACATTCCTGACTTTGGGTGACCTACCTGGCATTGTGTCATGGTCTCCCCTCGCAATGGTATCCGTAGACTCGAGGAAAGGGAAACTCAGGTACATGGTCAGGGGATGAAAGCCAAGGAGTGCACATTAATTACGATGTCTTGCGGATGTGGGTGCGTAGGATGTGGGGTGTGGTATATGTGTATTGTGGTGTGTGTGAAGAGTTTATGCATGTGAATGTACTGATGCATCACCCCATATGTGTCTGTGGTTGGAAGAGAACTTCAGGTGTCCCCTTCCATCACTGTCCCGCCTGCTTTTCCTTTTTGGGAGAGTCATTCCACTCCACTCCAACAGAAAGAGGATTACAAATGCATGTGGCCACGCCCAGCTATTAACATGTTTTCTAGAGACTTGGGTTTTGGGGGTCTCAGGTCCCCTCAGGCCTTCGTGCGAGAAGCACACTTAACCAACAAACAATCTCTCCGGTCTGTCTTCTTTCTTTTTTTATACCCTCCTTCATCATCTGTGTGATGTATTGATGGGCCCCTGTCCAGGTTGTGCTCAGGTCATGACAGCTACTATAAGGTCATGAAGGAGCACATCTTCAAATTCATCTTCTGTGGTTTATGGAGGGCTTATTTGCAGATACTGAGTTCCCGGTAAGCATCTATCTGTTGGGCCTGCCCATCATTCACGTCCCTCACTCAACAGTCATTCAACCAACTTCACTCTGAAGATAATGGTGACCAGTATTTCCCTCTGAGAAATCACAAGTCTTCTAGAACTTAGGATGAATGAGAAATCCCAGGGAGCTCTTCTGGCTCTCTTGCCACCATATCCCGACATCCACTCTGTTTTGACTTCCACTCTAAGCAAACATCTGCTCACGCAAGCCAAGATTCAGAGCTGAATGTGCTAATATAACTGCAAAGGGAGCTAGCGGGGCTCGAGAAAGCACCCAGAGATCCAGGAATTGCACAACAACACTGAAAATACTGAGCTTCCGTGGGGTGATAGTGGGGCAAGCTTTCATCGTGATTTATAAAGACCACAACCAGGGGGGGTCGTAAGTTCTATGAGGTCTGGGAGGCCATTACGTGTAACCTGCTCATTTTATAGATGACAAAACAGAAGCCCAAGAATTATTTCATCAGAATAGTAGCTTGCTGAGGGCTGGAGAGATGTCTCAGTGACTAAAGGTGCTTTCTTTCCAAGCCCGCCAACCCAGATCCTGTTCCCTAGTGCCCATGTAAAGCCAGATGCACAGAATGGCAGTTTGTTGTGGTTAGGGCCAAGAAGCTGGCATGACACGGGGGGGGGGGGGGGGTCTCCCCACTCTCCCAGGTTGTGCCCTTATATTTTGACACAAGCTGCGTAGGTTTATCTCCCCTCTCCTTGTGCAAAGAAGAGATCAACTATTGTCTTGTTTATCTGCCCCTCCTTTCACGCCCACTACACAGGTAAGTTATTAAATTCTCGCTTTCTTTTGTGAAGCTTCCCGATAAGGTGGCCCACATAGCAGACGCGTGATGTGATATAATTTTACTTCCTTAAATGTCTGCAGTCATGATAAGCACACACACACACACACACAAAAAATAAGTGGGAAACTTCTTGCCTTGAAGGGAAGCTCAGACAGCAGTGCTCCATCTCAAAAGATGAGTCCAAGAGGCGACTCTCCTTCTGGTACCTCTGTCATGAAGTGCTGGGAGTGTGTGCTGCTGCACCCGATTTCCAGTTCCAGTAATTTTATTTGTGGATTATTTGGAGCTCATCCCAATTTTGCTACATTTTAGATCAATTTGAGTGAAAAAAAATGTTTTTTTTTTTTTTTTTTTTCCAGAACAAACTTGACCATGTTCACAACACAATGCGATGTCATCACATTCCTCACTCACTCTTATGCAGAATTAGGGGGCTCAGAGCCCAGAGCCCTGTTCTTACACAGCAGTGAGGAATGTGGGTGGTGGCTCAGGGCTATGCCCACGGCCCCAGGAAGGAAAGGTGGGCTTTGTGGCTGGAGGAGGCACCCTAGCACAGTGATGGTGAGCATGCCCTTGTTCTGGACTTTGACCTTGGGGGGAAAAAAAATGCTGAACACTTCGAAAGCTCAATTTCATACTGCGATTTCATAGAGCTTATTGTAAAAATTAAATTAAATCTTAGCCTGTGTCTGGCATATGGGAAACATTTGATGGGCAGATGCAATGGTGATAGCGGTTCTTTCTGAGGATGGAGGCAATCTCGACACGTCTAGTGAATTCTCTGTGCGGTCAGTGAATTCTTTCTCAATACCCCCTCTCCCGTCCCATCTTGTCCCTGTTCACCCAGAGTCAGCCCTGGACTACTGCAGTGATCTCAGTCTCAGCTCTACAGCGAGATTACTAGAACTTAGATCCTGGCTTTAGCACATATTGGAAGTGAAGACTGAGCAATTTCATTTCTCTCGGGCTTCAGTTTGCCTGTCTGAAAATGGAGATGTCAGTGAAGCCTACTTTGTAGTGGAGTATAAGGATCAGATCAAAGCTGGGCGTGGTGGTGCATGCCTTTAATCCCAGCATGTGGGAGGCAGAGGTAGGAGGATCTCCGTGGGTTTGAGGCCACCCTGAGACGACAGAGTGAATTCTGGGTCAGCCTGGGACAGAGTGAGACCCTACCTCGAAAAACAACAACAGCAACAACAATAAAAAAGGATCAGATTAAATAGCACACATTGGACTTTGGGGATATGATTACTATAAAGTAGGCTCTCCCAGTAAATGTTAGCTAGCTCCCATTTTCTTTGTTTTTTAATTTTTATTTATTTATATGAAAGAGAGGGGGGGCAGAGAGAGGTAGAGAGAACGGAGAGAGAGAATGGGTATGCCAGGGCATGCAGCCATTGCAAATGAACACCAGATGCTTGCGCATCTGGCTTACATGGGTCCTGGGGAATCTAACATTAAGCACCCAAGGGGGCAGAGTCAGACAACAAGGCCAAACCATGAACTGAAGGCAAGGCTACCCGAGGAAGAGAGCCCTTTCTGACAAGCTATCACTTTATAGATTCCTTCAGGGCAAGATCCCAAAAAAGCAGCTGCAAAATCACACATAAGAGATGGGATTTACTGATTATTTTTCTCGTTTATTATATAGATACTGGAACTTGTGAGTTCTCGACACAGCTCTGGTCACCTAGCAGGACAGCACGTAGACAAAACCCTCTTTCTCTCACGCAGTTAATATTCTAGTCAATTTCTTTGCAAGACTTATCCACACATCGGATGAACTTCCAAGGATAGACCTCAGTGGAAAGTCGGCGGTGGGGGGAGGCATTGAATTACGTGCAGTTCTTGTTCCCATACCTGTAGCCCATTCACTGTTTCGTATCAATTCAAGACCAAGCAGTGGAACAGGACATTTTAAATATTTTGTTCATATTTATTTAATTATTTGAGAGCGACAGAGAGAGAGAGAAAGAGGCAGAGGGAGAAAGAGAGAGAGAGAATGGGCGTGCCAGGGCTTCCAGCCACTGCAAACGAACTCCAGACACGTGCGCCCCCTTGTGCATCTGGCTAACGTGGGTCCTGGGGAGTCAAGCCTCGAACGGGGGTCCTGAGGCTTCACAGGCAAGCGCTTAACCACTAAGCCACCTCTCCAGCCCAGGACATTTTATATATACCCATGGATCCTTTCCAATTTTCATGCAAAACACACGTTTCATTCTCAGATACTGGGACTTTATCATGAATGACAAAATTTTGTTTTCTCAGCTGATACGCCATCACCGATGTCTTCCCAACAGGGATGAGTTGAGATGCAGAGTTGTGGGGTTTTTTTTTTGCGGGGGGGTGGCCATTGGCTACTATTGGTGGATTCTGAAAGGTTAACCAACTAGCCAAGATAAGCCAGGTAGGTGAGGCACTGCATAGTGCTGGGGACAGCTAAGGACCCTACAGTGTGGGGGAGACTTGAGATGCTGTTTCTCCCCAGCTGATCAGACCCATAGACTCAGCTTCCCCAAGTCCATCTTCCTGTGTTCTGAGACCAAGGCCAGGGGAACTTCCCAGGTGTTACGAAGCATGGCTCTGCTCAAAGTTGGGGCTGGCTTCTCAGTGGGATGATGTCATCACTATCCCAATCCAATCCAGCACGCGACCCCCCTCCCCCCCAAAAAAGTCTCAAAATGATACTGTGGAGCTGTTCTTGTCTTTTGTGGAATTGGGAGACGTTTCTGTTGTTTCCAAGTTACTATGGAAATCCCTTCCACAAATAAATATTTAGATAAGGATGAGAAACAAGCCTCCTTAAATATTGTGTGTGTCTTACTGAATGCCAAAGCTAGTTATAGCATGGCTCCGTTTCGCTGGCAACGGACAGTCCTTCTCAGAACGAGGACTCCTAGTTGACCACGCAGTTGTCTTCCAAAGCTATCGTGGTTCTTTGCATCTCCCCTCCACCTCTTCTCCTTCCCACTCTTTTGTCTTCTTTCTCCTCCATTTCTTTTCCTTTAACACTCCTTCTCCCCAACTTGCCTGCTTGGCAACCTTTACTGTACCCTTGGGTCTCTCCTCTTCTTCCCCGGGCTCCTTCGTCAGTCTGTAGCTGGTTTTGATCTACTCCGGTCCTTGCAAATCGCAAAGGGCAGGAGACGATGCCTGGGCCACCTGTCACAGGTTAGGCCTGGGGCCAAGACGCACTTCCGGTGCTGTGGTCGCCGCTGAGAAGTCCTCCTGGCATGGGGACAGATGGCCAGTGATGGAGTCCGGATGCCGGGACTTAGGGTGGGTCAAAACAATGATCACTCGAGTGTAAACTGTGCTAATTGCCAGGGACAAAGAGAAAGCAGGGTCCCGCAAATCCGTGTGCGGCTGGAGAGCAGCGAGCTAGGATGGCTGATGTTGCTACCCAAGACTCTGGCCTAAGCGTCTGGGCCGCCTTGCAACTTTACTTTTAATTTTTCATTTAATTGATGGAGAAAGCAATACTGAATATGTGATTGACATCCGACATAACCAGAAAACAGGCAAAAAAAAAAAAAAGCTTTTCCAATACAAGGAAATGATGAGATTTGAGGAGATGGAAATACAAATTACTTCGATTTGATCATTACACATTGTATATTCAATGATAAGACCCGTTAAATAAATGTGAATCACATGTATCAATTTAAAAAAATAAAAAACTGGGCTGGAGAGATGGCTTAGTAGTTAAGGCACTTGCCTGCAAAGTCTAAGGATCCAGGTTCAACTCCCCAGGACCCACGTAAGCCAGATGCACATGGTGGCACATGTGTCTGGAGCTTGTTTGAAGTGGCTAGAGGCTCTGGCATTCCCATTCTCTCTCTCTCTCTCTGTCTCTCTTTCTCTCTCTCTCTCATAAATAAAAATAAAAATATATAAAAATAAAAATTGAAAAAACTCCTCAAAGTGAACACTTAAGGTTTGGTATGTCATTAAGTCCACATGCAGCGTTTATGCACGTGCGTGCGTGCACACACACACACACACACACGTTAACCCCACCGTTCCCACACAAGCCTTTTCAAAAGTTTAGGATTGAGATGGAGGGATGGCTTAGCGGTTAACATGCTTGCCTGCAAAGCCAAAGGATGCAGATTTGACTCCCCAGGACACACGTAAGTCGGATGCACAAGGTGGCCCATGTATCTGGAATTCGTTCGTAGTAGCTGGAGGCCCTGGTGCACCCATTCTCTCTGTCTCATTTTATCTGCCTATTTCTTTTTCTCCCTCTCTTAACTAAATAACTAAATAAATACTTTTAAAAAATGTATAGGATTTACGTCCCCAATTCTAAGTGTATTTGATACCCATTTTCCACTCTCTCTCGATGGCCCCTCTTCCCATCTAAGGACTTCTATTCTCCTCCCCAGTTCTATGTGACGGCTTGATGAATTTTGTCAATGGTACAGGCTCCTACATGCCACTGTCCAGAGTCCCATTTTGTAAGTTAATTTCACTCAAATCCCTTTTCTAGCCTATCTTCTAGCTTAACCCTAGTCCCCTCCATAGTAAACCATTTTCTGAGTTTTAAAATCATAGGTTAGTTTGTATCTGTTCTTAGACCTTACATAACTGGAACCACAAATCTTTTTCTTCTAAATTATCACTGCTGAGGGTTTTTTTTTTTTTAAATCATGAATCAGTATTGGATTTTTGTCAGCTGTGTTTCCTGCATGTATGAGATGGTCACATGGTATTTACGTCCTCTGTTCTCTAAGCGTACTGAAATTTCACCGATTTATTTCTTAATCATTAACCTAATCTGCATTCCTAGAATGAATTTCACATGGTCACAATATATGACCCTTTTTTCTATATTCTTTTCGTTTGCTAATATTTTGTTAAGAAATCTATATTTATGTTTGTGAAGGATATTGGTCAGTAATGCTATTATTGATATGTATCTTTCAGGTTTTGGTGTCACTGTAATTTTGAGCTCATAAAAGTGCCTTAGAAAGGAATAGTTCTCTGTTCTTTGATGTTGTGCAGCATGGATATTAAATATTCTGCCTATGTTTCGGTACATTGGCCATTTGGTCTAGAGTGTGTTTTGTCAAAAGATTTTATACTAGCTGGGTGTGGTGGCACAAGATTTTAATTCCAGCACTCAGGAGGCAGAGGTAGGAGGATCGCTTTGAGTTCAAGGCCACCCTGAGACTACATAGCGAATGTTAGGTCAGCCTGGGCTAGAGTGAGACCCTATCTCCAAAACAAAAAAAAAGGGGGGGGGGCTGGAAAGATGGCTTAGCAGTTAAGGCACTTGCCTGCAAAGCCTAAGGATTCATGTTCGACTGTTCATATCCCATGTAAGCAGACACATGAAGTAATGCATGTGTGCATGTTCACCCATGTGCACAGAAGGCACACACGTCTGGAGTTTGATTGCAGTGGCTACAGGCTCTGGTGTACCAATTCTCCTTCACTCTTGCTTCCTCACTCACTCACTCACTCTCTCTCCGTCATAATTTTTTTTTTAAAAATTAAAAATAATTTTAAAAAGATTTTATACTATTAATTTAATTTATAAAATAAATATAGGACCATTTATAATTTTTTAAAAAATTATTTATTTGAGAGAGAAAGGCAGAGAGAGAGAGAGAATGAATGGGTGAACCAGGGGCTTCCAGCTGCTGCAAATGATCTCCAGACGCATGCACCACCATGTGCCTCTGGCTTACATGGGTGCTGGGGAATCGAACCTGAGACCTTTGGCTTTGCAGGCAAGCACCTTCACCACTAAGTCATCTCTCCAGCCCATATTTTAAATTTTCTCCTGAGCAACTTATGGTAAGTTTTGCTTTAAAAAGGGTTTGCCTGCTTCATTTGTCAAATATATTTCCATGAAATTGTGTGCAGAGTGTCCCAACTGCCTTTTAAATGTCCAAGGGATAAGTATTGATCATACTTTATTTATAATATTTATAACTCATCAAATGTTTGTGTTGCAGTCAGGTTCACATTGCTGGAGGAAATCACCCAACCAAGAGCAGCTTTTGGGGAAAAAAAAAAGGTTGATTTTGGCTCACAGACTTGAGGGGGGAAGCTCCATGATGGCAGGGGAAATGATGGCATGAGGAGAGGGTGGACATCACCTCCTGGCCAACATCAGATGGACAACAGCAACAGGAGAATGTGCCAACTACTGGCAAGGGGAACCTGGCTGTAATACCCATAGGCCCACCCCCAACAATACTCTGCCTCCAGGAGATGTTAATTCTCAAGTTGCCAACAGTTGAAGGTATGGCATTCAGAACAACTAAGTTTGGGGGGGGGGCACCTGAATCAAACCACTACAGTTTGATATAGGTTAGCAATAAAGACATTTCGGTCTGGGGCTTTCTTGTGGGAAAATTTTGACTAAAAAAAATTCAATTTCTTTAATGCATTGGTAGTTGTAAGAATTTGGCCAACTCATCCAAATTGTTAACCTTATTACTGTAATGTTTTTCAACATTCTCTTATTTGCTTTCAATGTCTATGAGATCAATTCAGATGTCCCCTCTTAAATTCCTCATAGTGTTAAACAATATCCTCTCCCTTAATTTTTTTAATTCTTTTGTTTTTTCTAGCTAAGCAACATTATTGACATTTTCAAAATAACTAGGTTCATATTCATTTTCTCTCTTGTTTGGCTGCTTTTGTTCAGTCATTCTGCTTGTTATTACTTTGTTCCATTTTATATCTGGTTATCTTATTTATTACTTTATTTTTATGATCGTGAGTCATCCAAGGCCTCAGGCATGCTAGACAAGAGCTCTGCCACGGAACTACCTGCCGCCTCTTCTTGTTTTCTTTTCCCTTTCTTTTTCTTTTTCTTTTCTTTTTTTTTCTTTTTATTTATTTATTTATTTATTTATTTTGGTTTTTGAAGGTAGGGTCTCACTCTGGCCCAGGCTGACCTGGAATTCACTATATAGTCTCAGGGTAGCCTCGAACTCACGGCGATCCTCTTACCTCTGCCTCCCAAGTGCTGGGATGAAAGGCGTGCGCCATCACGCCCGGCTTCTTTTCCCTTTCTGTATATGAACATGTAGACACTCAAGTGAAGTCTCTTCCCCTTATAGGACAGCTACTAGTATAATCTCTCCAGGAATATCTCCTGCAAGATTTCCTTCCTTTTATAATCTCACCACAATTAAAATACCTGGTGATGGGATTTGATCCTGCTCCAAAACACTATGCTTGGCAAATGAGATTTAGAGATTTCTCCCCTCGGTGGTGATGGGGAAGGTGGTGGAACTCGGCCAATGCCTGCTTGTCTGGAATGCACGGTCCCATGAACGCACTCTGCCAAGCACCTAAGGGTCCATTCGAGGTGAGTGACCTTCCTACCACTAAGGTATCTTCAAGGAAGCCTTGTGTGCATTGTTTAACTTAATGTTTCTATTCTTCTTGGTATTTTTACGCATTAATTGTGCATAGTAAACCTTTAATTATAGGCAGAGGCAAAAGTAAACTTAGTTGGATTCAGTCCCCTGGTGGATGGAATCATCAGGTCTTGTGGCTTTAAGGACTGTCTGCAGCGGGGCTGATAGCCATATGTGTACAGGTGGTAACCTTCCTCACGGTGTGGCTGAGAACAGAAATAGTCTATTAGCCGGGCGTGGTGGTGCACGCCTTTAATCCCAGCACTCGGGAGGCAGAGGTAGGAGGATCACTATGAGTTCGAGGCCACCCTGAGGCTACATAGTGAATGCCAGGTCAGCCTGAGCTAGAGTGAGACCCTACCTCGAAAAACCAAAAAAAAAAAAAAAAAATGAAATAGTTTATTATTTTGGATAAGGCACACACAGAAGAGCCTCAGCAACTCTATAGATTCAATAGCGTACCTGAAATCTAGGCTGGTAGGTAACTAGGACATCATGACACAGGGCTTCAGGGATGGCTTAGTGGTTAAGGCGCTTGCCTGTGAAGTCTAAGGACCTATGTTCGACTCCCCAGATCCCATGTAAGCCTGATGCACAAGGTAATGCATGTTCAAGGTCATGCACGCGCACAAGATGGTTCATGCGTCTGGAGTTTGTAGTGGCTGGAGGCCCTGGTGCACCAAATTCTCTCTCTCATAACAAAATAAAATAAATAAAATAAAATAAAATAAAATAAAATAAAAAAGGAAATTATGGCATAGAGCAGCCCACGGCTCTGCGGCCGGGGGAAATGCAGCACAGACTTCGGCGGGTGACATCCAGCTATCCAGGCTAACCAACTGCTGACGCTGCAGTCGAATCCAATTCCAGAATCTCATGACACACAAACAATGCCGTTCCGGGGTGGGGAGATGGCTAGGTGGGTAAGCATGAGGACCTTATTTTGGTCGCCGGCACCCACATGAAGAGCTGGGCATGGTCGTGTGTGTGTGTAATCCCAGCAGCGAGGGCCTTAGAGACAGGCAGATCACCGAGGCTCTCCAGTCAGCCAGTCTAACCGAAAAACAGGGACCCACAAGTTCAGTCTAAGAGTCTGTCTAAGGAAACAGGGCAAAATACCTATAGGAGATACCCAACGTTTCCCCCTGGCCTCTAAAGACATGCGCATGAAGTGCATGCATGTGTATACACCACACACGCAAAAAAAAAATAAGACAAAAAAATGATTCTGCTCTTTAGGAAGAAATAAATTCCAATGCAAGCCATGGCTCTATCTCCGAGGCAGCTAAGAAGCAAGCAAGTGAACTGGGCAACGACTTATTGCCCAGATAGAAAGATCTGCCAGTGCCTGACTGGGGCTGATGCTGGGTATGCCTCTCTCTACCCACAGTGTCTGTAGCTATTTAACTAACTATCCTTTCTCTCAGTTTTACCCCGTAGGATGGTCATGTGGCAGCAACCACACCGATCCCCGTGGAATTCATGAAAGTAATAAACGTGGAAGTTGCTGGCTCATTTTGGACCTGTCAACATTTCCTGCTCTTATTCTGCAACTATGCACTTGGTTTGGGCTTCGATCACCCCGAGACGCTGGTGGGCTTCGGCGGCAGATGTTGCTATCACTCGCCATTACCGTCACGGTTACTCGTGGTCACTGCGGTGGTCGCAGATTTTTTAACAGTTGAACGGAAACAGTGGTCATGTGACAGCCACAAACTCTCCGGCCCTGTGGACAGGCAGCTTTTCCCCACCGTTTAATCAAAGAAGTGGCTTCGGGATCACTTACACTTGCGACCAATTAAACTGCTGGTGGTAAGCCTGTGGTTGCAGGGGGCTTTCCCCCCCAGTTTATGCACACGCCTGGGCTGCTCGGCGTTTCCCCAGCCTTCTGCACAGTGGTGACATCTGGGGTCCCTTCCTGAGGAGGTGGGTACTCAGTCGCTTTCTCTCAGAGACCCTCTACTACCCCGGTGGACAGCCACATTATGTGTTTGCGCGGGGACAAGCAACTTCGAGTCGCGTCAGTCTGCCTTTAGCATGTCGTGGTTGATGAATCCCATGACAAAGCAAAACCCTTCTTGACGGAGGCCATCCCTCATGGCCACTCTCTCACCAAATCCTGCTTTCAGAAGATCCGCAGAGTCCCTGCAACGCAAGAACAAAAGCCTGACATGGTGTCCAGCCCGTCACCCACTCTGAGCCATTTGCTGCATCGGTTCTCACTGGATTTTTGCCAGAGATGGGATTTTCTTTATTCTTTCTTTCTTTGATTTATTTATTTTTTGGTTTTTCGAGGTAGGGTCTCACTCTAGCCCAGGCTAACCTGGAATTCACTATAGAGTCTCAGGGTGGCCTCGAACACACGGCGATCCTCCTACCTCTGCCTCCCGAGTGCTGGGATTAAAGGCGTGCGCCACCACGCCCAGCTAAGAGATGGGATTTTCTTTTCTTTTTTTTTTAAATTTTATTTATTTTTATTTATTTATTTGAGAGTGACAGACAGAGAGAGAAAGAGGCAGAGAGAGAGAGAGAGAGAGAGAGAACGGGCCCTCCAGGGCCTCCAGCCACTGCAAATGAACTCCAAATGTGTGCACCCCCCTGTGCATCTGGCTAACGTGGGTCCTGGGGAATCAAGCCTCGAACCAGGGTCCTTAGGCTTCACAGGCAAGTGCTCAACCACTAAGCCATCTCTCCAGCCCAAGAGATGGGATTTTTCTACCGCCTTTTCCAATTTCAACCCAAGAAGGAACCAACAAAGAGGGAGGGCCACCGCCTGTGTCCTTACAATGAGATTGCTCGTACTTAGTAGTCTAAAGCTTTGGAGGTGAGGTGGGGGGGGGGGCTCACAGCCATACATAGCAAGCTTGCCCTTTTGATGGAGCTAAGACCACTATAGATATCCCGATTCTTGTCTTGAATTCCCCTTTGAGCCCTTAGGTCTATGCTGCTGTTTATCTGTTGTAGTCCACACAGGGGCTGGTCCAGGTGATCGTTTCTTTGTTGAAAGCTACTTTCCTAAAAGCAGGAAATTCCCAGTGTTGCTTCCTCACTCTACACATAAAAGTGAAGGTTTTGAGTATACGCCTCTCGCCGATGATGCCCGTAGTTTTAGCTAATTTTGTCCCTGATGCTGATAAGTAGATCCAGGGCACAATCTGCGGCCCCTCTTTCATCTAGAGGGTTCTGTTTGCTTTGGAGACTCAAAGTGCTTCATCTACCTGCCCTTGGCTGGAAAGGAAGTTCTGTAAACTACCTTGACTTTCACAGAAGTCTCAGAAATTCTTAGAAATTATTTCTTGTGGCTGGGGCTGGAGGGATGGCTCAGCGGTTAAGGAGTTTGCCTGCAAAGCCAAAGGACCCAGGTTCAATTCCCCAGGACCCATGTTAGACAGATGCACAAGGGGGCAAACGCACCTGGAGTTCATTTGCAGTGGCTGGAGGCCCTAACGTGCCCTTTTTCTCTCTCTCCCTCTTCCTCTTTCTCTGTCAAATAAGCAAATAAATAAATAAAAATATTTTTTGAAGAAGAAATTATGTCAATCAATTTCCTACAGTGTAACTGATTGCTTTTCTATTGTACGTTATTTTATGTCACTTTTCAACCAAACCCTGCCTTACAGCATCATGTCCAACTAAAACAGCATCCAGTATTGCTTCACTCTATTCTTTTGGAATGTCCAATTTTCATTACTTTGTAAGTGTGCCTTTAAAAAAAAAACATTTTATATATTTATTTTTATTTATTTACTAGAGACACAGAGAGGGAGAGAGAGAGAGATTGGGCGTGCCAGGGCCTCTAGCCGCTGCAAAACGAACTCCAGACACCTGCGCCACTGTGTGCATCTGGCTTACGTGGGACCTGGAGAATCGAACCTGGGTCCTTAGGCTTTCGCACGCAAGTGCCTTAGCCACTAAGCCATCTCTCCAGCCTGTAAATGTGCCTTTTATGCACGTTACTCCATTCCTCCTCAGCACATGCCTATGAGACAGCTTTTAGAAGTGTTGTGTCATGAATGTGGGAAGTTTTGGTGCCTCATCCAAATCCATAGAACTATTAAACATAAACACTGGAGTGGTGATGATCCAAGCCATGTCTCTCCCGATGAGCCTAGGACCTTGAGTTGTGACCACCAGAAGCTGGGCCATGTCGTATGCCACCAGACACAGATGATCAATCCTGAGCCATGTCCGCACATGAAGGACGGAGTCACAGCACCCTTGGAGAAACTCTTCAGTGAGCCTTCACTTCCCGAAATGCACCCCCACCTTGTCCTGATGAGTTCTGCTGCTGGACATGGAGATTTTGGAGCAAAACACTACGAGCCAAGTTCAGGCTCATTACATTCGATGTCTCTTTAAATTTCCTCACCCTATGACGTCGCATCGCTAGAAGTGAATAACTGAAGCGGCCAGGCTGAGATCTGTTTTACACGGAAGGAAGAAGACGGGGCCAAAAGAACTGGCCACCAAGATTATCCAGCAGACAGGCCCCAGTCCTGCAGTGGTGGAGCTGAAGGTGTGAAGAATCGCCGGGAACCCTGACAGTCCCACGGTCAGCTAGGATGACACCGCTCTGGGATTTAGGTACCAGCTCTGGTCACAGATGTTTTGCGGTTGGACACCACAAAAAAAAAAAAAAATGTTTTGTCTATTCTACATAGTGCTATGCAATACAGTAATTATCGAGATATATCTCAGTGACCAGTCATGCTCAACACAAGATATCAACACAAGGTCACTTCCTGTCGTTCTAAGTAGTTGACCTTACAGAGCACTCTACATTGATTCAAAGTTAAAAGGCAATCTTTAACTTCCTGGGCTGACAATTCTTGCCCATGTCATCATTTTTTTTAAAAAAAAGATAAAGTCCAACAATATGCAAATTTTATATTGCCTTTTTGCAAGTGATATGAAGTCTTTATGTAAATTAGTTCCTTTACAAAGAGCCACAAACCTTCAAATTAAGTAGAATAGACATCACTGTTCTTTTTATAGATTAAAAAAATAGAAAATTAGGGAAAAATAGAAACTTAAGGAACCAGTGCTACCCAAGTGCTAATTAGAAGACTGATATTTCAGTGGAAGAGTTGCTTATCTCCATCTTCAAACTTTTCCAACTGTCATACGGTTGGGGTACTTTCTGTTTTTTGTTTTTAAGAAAATGTTTTCTTTTATTGTTAATCTTTATCTGAGACAGAGAGAGAGAGAGAGGGAGAGGCAGAGAGAGAGGACCTGGAAGCCTCTGGCCTGTGGTTCTCAGCACTGGCCCAACTCCAGTGGTAACTGCTACAGTCTCTGCTGGGGTCAGTACCATGGGGAGGGGGGTTGACTAGTGAGAACTCTTGAGTTCGAAGACCACCAAATCCTTCCTCCAAGCAGAATGTTACATTCTTGCCCAAGGCAAGAGCATTCGTAGTCTTTTTTTGTCTTCAGGTTCCAATTCTTGGTTCAGAGGAACTCACAAATGAACTTAGCATTCTCCTGGTTGAACCTGACCGCTGAGGAGTATTTTGCAATAACAAGCACTTCATGATAGGTCTGGACTAGCACTGTGACATTACTGTACGTGTGTGTGTGTGTGTGTGTGTGTGTGTGTCACTTAATATGTCATAATGATAAAATTAAAATATGTGCTAGGCATTTGCATATAATTTGCATATAGCTCCTATGTGTGGTGGAGGCTAGAAACGTAACATCAGGTGTCTTTCTTAGTTTCTGTCCACCTTATTCATTAAGATAAGTTCTCTCACTTGATTCTAGGCCAAACTGACTTGTCCAGTTTAGCCAGCCGGTTTGCCCCGGGGATCCCCTGTTTCTGCTGCCCCAATGCGAAGATTACAGGTGGAATGCTTTGTTAAAATTCTTTTAAAATAGAATGACATTCCCAGGCTAAGGGAGGACCCCAGTTTGAGGCTTGATTCTCCAGGACCCACGTAAGCCAGGTGCACAAGGTGGTGCATGCATCTGGAGTTCGTTTGCAGTGACTGGAGGCCCTGGTGTGCCCATTCTCTCTCTCTGTCTCTCTGCCTCTTTCTGTCTGTCACTCTCAAATAAATAAATAAAAATAATCAAAGAAATTTTTAAAAATAATGCCATTCTCCCTTGGCCTGAAAAATTACAGCTGAGAAATAAACTGATAGTCTTATGAAAATTCCCTTTATGTAAAAGCCTTTACTAAAAATTAATACAGGCCAGGCATGGTGGCGCATGCCTTTAATCCCAGCACTCGGAGGCAGAGGTAGGAGGATTTCCATGAGTTCGAGGCCACCCTGAGACTCCATAGTGAATTTCAGAATAGCCTGGGCTAGAGTGAGACTCTACCTCGAAAAACAAAAACAAAAACAACAATAATAATAATACAGGTACTCGTTTTGGTTAACCATACCCCTTGCTCTCTCCCCCATCTCTCTGGCCCCTTCTCTGATTTAACTCTTGCATTCCCAGTACTCTCTTTGTGGTTTTCATAGCACCTAAGATCTACCACCTTCCCTATCCATCTCCTTGAAGCCTCGTTCCCCCACCCCCAAACCCATGGACCCCTTTCTAGTTTCCTTGTGTTTATATATACCACTCCCACAATAACCCACATATATAAAGGTTCTAAGTTATGGTCTGTGTATAAGAGGAAACATATTGTGTGTGTCTTTCTATACCTGTGCTACCTCAGATGACATAACCTTTCCCAGGTCTATCCATTTTCCATCAAATTTCATAATTTAATTTTTTAATGACTGGATAGAATCCCATTGTGTATATGCACTGCATTTTCATTATTTATTCGTCTCTTGAAGGACGTTGAAGGACGTCTAGGCTGATGCCATTGCCGTGGTATTGTGAAGCTCCCAGCAATAAGCAGGGCTGACCAATATTTCTGTAATAGGGTTTTGAGTCCTTTGAGTATATGCCTAGGAGTGGTATAACTGGTCATATGATAGTTCTATTTTTAGCTCTTTGAGAACATTCCCGTCTGATTTCCATAGTGACTACCCTGGTTTATGAGCCCATCAATGATGAATAAGGCTCCCTCTGTCCCCACTCCTTCTCCAACATTCACTACTATTTTAAATTTTTTTTTATTTTTGACAACTTCAATAATTACATACAATAAAACATGATAATTCACCACCCACACTTTCCCCTTCACAACTCCACTCTATCATATCCCCCTCCCCCTCTCAATCGGTCGCTCTTTTATTTTGATGTCATCATCTTTTCCTCCTATTATACTGGTCTTGTGTAGGTAGTGTCAGGCACTGTGAGGTCATGGATATCCAGGCCATTTTGTGTCTGGAAGACAGCATTGTAAGCAGTCCTACCCTTCCTTTGGCTCTTACATTCTTTCTGCCACCTCTTCTGCAATGGATCCTGAGCCTTGGAAGGTGTGATAGAGATATTGCAGTGCTGAGCACTCCTCTGTCACTTCTTCTCAGCACTATGGTGCCTTCTGAGTCATTCCAAGGTCACCACGGTCTGAAAAGAGAAAGGTCTCTAACAAAAAGTGAGAGTAGCATTAATATATGGGTATGAACATTAAGAGAAGTGCTTACTGGGCAATTTGGTGAGCATAGTATATACATTTAGCCAGACAGCAGCAGACGTTACAACCCTAGGGCTCATGACTACCCCCATCATAGATTTTCATTATCAGGGATGTATTCCCTTCCCATGGAGCAGGCCTCCAGTCAAATTGGAGAGCAGTCGGTTTCCTCCATAACAGACATGCCACTATTGCACCCGTTGCCTCATTTGGCCTGGCTGGCCAAACTTCATACTTAACACTTGCAGTGTCCACTGTTGTTTATCTCCACTGATGCTTCTTTTCTCCCTTCCTCCCTCCCTCCCCACCCCCTTTCTCTCCTGCATGAAGTGTAGATTTTTTCCAGCTTTCTGTCAGCTGGTCTACAGGGAAGAGGTTTTAAGCACAACTCCAGCTTGATTTCTCAGTGACCTTGCAGCCCAAGTATGTGGAGTCTTCAGCAATAGGGTCTTACCATCTATTCCTGGTGGGAAACCAAGGGCCTCAGCAATGGCCTGTAATGTTTTGGGCCATCAGTGACCTCCCAGGCTAACAACTCATTGGAAAGAATCCCATCCCTGTCACTGAAATTTTTCTACTAACAATCTATGGCTTCTGGACACTGCTATTTTTTTTGTTGTTGTTGTTGTTGTTTATGAAAGCTATTCTGGCTAAAATGAGATGGAATTTCAAAGTAGTTTTATTTTGCTTTCCCTTTATGGCTAAGTATGTTGAGCAATACCTGCTTATTTTCTAGTTTTCACTTGCATGTAAAAATAATCATTTAATCCTTTCGCCTTAAGGCAGCATCTGTCTTTTATTGTGAAATGAGTTTCTTGGGAACAACAAATAGATTGATTCTACCTTGTAATCCAACCAACTAGCCTGTGCCTCTTGAAGGTCCAGAGTTATTATTGACGATATGTGTTATTTCCTGCCACTGCATTGATTTTTGTCATGTTTGTGGTTTTCCTGTTCCAGTGTTACCCGCTATTCAATGATGGTTTATTCCTCCCTGTGACATCACGGAGTGGGCTTCTCTCTCTTTAGTCTGGAGAATTCCTTCAGATATCTTCTGCAGAGCTGGCTTAGTGGTCATGAATTTCCTGAGCCTATTTTTATTTCATTTTATTATTATTATTATTGATTTTTCGAGGTAGGGTCTCACTCTAGCTCAGGCTGACCTGGAATTCACTCTGTAGCCCCAGGGTGACCTTGAACTCATGGCGATCCTCCTACCTCTGCCTCACAAGTGCTGGGATTAAAGGCGTGTGCCACCACACCCGGCTTCATTTTATTTTTTAAAAAAATATTTTTATTTATTTATTTGCAAGAAAGAGTAAGAGCGGGGCGGGGGAAGCAAGGCATGCCAGGGTCTCTGCTACTGCAAAGGAGCTTCAGATGCATGTACCATGCTGTGCCTCTGGCTTTATGTGGGTACAGGGAAACTGAAACCAGATTATCATGCTTTGCAAGCAAGTGCCCTTAAACACTGATCTGTCTCCCCAGCCTTCATGCCTGATCTTTTATCGTGAAGAGTGTTCCTCTCTGTTTCAGTCATGATGAATGGCCTTGCTGGGTATACACGTCTGGGTTGGCCATTGTTGTCTTTCAGTATTTAAAATATATTGTGCTAAGCCATCCTGGCTTTTAAGGTTTCTGTTGGGAAATCTGCTCTTGTTCTGAGGGACCTGCCTTTATGCATAACTTGATGTTTCTCTTTCGCTACGTTCAGTATACTTTCTTTGTTCCGTATATTTAGTGGTTTAATTATGGTGTGACAGGAAACTCTTTTCTGCCCTCTCTGGTGGTGTTCTAAATGACTCCTATATCTGGATGGGCCTTCCTTTCTCTAGTTGGGGGGAAGTTTTCTGCTATGATTTCATTGGAACTATTGTTTATCCTTTTAGAACGTAGCTTTTCACCTTTATTCATTACCCTGACTCTTAACTTTGGTCTTTTCATAGTGTCCCCTGTATCTTGAAACTTACAATTTCTTCTTTTCTCTTTTTCTTTTAAATTGAATTCAACCTTCATACTGATTTCCATAGTGGCTGTACCAGTTTATACTCCCACCACTTATATAACTTTTTGAAAATTCTATTCAATTTTCTATTGAGAACTTTAATACATGAACATGCTGTTATTTGATCATGTTCCTTTTTCATGGTAGTGTTCCTCCCCTCCCCCCGCTTTTTCTGCCCTGTCCATCCTCCATGTCAAAATGTTTAGGAGGGCAGAAAAGTGCAGGTCTTGTGGAGTTTTGGTAACCATGGTTGTGTCATGAATATACCACTCAGTTCATACTGGGAGGAGAATGCCCCAGAGTATGCCTTCGTACCTTGTGGTTCTTACTTCTTTCTGCCCCTCTTCCTCAATGTCCCAGAGCCTTGGAATACTCAACGTCAATCTTTTTGAGTGTTGAGCTCTGGACAGCCTTTTTATTTTCAACATTAGTGAGTTTCAGGTCTTTTCAGTGTCTGCTGACATCTCCATAGAATTGATTCTATGACTAGCACTGAGAGCAGCACTCGTATTTATTCTGAGACTCTCTCTCTACAATGTTCCCTAAGCCCTGGTAGGTGTAATGAAATTGACTTGTCCGGTGTTAAGCACTGAGTTTTCCGTTCTTGCCATTTTGATGACTTTTGGGTCTCCCCAGTATTTGCAGCCATCTGTAAAGACAAGGTTCTCTGGCCATAAGTGGGGAAAGTATTAATCAAAGGGCATAATATTTAAAAGGCTTTTTGATGGGTATGACCTCTCAGTTTAACTTTAAAAATGGTGGAAACATAATTCTAGGGACTATGATCCTCAAAGCCATAGGCTTTTGACTCATTTCAGTATGAGGCATGAAATCTCTCCTGCTGAGTGGGCCTCATGACCAGTCAAAGACCAGTTGATTTCCCCCATGACTTCTGTGCCACTATTATACCCATGGGCACATCTTGCATGGCTTGTTGAGTTTTGTTTCTCTCACTCTTTTTTTTTTTTTTTTTTTTTTTTTGGCTTTTTGAGGTAGGGCCTCACTCTGGTCCGGGCTGACCTGGAATTAACTATGTAGTCTCAGGGTGGCCTTGAACTCACGTTGATCCTCCTACCTCTGCCTCCCAAGTGCTGGGATTAAAGGCGTATGCCACCATGCCCGGCTTACTGAGGTATTTTTTAGCTTGCAGGATTCACTGTGTGTTCACATTGTTGACGTCTTACCCCCCAGAAGCTCACTTACCACATTTCCAGCACTACGGCTGATATCTGGCAGGGAGATGGCTTCCACCTCAGATCCAGCTTAATACCTAACGACAAAAGCCTGTGACACCTTCAATAGGGTTTTACCATCTAGTTCTGATGGGTAACCAAGTGCTTTGACAATGTTCTGCATCGTTTCTGGAGAATATTTTCTCCCATTCCGTAAGTTATCTATGGACTCAGTTGAGGGTCTGCTTAGCTGTACAATGGATTTTTAGTTTCAGGAGAGCCCAGTGGTTGTGAATCTCACTCCTGGAATATTACAATCCTATTCAGAAAGTCTTTCCCTATACTTATATCTTGGAATGTTCTCCAGACGCCTTCCTGTAGCTGTTTTACCATTTCAGGTCTCATGTGGAGGTACTTAATCCATTAGTAGTTGATTTTTATGTTAAGAGTGACAGAAGGGAGTCTAGAATCTTTCTTCTATGTGTAATTTTCCAGTCAGAAATTTGTTGAAAATGGTATCTTTCCTCAAGTGTGTAAAAAGATGTAAAAAGATGAGGTGGCTGAAGTGTTTCAACTCATACCAGGATATTCTATTCTATTCTATTCTATTCTATTCTATTCTATTCTATTCTATTCTATTCTATTCTATTCTATTCTATTCTATTCTATTCTATTCTATTCTATTCTTCCTTCTTTCCTTCCTTCCTATTCTATCCTATTCCATTCCATTCCATTCTATTCTGTTCCATTATCTTGGTGTCTGTTTTGTGTCAGTACCATGCTGTTTTTTTATTACTCTGGCTTTATTATATATGTTTAAAATACCTATGATGATACTACCAGCAGTAGTTTTCTCTTTTTTATTTTTTGCTGAAGACATTTTTGGCCATCTGAGACATTTTGTGCTTCCATATGAATTTTAATATTTTTCTATTTCTTGTGAAGAATCGTTCTGGAATTTTGATTGGAATTGCATTAAGTTTGGATATTCTTTTTGGTAGGATGGCCTTTGCATGATACTAAGTGTTCCTGTCCATGAGCTTGGGAGAAGTTTCCGGCTTTCCATATCTCCTTCAATTTCTTTCTTCAGTGTTTTAATATTTTTATTATACAGGTCTTTCAGTTCCTTGGTTAGGGATGTTCCAAGATATTTACTATTTTGTGGTTACTGTAATTTGGAAGGTTTTATGATTTTTTTCTCAATACATTTATCATTGGTATATAAGAAGGCTACCAATTTTAGTGTGTTAATTTTACATCTTATTGAAAATATTTTTCAGTTCTGGGAGATTTTTTTTTATTTTTATTTATTTCTTTGAAAGCAACAGAGAGAAGGAGGCAGAGAGAGAGAGAGAGAGAGAGAGAGAAAGAGAGAATGGTGAGCCAGGGCCTCCAGCCACTGCAAATGAACTCCAGACACGTGCACCCTCTTATGCATCTGGCTAACGTGGGTCCTGGGGAATGGAGCCTTGAACCGGGGTCCTTAGGCTTCACAGGCAAGCGCTTAACCGCTAAGCCATCTCTCCAGCCCCAGTTCTGGAAGATTTTTGATGGAAGTTTATATTCAAGTAAGGCTATTTGACTTCTTCCTTTCTAATTTGTATCTTTTTTTTCTCTTGACATTTTTCTCTAGCTAAAACTTTGAGTACTATGTTAAATCAGCAGTGGGTATAGTGAACATCCATGCCTTATTCCAGAACTCACTGGGAATGCTTAAGGTTTTCCTTATTTAGTGTGATATTGGCTCTAGGTTTGTTATATGTAGCCTTTGTTATATTGAAATATGATTCCTCCATCCCTCATCTCTCCAATTTTTCATCATGAAGGGATACTGAATTTTGTTTAAGACCTTTTCTACATTTACTTAAATATCATATGAAATATGTGTGCATGTATGTATATGTATGTATGTGCGTGTGTGTATATATATATACATATGTATATATATATATGTATATATATATATACATATATATGTACACTGGGGAGATATATACATATATATATCTCCCCAGTGGTTTCAGTTCCTCTATAATAATAATATAGAATTCAGCAGTAAATCTGTCTGCGCCTTGAATTATTTCAGTTAGGGGATTCAAAATTACTATTTAAATCTCTTTAGTTGTTATAGCTTTACTTATATTTTTATCTCTTTTGGATTCAAGTTTGGAAGATCATATTTGTTAAGGTATTCACACATTTCTTCCAGAGAATAAAAATGATTCAGATGATTCAGTCAGCTCCTCATTGCTGAGACAAACATCCAACACAAAGAAGCTTATGGTTAATTTCAGACAACAAATTCCAGGGAATACCATCAGTGATGGAAGAATCTAACTCACTTGCATAGATCCAAGCAGAGGGATACCACCAATAGCCAGCACCGCAAAACTGTCAGAACTCCCAACAGTTCTCCACAAACCTTAGGGCTGGACTGCAAGATCTGGCCCCAGGGACACATCCCAGGTAGCAGGTGTGTGCCTTCTAGGGACTCAAGTTGCAATCTCAATTTTAATAAAACACCTGAGTGATACTTTCAAACTATCACATTCACACTACCACATTCCACCCCTGGCCTCCATAGACTCATGACCATCTCACAATGCAAACTGAATTCAGTCCAATTTCAAAGCCCTCCCTCCATAACCTTTACCAACTTTAAAGATAATTCCAAAGTTCAAAGTCTCATCTGAGAGTCAAGACTCTCTCATAACTGTAAGTCCTGTAAAATCAAAACAACTTCCACACTTCCAAGACACAACGGTACAGAGTAAACATTTTCCATTTTAAGAAAAGGCATAGCAAGGAGAGACTTGACCCACACAAAATTAATAACCAGTAGGCAAACATCAAACAGCTGCAGTTCAAGTTTGGCATCCATACCCAATGACAAAAGTCTCTGGATTTCCAATTCCAGCCCTCCAGCTGGGCTGGTCACAGCAGGGGTAAACAGTCAATGGCAAGCTACCAGTTCTTCATAGTAACCATTGCATGGTTCTGGTATATCCAAAACACCACTGTCCATCTGCACAGCTCTACGCAATGGCCTTATTTGGCTTCCAACACAGAGTTTATTTCGTCTCTGTTTTCCATTCTGCATCTAGCAGTGGCTTCTGGAACTTCATACAATGGTCTTCAGAGGGTCCTCACCTTGATTCACACTGCCAGTCCTGTGGCTCTTGGAATCATGTCCACTTCACGACCCACTTCCATGCATTTTTTTATGCTTTCAAAACCATTACTAGATGAGCAGCAATAAAGCCAATTTTGAAAATCCAGAGCAGGATAAACCTTGACCTTGAAGAGCAGCACATGCCTTCAGAATTCTTCCTTTAAGTCATGTCCTTATAAAAGAATTTGTATTCCTACTCATTTGGGCCTTTTCTGGGTAGATTTCACCCTCAGGCTTTTGTTTTGTTTTGTTTTTTCATTGTCTCAATGCAAAGCAGTTGGTCCACCCTTAATAGTGGTAATCTGCTTAACAACTGCAGTGTCAGTAAACTAAAACCAGTCTCTGTGTCTGTCATTTTAAACTTGCTTGATTTTTTTTTCTGTGATAAACTATACATCTTTCATATCTTTATGCTCCATATCTTCCACCAAGTGCACAAGTCCATTTGTTTTCCATTCAACCTTCGTTATCTCTCTGTTATTCTCTCTGTCTTTCTCTCTCCTTGAAAATAAATAAAACAAAAATATTAAAATAATTTCAACCTTCCTCACATTCTTAGGCTTGAGCAGAATGAAACCAGTATTTTTTGCCAGTATCCAAGTTCCAACAAGGTTCTCCACTTCCACTTTAAAAGTTCATAAGCCAGCCTGGAGAGATGGCTTAGCGGTTAAGCGCTTGCCTGTGAAGCCTAAGGACCCCGGTTCAAGGCTCGATTCCCCAGGACCCACGTTAGCCAGATGCACAAGGGGGCGCACGTGTCTGGAGTTCGTTTGCAGTGGCTGGAGGCCCTGGCGTGCCCATTCTCTCTATCTGCCTCTTTCTCTCTGTCTGTCACTCTCAAATAAATAAGCAAAAAATATTTTTAAAAAAAAGTTCATAAGCCATGCCTTTACAGTTCACAATGCTCTCTGCATTTAGCATTTTCAAACTCTCTCCAGAATAGCCCATAAAACTTTGCTTACCACACTGTGAGGCTTCTCCAGTTCCCAGCAGCAAGTCCTTCCACATTCTTGGCTTGGCTGAAGTGTGAGTAGTTTATGTCCTTGGGTCTCACTATCATGTGAATGAGAAAAGTGAATTCTCCAATGGAAAGTGAAGTCAGCACAGGCTAAATGGGATAAATCATTATTAATTTAGGGAGAATTTAATGGATGTAGTCCCTCGTTTAGCCCAAGATTTACTGGGAGCTTGATAGTGGTGAGCATAGTCTTTGTCTCCATAAGATTATGACCTGGTTCCCAGCTCCAGATATGGGTTCCTTTCCATTGAGCAGATCTTTTAGCCAATCAGAAAGCTATTAGTTACCCACCATGGCTGTGTGCCACCATTGCACTAGTGTCAGGGTGTTTGCTTTTAAGTAGCTTAGACCTCTGGTTGCTCATATAGTCGTTGGCCATTTTCCCCCAGTAGCTCATGTAGTGCTTTCCACCACTAGACAGGCTACCTGTCTGGGGTCTGGCTCTTTTCCGGATTCCAGCCAGGTCTCTCAGTGTCCCATGCCGGCAGCATATGGTGTCTTCAGCGGTCGGGTAAACGTACCATTTACCTCAGGTGGGTCATCAAGTGCTTTGACAGAGCCTGTCTTGTTTTGGGGACCTTGTAGGTCTCTCTGATCAGTAGCCCATTATGGGTGGTGACTGCGTTCTGTTGCTGGGAGTTACAGGCCAGAGACAGAAAAAAATAAAAATAAAAATTTAAGATTAGGCTTCATCTCACCCTCTCCAGAGCCTTTCTTTTCAGGAGCTCACCCCATGCTACTGTAGAGGGTTCAATCTTTCAGTATATCTACAAGGAAAAAGGTTTTTATGGTACCAGTTCATTTTGGGTTCAGTTTTGTCTTTTTCCTCTCTATAATTCCCATCCCTCCAAGCCCTTCTGTGTCTTTTGACTGGGTAGTTGAATCCATTGATATTCACAGGTGTTATTGAAAATTGTGAGTTAATTACCATCATGTTCATGATTTTGTGGAGTCTAGTGTTTTCTTGATCTTCATTTGCTTTAGTAACTGCTCTCTAGTTTTCATTATTGTTTTCGCCTCCTGTAGTCTCGTGAGTGTGTTTATTCTTCTCTTTGGTGTGGAGGTTCCATCCACTGTTCTCTGTTGGGCTGGCTTAGTGCCCATGTACTTTCACAGCTGGCCTTTGTCATGGAAAGTTTTTTTTTTCTCCTTCTATTATGAGGTATAATTTGCTGAGTATACTAGTTTGGGTTGGTAGCTGTTTTTTTTTTTTTTTTCTTCCCAGTATGTAAAATACTCCATTCCAAGCCCTTCTGGCTTTTAGTATTTCCATTGAAAATTCAGATGTCATTCTGATGGGCTTACGTTTATAAGTGACATGAACTTTCATTCTTGCAACTTTACGTATTCTTTCTTTGTTTTAGGTTTTAACTATAATAAGATGTGGGGAATTTCTTTTCTGGTCCTGAAATAAAAACACCTGTTCTACCTGGATGAACCTCTCATAAAATTTGAAATTTTGTTCATTGAAAATATTTTCTATTCCCTTGATTTGAACAACTTCTTATATGATGCCTGTGATTCAACTTTTCTTTTCTTTTCTGTCTTTCTTTCTTTTTTTCTTTTTCCTTTCTTTTTTTTTTTTTTGAGGTACAGTATCACTCTAGCCCCAGGCTGACCTAGAATTCACTATGTCATCTCAGGGTGGCCTCGAACTCACAGTGATCCTCCTACCTCTGCCTCCCGAGTGCTGGGATGAAAGGCGTGCGCCACCAAGCCCAGCTATGTTTGGTCTTTTTAAAGTGTTCCACATATGCTTTTTTGAACTTGTCATTGATTTTGGCCTTCCAATCTGTATCCTCAGACTTATCCTCTAATCTTGGTATTCTGTCCTCCATGTGATTTTATTCTATTAGCATGACTTTCCTGAAAGCTTTTAAATACTTCCAAGTTTTATGTCTGTTTAGTTTTTCAACAGCATCTCTATCTCTTTGTTGAATTTCATTTTCATGTCATGGTTTTTTCTTTCTCATTGTATTTATTTGTTTCTTCTTTGAATTCATTCAGGTGTGTGTTGAGTTATTTTAGTTGATTCCTTTGCATTTCAGCCTGTTGTTCATTAATGTCCTCTTTAAGTATATGTTTATCATGACTGTTTTTGGAATTCTTCGGAGTTTCCCCTAAGCAGCTCTCACGAGAGCCTTCAACCAGGGGACTGGGCAGTGTGGGTGGAGACCTCTTGACTTGATCTCTCATATTACACGTTTTTCATTACGGCTTGCCCATGTGGAAATCAACTCTCTATTTGGGTAGAATATTTTTGCTAGAATACTGATACCACTAAGGACACAGTGTGGGCTTGGGCCAGGGCTGCTCCAAACATAGACACTCTGGACCACAAACTCACTGGGCCTGGTCTTATTGGTTCTTCCAGCATCCTGTAGGTAGGTGTCTTGATTTGGGGACGAGGGGCACTTACATGTGAGAGGCTCGTTGGCAATAGGGGCTTCTGCCAGGACGATTGGTTCTTCTGGCTCCTGGGTGACCAATCAGTGTCTGAGGTGTGGGAGAGGCGCCAGTCCTGAGCTCACTGGGGGCAGAGGCCTGTGCAGCTCCTGGTGCTCCGGGATCCTAGGCTTATAACTCCTAATCAATTTACCCTTGTCCATCATGGAATGTTCCATTCCCCCCCCCCTTGTCCTCTTCTTGGTTCATTCTCTTGTTAAGGTTTTCCGCTGAGCTTTTTATTTGTCTTAATATAGCTTTCATTTCTAATTTTTTTGTTTTTCGAGGTAGGGTCTCACTCTAGCTCAGGCTGACCTGGAATTCACTATGGAGTCTCAGGGTGGCCTCGAACTCACGGCGATCCTCCTACCTCTGCCTCCCGAGTGTTGGGATTGAAGGCATGCACCACCATGCCTGGCTTTCATTTCTAATGTTTTAGTTTGGTTTTTCTCAGTATTTCTATCTTTCTACTGAATTTCTCCTTTGTCCTTCATATCTTTTATTTTCTTCCTTATTTTCATCAACTAATCTCTTATGTTCTCTGGGATTCATCCAGGAATTAATTCATGCCCCGGTCTCTCTAAACAGACTGATAAACTGTTCTTTTGAGTTCTGTTTCTGAGATTTCTTCAAGTCCAATCTCATTAGAGGCTATTGTTGAAGGATTAATTTGGGGGAGAATGTTGCTTTGGATTTTTTAGTCATGTTCCTTGTGTTCTTGCATTGAGACTCACAGATTTGCACATGAGTTGTTGGCCAATTTTATTTCTTTAAATATTATTTATTTTTAAGTCACTCTTACTCTTTTTTTTTTTTCAGAGCGAGTGATTACACTGTTCAAGATAAACTAGGTTGTTGTGAGTTCTCATTGTCATTTTCTTCTGTCACAGTAGTGTTCAGAGCAATGTTACTCCTTGTGTTTCACCAGTGTGATGAAGAAGCCACAGGCTCTCTGAGGCGCTGGAGCTCACTGGAGATGAAGGGCAGGCTTGAAGGGTCTCACAGAGCTCTGCTTCACCAGAGATCAAAGGTGGGATGAAGGCTCTCCCGTGGGCAGAGATGAAGGACAGCTTCCGTGGTACACGCCGCTCATCAGTGATGGAGAGTGGACAGTCTTCAGACTGTCATGTGCATCCATCGTGTAGGAGCTGAAGGAAGGTCCTGGGGCTCCCTGAAGACAAAGGTCAGGTCACAGGCTCTCAGGTGCACATGATTACCGAGATGAATGGTGGGCCCCAGGCTCTCAGGGGTACAGAGGTCTCTGGAGATGGAGGGCTCCCATTTTGTTAAAACTCTTAACGGCAATGTCTCAGAAGGATGCAGCTTCTCCAAATTTATATTTATAAGAAGCTACCTAAAATTAAAAAGAACCAAGAAATGTATAATTTGTGCATTGACTAAGACACAAATTCAGCACCGATATTGATCATAAGACCTTAACTGAAGTTTTGCTTAAAGGCAATCCCATTTTTAGAGACAAATATGTAATACATTATAATTATCTGTGAATTTTATGTTTGGTGCAATATGAATAGCATTGCATATTTACCATACAGTCATTGTCGTTTCCACTTGATTGCTCATCTAAATAGCACTAGTTCATCGGCAGAACACTCAGCCATGTTTGATGGTTAAATGATCTTTAGTAAACTACCTACTTCCATCATACACTATAGGCTGCAATCATTTTTCTTTTCTTTTTCTAATTGTGATAAAGGTATAGTTTTGATTTTTTTGTTTGTTTATTTTTATTTATTTGAGAGCGACAGAGAGAGAGAGAGAGAAAGAGGCAGAGAGCGAGAGAGAGAATGGGCACGCCAGGGCCTCCAGCCACTGCAAACGAACTCCAGACGCGTGCGCTCCCTTGTGCATCTGGCTAACGTGGGTCCTGGGGAATCAAGCCTTGAACTGGGGTCCTTAGGTTTCACAGGCAAGCGCTTAACCACTAAGCCATCTCTCCAGCCCAAGGTATAGTTTTGAAAGTAGAAGAAATGAAGTGAGTTTTTATTTGATTGTTTTTTTAGCTTGCTTTACAACTTTTAAAGAGTGAGAAGGTAATGAGCTTCCATCGATGCTTTTCTTTTCTTTTTTTTTAAGCCCTGAAAGTGTTGAGAAACCCTCTTCCAACATGCATGTTCTCTCGAATTCGGTGCTCCGCCTTGATCTCCCAAAAACCTTTGAAGACCTGATCCTCTTCACTGGCTTCCAGGCTCACAGTGTGCAGTGCTTTCTGAATTTTCCTCACCCTGATCCGTGGCAATTCCATTTGCCTTCCCTCTTGGACATTGTATGTGTCTGCAGAATATAATACTTGGAATCACATGGCCTTCTCTCTCTCTCTCTTTCTCTCTCTCTCTCATCAAGGGCAGCCAGCTTGTGTCTCCACAGAAGAATGAATAAATTTGGAGGTAAGGAATGAATAAAAGCTGGGTGTTGTCGTGCATACCTGTAATCCCAGCACTCAAGAGGGTAAAATGAAAGGATCATAATTTTGGGGACAGCTCGGGCTACATAATGAAACCCTTTAAACAAACAAAAACAATGTAAATCGAGCTGCCCATGGTGGCACAGGCCTTTAATCCCAGCACTCGGGAGGCAGAGGTAGGAGGATCGCCATGAATTCAAGACCAGTCTGAGACTACGTAGCGAATCCCAGGTCAGCCTGGGCTAGAACAAGACCCTACCTCAAAAAAAAAAAAAAAAAAAGGAAAAAGTAAATTACGAGGCTTTGGAAAGGTTTCAGATCCAATTGCATAGACACTTGAATGACGTAGAAGAACACAGAAGATTGTGGGAAGAAGGTATCACCATTCATATGTTATCTATAATCATAAGAATTCCCGAGGCTTGCTGTTGGATGGGAGGTTGGACATCATCTGGCCCCATATTCACTTATAGGTGAGAAGTCAGTGGCACAGAGGGAGGAAATGACTTCTATAGAAAGGCACATTTAAGTATCAGCCAGTCGCAGAACTCAATCCAGATCTTCTGAAGCCGAGATGTTTGCTCACGGGTAGGGGCACTCATTCCCCTAGTAACAGGGATCCAGGCACCCCTTTAAAAAGCCGAAGAGCTGCCCCCTGGCTCTGTCCTTCCAAAGGTTTCTCTTTTGCCCAGAGGCAACCTGCATCCAATGACTGACAGATAGAAAGGTCAGGAAGGCTGGCCTTGCCCTCCATTTGTGTCCTTGAAGGCTCTAATTCCAGAGCTCTGCCTGTGTGGTTTGTTCACTCTGTCGCTTCCAGTTTACAGTTCAGCCTCTGGCTCTGCCCAGCGGAGCGCCCCTCCTCTTAGGCCAAGCTCTGTCTCAGAGATCGTTTCTTGGAGAACCTTCCAAGGAAGATCGCTTCACAGGCTGTCTCCCAGAAGACATGGACAGAGAGATGGGGTCGTGTGTTGGTTCTGGTGAAGGGTAACCTTTGGTTCTAGCCACCCTCCCCGCTTCTTCTCTGGAGCTCTCTTCTCCTTCAACGTTCTTCTCCAGTTCCTGACAGTTGTGGATTTCCTGGCCCTGGTCAGCTAAGTCCTCCTTTTCAATCTTTCTGGAGCCTTCCTCAGAAAGTGTTGCTAGTTTGTTCCCGGCACCCCCTCTGTGCATTTTATCCATGCTTTTCGCCATTGCTGACCAGCAAGTGACCTGCCTCTCTGTCCTCTCCTCCACTTAAGCCCTTCTCTCCATCTGAACAGACGGTGATCGGCTGTGAGCGACTGGCATTGCGTGTATATGTGGATATGACCTAGAGGTCTGTAGTACAAACCTGCAGGATAATGGAATGGGATTTTGTTTTTAAGTTGTCTAACTTGAAATGTTCCCTCCGATGACTACCTGCATCTTGAAGCTCTTTTCAACGTGTGCCGTCTCTCTCTCTCTTTTTTTTTTTTTTTTTGGTTTTTCGAGGTAGGGTCTCACTCTAGCCCAGGCTGACCTGGAATTCACTATGGAGTCTCAGGGTGGCCTCGAACTCACGGCAATCCTCCTACCTCTGCCTCCCGAGTTCTGGGATTAAAGACGTGTGCCACCACGCCCAGCAACGTGTGCCGTCTCTTCTTCCTTCCCTCTTCTCCCTGGTGCTGTCCCTCATCCAGAAAGCTATCTTCCTTAAACTCTGCTGCTGTCCAAGCCTCACCGCCTCAACTTCTCAGATATTAGGTGCACATTAAATACATGTTCAGGGAAGCTTATTCAATGCATTTTGAGGAGGCAAAAATTCGAGTTTATAATGATTCCTCACCATTTAGCACCACAGACATTCAACAAACGTTCCTCGCCGTGCCCTGGGTGGGAGGGCATCATGCCCTGTGTTCCGCGCCATGCCCTGGATATGAGGGCATCATGTCCTGAGTTCAGCCCCATGCCCCGGGTGTGAGGTCATCATGCCCTGTGTTCTGCACCATACCCTGTGTTTGAGGGCATCATCCTGCTAGATTCCAGCCCTGCTTCATGTATGACCAAGATGACCTTAGGCTCTCCCCTTGTGTAGGCCTCAGTTTCCTCATCAGTAAAGTGCTAGTGAGGCTGGAGAGATGGCTTAGCGGTTAAGGCGCTTGCCTGTGAACCCTAAGGACCCAGGTTTGATTCCCCAGAACCCACGTAAGCCAGGTGCACAAGGTGACGCATGCATCTGGAGTTCATTTGCAGTGGCTGGAGGCCCTGGCGTGCCCATTCTCTCCCCCCCCCCCTCTCCCTCTTTTCTCATAAGTAAACAAATAAATATAAAACATTAAAAAATAAAGTGATGGCACTTTAACGTGGCATCAAACATTCTTTCCTAGAATGCTTTATGATTCCCTGGGATCTCTGATGATTTAATTAAAAATCATTGGCGCCCAACGGGCCATGGTGACACACGCCTTTAATTCTAGCACTTGGGAGGCAGAAGTAGGAGGATCACCAAGAGTTTGAGGCCACTCTGAGACTACATAGTGAATTCCAGGTCAGCCTGAGCTACAGTGAGACCCTACTTCAAAAAACCAAAAAAATAAAAATAAAAATAAATAAATAAATAATAAAATCACTGGCACCCACTCCACCCACCCTGTGAGTGGCCACATAAGTCTCTTTTGTGAGCAGAAACCAGATGTGAGGCAATCTCCTGCCCAAGAATAACTTGGCCTTGGTGCAAAATTGTAATCTTTTCAGAAGCAGAAGAAAAGAAAATGCTATTCATAATAGTACATCAGTTTCTGACCCCAGGGCTGTGTCCAAGCTTTCTGTACGGCTGTTGTTGATGCAACCCAGGCCTTGGCTTCAGAGTTCAGGGGAGGGAGAGGAGAGATAGGCCAGCATTCTCATCTAAATATTTCTTTTTTTTAAAAAAAACTTAATTTTATTATATTTGTTTGAGAGAAAGAAAGAGAGAGAAAGAGAATGGGCAGCCAGGGCCTTCAGCCACTGCAAACGAACTCCAGACATATGCACCACCTTGTGCATCTGGCTAACGTGGGTCCTGGGGAATTGAGCCTCGAACAGGGGTCCTTAGGCTTCAGGCAAGCGCCTTAATCACTAAGCCATCTCTCCAGCCCATAAACTTGTGTGTTTTTTTTCAGCTATTAGCATAGAGTGAATTTTTTTTCCCTTGGGGAGATGCAAGCACATGTCTATTCACCCCACATAGAACACAGATGGAAGACCAAAGTGCGATTACATTGAAACCAGACGCGGTGAGCAAATGAATTTAACGGGGTCATTTACAGAGCAAGGTGAGGTGAGGGGCATCTTACAGGAACGTGGAGCTCCCCAAAGCAGCCATGCCACCAGGAAGTCTCCTCCCAGCACTTCTCTCAGGCTATGGGTCTCCCCATGACGCCCCCAAGGAGCTCACTGTTTCAGGCTTCTCTCCCCCCCCCCCACCGTTGCATTTAGCTTTGTGTCACTGGGACAAACATCCAAGCGCAACAGCTGACGGGAGGAAAGGGTTTATTTCAAGCTTTCAGATTCCAGGGAAGCATCAGCATGGCCAAGGAACCTGGCTCACTTCAGCACACGTAGCAGAGAGGCAGGACCAACAGCCAGAACTGAAGCCAGAGCTCTCCATACCGCTTAGGGCTGGCCTCAAGAGGACTCAAGATCTGCCCCCAGCAGGGCTCTGCCTCCTGGAGACTGATGTGGGAAGCTTAATCTTAATCAAAACAAAACATACCCAATGCCCTTCTCTCCACCGCAGGGGTGAGGGCTTAATTTACAGAGCATTGGGACCCCAGTGAGGCTCATTGTCTCTGATCTTTTACCTTCTATGTACTCTATTTCCCTCAGAGGCCGTGAGACCTTGTGCATCATTGCATTATTACATGAGGCTGGCACAGGGGTTGCGAGTTCATGTGTGTGTGTGGGGGGGGGGTGAAGACCCTCCCATACCCCTCTTTCCACAGGGAAATATCAACAGGCCCAATATGTGGAGTCTCTGGTGAGTTTTCCCAGCTGCTTGAGATGAAGCTATCAATGGTTTTTTTTTTTTACTGCTTTCAACGCAGAGGATTTTACCATACGACATTAGGAGCCCCAGTGCTATCTGGGTTCACTTTGTAGAGCCATTCCCCCAAGCACACTGTAGAGGCTACCTTTCTGACCTCACTGGTCCTCTCCTCTGTGTGAGCACCTGGTGCCTCTTACTCTTCATCTTACTGGATCGGGAGATTTCCCATGACCTTATTCAACCTTAGTGAGCTCCCTGAAGGTACTGTCTCCACACACACTCATGCTAGGGTTTAGAGATTCTATCTAGGAATTTAGGAGAACATATTTCAACCCATAATACTCTTCAAGTCTGGCTTTTGGAATGAAATGCCCAGCCTTAGATGAGATTATTTTCCTCTTCTATGTGCCAAGTTGAAGTCTCAGATTATTTCTCTGGTGTGGTTTCTAACACCCATCTCAACTTTCCCTCTGGTCCTAGTGACCCAAGGATCTATCCAAATTTCACCTGGCTGATCCAAACCATTTACAGTTATGAAACACCCGGATTTTTTTTTTCTCATCTCAGTTCAAACAAAGCCCAGGACAACCCGATACCCTGCCACTGTTAAGTAGCAAAAATATTCATTATAAAGTGTCTTATATCTTTACATTTTTATCTAGTTACTCAAACAAATCCTAACCACACACATACCCCCACCAAAGCCAAACTGCTCAGCAACGCAAGTATTTGTGGTAAAGTCTATTAAATCATTACTTTTCTCTGGTCTAAAGTAGAACCCTATTCCATTTCCCAAAGCACAAATTCTGTTCAAGTATTTTCATATCGGTGTTTGTTTTCACTTCATAGCTCCCCCAACTCTTTTTCTGTTTTTCCAACTTCCAGAAAATGCTGGACCTGAGTCAGCCTCTCTGGGTACTCTGCCTTCTCTCCTCTCTCTCTCTCTCTCTCTCTCTCTCTCTCTCTCTCTCTCTCTCTCTGTCTCTCTCTCTCTCTCATTTTATTTGGGAAGAATTAGAATCATGATATGTTTTCTCATGCACGGATATAATGTAGCTCTCTATTTATGTTTCCCCTCCTGTGCTATCAGTCATTTTGCTGTTTCTCTTGTTATAGGTCTGTGTGTTTATTATTTTTATTTTTATTTTGAGAGAGATGGGGGGGGAGTGCCAGGACCTTTAGCCACTGTGAAAGACCTCCAGATGTGTCCCCCCCCCTTGTGGTGCATGCGTGACATTGCGTGCTTGCGTTGCTACATCTGGCTACGTGGGACTTGGAGATTCAAACATGAGTTCTCAGGCTTTGTAGCCAAGTGCTTTAACCGCTAAGCCATCTATCCAGACTTTCTTGTATATTTTTATTGACCTCTAGTTTTTTAAGGGTTTTTAATTTTCATTTTAATGAGAATCATTTTTGGATTCGTTATGAGCTTATGTAAAACGCTGCTGACCTTTAAAGACATTTTCCTGATTGGTTATTGCCACTGTGGTAATTCCTTGATTTCCTTGAGTATATAAATTATGGACTGGCCTTGAAATGCTCCTGCCTCAAACTTCCAGTCCTAACAGCTGGGATGACAGATGTGTGTTACCACACCCAGCAGTTCTTTCTTCCCAATTCTCTCTTTATTGTTTTAAGTGAAGCAACAATAGACTTATTGAAAGCAAAATGGCACTCAGAAGGCACCATAGTGCTGAGAAGAAGTGACAGAGGAGTGCTCAGCCCTGAAACATCTCTATCACACCTTCCAAGGCTTAGAGTCCATTGCAGAAGAGGTGGTGGAAAGAATGTAAGAGCCAAAGGAAGGGTAGGACTGCTTACAATACACTCTTCCAGACACAAAATGGCCTGGATATTCATGACCTTGCAGTGCCTGACACTACATACACAAGACCACCATAATAGGAGGAAAAAATGATGACATCAAAAATAAAAGAGATGGGCTGGAGGGATGGTTTAGCAGTTAAGGCACTTGCCTGCAAAACCAAAGGACCCAGGGTCAATTCCCCAGGACCCACGTTAGCCAGTTGCACAAGGGGGCACATGTGTTTGGAATTCCTTTGCAGTGGCTGGAGGCCCTGGCGCACCCATTCTCTCTCTCTCCCTCTCTCTCTCTGTCAAATAAATAAATAAAAATTAAAAAAAACTTTTAAAAAATAATAAAAGAGAGACTGATTGAGAGGGGGAGGGGATACGATGGAGAATGGAGAGTTGTGAAGGGGAATGTGAGAAAGAGCGAATTACCATGGTTTATTGTCTATAATTGTGGAAGTTATCAATAAAAAATAAAAGTTTAAAACAGAGCAAAATGGTAGTAAAGGTTCAAGGACCCAACCAAAAGGACAGTGCTCTGGTCCCTCAAGTGGAGAGCACTTAAGGGCCTTCGCCCCATTCTCCTGTCCTGTGACCTCCGCAGTGTCCAGGACTGCTAAGAGACTCTGCTGAAGGAGGAGACGCCCTTTCAAACCCCAGCAGGCTTTCTCCTGGGTGTTACCACACTGGTCAAAGGGGAAGTGAATCCGCAGTTGCTGATCAGGAAAATGGTTCACTTTAAGTGTTGGGTCGATATGCCGTCTAACATGTTCAATGCTCTACATTTGGGGAACATTTTTCTAGAAAGTGGGATCTATTTAAGAATATTTTGCGCAAACACGTAGCATAATCAAAGCGATCGAGCCTGGCTTACATCCTTTCCTTTTCTGACCCTACAAAGTAGAGGTCACTGAGGCTTGTGGATTTCTGAAGACTTCCTTGATTCTCAGATACCATCTCTGTCCGTGTGACACGCTGCCCTTGACTCGTCAGCCTTAGCACAAACTCCCTGATGTCCCCGGCTCTACGCTCTTTCCTTGATGAAATCCTCCATGTGTTCCCAAGGTTCAAGAGCAATTGGAGGCATCCCGGCACACGCCAGGAAGCACTTTTGAGACCTCACATCTGAAAACCATGAGCACCCAGCCCCCTTGGCCCAGACCTGCTGTGAGCTGGACTTGGGTGAGCCGTCACCTGCCGCTCATTAGCACTATCACTGCCTCTGGTTCTGACTTTTCTCTCTTCTGGATGACTCCTGGGAAATCAGCTGAGACCCCCCACCCCCGTGTCCAGGTGCAACCTTGCACGCCAGCCTCACTCTGATGCTAGTGTCACGTATGTGGCCATGTTACCGTCCCCGTGCCTCATGTCGCCCTTCCAGATACGACCCGACCCACAACTGGATTACATGGCCGTGGGGTCCACTACTGGTCTCCTTTTCCTCCACTGCTAAACTATCACAGGACTGTCCTCTGTCGAGAAATCTTGTGGCTTCCCACTGCCTGTAGGAGAAGCCTGTGCCCCTTGCATACTGTGCACGACCCAACCCTGCCTCACTGGCCAAAACTACACTCTCCTTGCCACGCTGTCAACTGCCATTCTCCTGAACGCCAAGTTCTCTCCTGCCTCTGTTTCGGTGCTTGCTGTTCCCTTCCTATTGTAGGAAACTTTCTTCCTCTTTCATCATCTTTTTTATTTTTTTTTTATTTTCGTAGTCAGTGAATACCGTCAATTTGGTACCATTGTTAGCCTCCTCCCTGTCCTCCCCCCTCCACAGGGGCCCTCCTTGTTGGGATATATGGCTCGTGTATTGTGGGGTCAGCCTTTAGTTTTGGGTAGGAGGAAATGTCTCTGTGTATCATGACCCAGTGTGTGGCTCTGACATTCTTTCCGTCCCCTCTTCCGCAAAATTTCCCTGAGCCATGTTGGGTTCGTTTTAGGGCTGAGATCTTGGGAGCCTCTGTGTCTCTGGATATCTGGTTTGGTAGGGGTTGATTCTTCTCTGTGTTAATCTCCTGCACTGTTGTGCTGGTTCCTGATTTGCCAAGAAAACAGCATTCTTGCATCTTTCCCCAATTATTCTTAGTTTCAGCTGGGGCTCTTTTGAGATATGATGGGCTGGTTTTCTCCTTGGGATCTGCATCTGTCTGAAAAAGAAAAGCTGATTCTCCAACGGAGAGTAAAGTTAGCACGGAGTAAATGTGATAACCATTATTTTTTAGAGAGAGTTTAATAGAGAGCAGGCTCATTTTTGGATATGGTTCTGACTTGTTTCCCAGCTCCAGCTATGGGTCCCATTCCACTGAGCAGATCAGTTAGCCAAAACGAGAGCAGTTGGTTTCCCACCATGGCTGTGCACCACTATTGCACTTGTATGAGCATCATGTCAGGTTGTTTGCTGCTAAGCAGGTTAGACCATGTGTTGCTTGGTCAGATATTGGTCTCTATCCCCAGTCGCTCATGTAGCACCTTCTAGCACTAGACACACTGTCTGGGGACTGACTCCCTTCCAGCTTCCAGCCATGTCGCTCCATGATACATACCAACAGTGTACGGTGTCTTCAGCAGTAGGGTCTTACCACTAACCTGTGGTGGGTCCTCAAGTGCTCTGACACAAATCTTGTAGGTCTCTGTGATCAAAAGCTCATTGTGGATGATTACCACCTGCTTGTACCGGGAGTTACAGGTCAGCACCCAAGAAGAGAAGGAAGAACAGGGTAAGTGATATTGAGAGAGAAGCAGAAATAGGAGGAGATAACTGTACCCTCTCCAGGGCCTTATGAATCCGGTGTTCCCTCTAAGGGCCTGGTGGAGGTTCAACCATTTGCTCTTTTAGGTTGTAGAGTTTTATGGTACCATTGCCTTTTGGGTCCAGTTTTGTGTCCCCCCTCTTCCCTTATGCTCCCCTCCTTCCCCACCCTCCCTATTGTCCGGTCCTCAAGATGCTTGCTAGGTATCTTTCATCATCTTTTAAGCTGCCATTTATCCTCTGAAACGCCAGCTCTTCTGAACTTTCCCTACTTCGCCTGGGAAGCTACTGATTCCTTCTTTTATGTTTCAACAGCGGGGTGTTTACACTCACGTTATTGTCTTACATTTCCTTTTGGCTAGCATACTGGTTTTCAAGTCTGTCTGTTCACACTGGCGTAGGTTTCCCCCCTTAGTTTGTTTTTTTTTTTCTTTTCCCAAAAGTCAGTTTACTGACAGGGACTTAATATGTGCTGAAAGAGATTTTAGTAACACGAGCCAGATTCGGGAAGATGGATCTGGTGGTTATATGCAGTGAGGTCACAAGGAAGGATCGAACAGACAGAAGGTATCTGTCTGAGGCAATTGCTGTGGCCAATCCCAGCACTCGGGAGGCAGAGGTAGGAGGATCGCCGTGAGTTCGAGGCCACCCTGAGACTCCATAGTGAATTCCAGGTCAGCCTGGGTTAGAGTGAGACCCTACCTCGAAAAACAAAACAAACAAAAATTTAGAAAAGTCAAAGAGAATGTGAGACCCCAGAATGGAATGGGCCACGATGATTTCAGATATGAGCAGTGTGAGAAGAGAGACACTTAAGCCGGCTATTATGGCTTTTCCAGTGCAGGTGCAAGGGGAATAGTGGACTATTAACAGAAACAGGGGAGTCAACAGGGGGAAACGGCCTTGAGGGACAGCCATGTTGGGTTTGTCATCCCCTAGGGACCTGCAAGTGCTAAGTCCCCTGGCGTGTGGCAGTGACGGGCCCGGTGCTGGGGAGTTGGAGACGCGTTACAAGACAGGAGGGAGGGGGCGGTGCAGATTCTGCTGAGCAGCAAAACAAACACAATAAGGGTGCAGAACGAGGAGGAGAAAGAGGCCAAAATGAGGGGCCCACCAGCTCAGTCTCGCCCCCCGAGGCGAAGTTCAAGGAGTTAAAAGCTCAGCAATATCGAATTCGAAGTTGGAAACAGGGCTTAAGGAAGAGGCCCCTGGACTTGGCTAGGGGAAGGCCTTGGTGACCTTCAAGAAGGCCATTTCTGAGCAAGGGAGGGGGCGGGGGCACTGCCGGATGTGAGGAGAGGGTGGGCGGGAGGAAGCAGAGGGGGCAGGTGCTGCCCTTTCTCTGGGGAATTTGGCATGTGAGGGTGAAGGGCAGCTTGCTAGCGAGGTGGCAAGGGGCTGTGCCCTGCTGCATTACAGCGAGGGAGGGGGGGTCGCTCTGGGCCCTCCCTCCACTTCCAGACTCCAAACTGATTGCCAAGCCAGGTTGGCATCAAGCTCTCAACTGTGTCCCGATGTCCTTTCTTCTTTTCTATTCTGGTGGCCATCACCCCTTGCCTTGTCCAGAGAGCAAAGCCGCAGACTTTTTTTTTTTAATTTTTTTTGTTCATTTTTATTTATTTATTTGAGAGTGACAGAGAGAAGAAGAGGCAGATAGAGAGAAAGAGAGAGAATGGGCGCGCCAGGGCTTCCAGCCACTGCAAACGAACTCCAGACGCGTGCGCCCCCTGTGCATCTGGCTAACGTGGGTCCTGGGGAGTCGAGCCTTGAACCGGGGTCCTTAGGCTTCATAGGCAAGCGCTTAACCGCTAAGCCATCTCTCCAGCCCAGCCGCAGACTTTTTGTCTCCATTTCTTCTCTACACTGTTTCATCCACGCTGGGGGAGGGGGTGGGGGAACAAACACTGCTAATTTATCTCTTCCGGGGTCAAAGGTGGCCGTGTGCTCTGTCTAACTACACAGGATCTCCCACGCACAGACCTTCACCCTCTTTCAGATTCTCTCCCACGGCTCACCCCATCCCACATTTCACTGTACCCCATCTCCCAGTGCTTGTATGGGTGCTGGCTTTCCTAGCCCTGCCTCTTCCTCCCTCCCGCCTTCTTCACCCGAAGCCCCCATGGCTGGGTGACTCGCACTTTAAAGACCCTCTCTGCTCTCTGATTGCCAACGGTTCTCACCGACTTTCTTGTCCACTCGTCTCCCAGAAGGCACCCCTTTGACAAGACTTATTCCTCCGTCTCTTCGCCAGAACAGACCTTTCCTCGGGATATCAGTCGGGCCACACGCAGGGACATGCTGAGAAAACTGCTTCCTTTAGCTAGAAGTTAGGTTCTGGGGCTGGAGAGATGGTTCAGTGGTTAAGCGCTTGCCTGTGAAGCCTAAGGACCCCGGTTCGAGGCTCGATTCCCCAGGACCCACGTTAGCCAGATGCACAAGGGGGCGCACGCGTCTGGAGTTCGTTTGCAGTGGCTGGAGGCCCTGGCACGCCCATTTCTCTCTCTCTCTCTTTCTCTCTCTCTCTGCCTCTTTCTCTCTGTCTGTCACTCTCAAATAAATAAAAATAAACAAAAAAATTTTTTTGAAAAGAAGTTATGTTCTCTGTGCCTCTGATGTGCAAGACAGAGCAAGCCTGAGCCCTCCGACCACGCGGAGCTCCTGGCTTCTCCACACCCTTGTTGCTTTAAAACTCCGTGACATGCGTGCATAATGGATAAGTAGGACTTACTATATTCCTATTCCGTACATAAAGAAAGCATATGCCCCACATATATATGTATTCATGTATATATGTACATATATATGAGTTGTTAGTACGTCTTACACATACACAATCCCTACACACACACACAATAATAACCACTGCCTTCCCATTGTGAGCTCTTCAAGGGGAGACTTGTGTTTTACCTAACTGTACCCTCTTCAGCCTGCGTCCTGAACACTTAGAAAACCTGAATTTCAAGGAAGGTGATCCTCCCACCCCAGAATTAGCCAAGAAAGTGTAGACACGGGCCGGGCAGGCGGTGATGCTGAGATGGAGCCTTCCTTCGCCCAGACAGAGCGGCTCCACGGTGGGTGGGTGGGTGGCAGGTCCTCCCTGTCCTCCGAAGCCAGACAGACACTGCATTGTCAGGGCCCTCCAGCAGGGGCTGGGGGCTGAGGGCGCCGTCAGTGCCACACAGGTTAACGCCTGGCGGGTGTTTAATCCCGCACCTTATCGGAGGCTGCCTCGGAGGGTCCTCTAATTGTCGCGCGTGTGGCTGGATTTCATTCCCACAAGATCGGACAGCAATGAATGGTGACTGTGTATCCCACTGTGTGCCAGGCGCTATGTTAAACTCCCAAGAGCCCCATGTGGCTGGTTTTGCCCTCTCAATTCTGTTCTCAGGCAGGGAATTGGATTTTTTTATTTTTTTTTGTTGTTATTTTTATTTATTTATTTGAGGGCAATAGACAGAAAGAGGCAGATAGAGAGAGAGAGAGTGAATGGGCGCACCAGGGCCTCCAGCCACTGCAAACGAACTCCAGACGTGTGCGCCCCCTTGTGCATCTGGCTAACATGGGTCCTGGGGAATCGAGCCTCGAACCCGGGGTCCTTAGGCTTCACAGGCAAGCGCTTAACCGCTGAAGTTCATGTGTCTAGGTACGACAGAGTCAGAGCTGGGACCAAGATGATGCCAAGCTCATTCCTGCTGGGTTTATGAGTTCCTCGAGGCAGGGCGTCACTTCCTTAGTCCCACTGTGTTGTCAGCCTTTGCTCCCGTGGGGCCTCAGCACTCCTTGGGACCCAGCTCGTAGCTCATACACACTTTGAATTAGACGGGAGATGAACGCACCCCCTTGCTGTTGAGTGCAGAGGACGGAAAGGCGCCCTTCTCTTGTTCCCGCCGACACCCTCCGTGCCAAGCTGGGCCCCCTGGCAGGTGCCAGGGCAGAGCTATAAATACCTGCCCCATTGTTCTCCCTGTCAGTGTCAAACAACATAGGCTGATGAATAAATGAGAGATGCCATCCACACAAAGCCAGGCCCTGCCTTGGGCTGTGCCTGGCTAATTCCAGCTTTTCTGTGGTCTGTATGTTTACCAGAAGCTCAGCCACACAAGACTCAGCCCAGTGCCTTGACCAGGAGGGGAGGATTGTCCTCAACGTGAACACCATCAAGCAGCCCACCGCTGTCGGGCTTGGATGGACGCCGCTCAGGTTGTCCTCCGTCTCGGAAACAGCCCGTGGCATCTCTCAGCAGCGAGATGCGCATGGAGGAGCGTTTGTTTATCTCTGGGTCGAGGTGCACACCCCTCCGATAAAGCAGGACTTAAGTTGTCACTGGGTAGTCTGAACAACCTAATGAGGCAGCCAGGGAGGGAATGCGCTCTAGACTTTCCCTCTCCCCAGAGCACTGAAGACTCACAGAGAGAAAGAGACTTACCTAAGTACATCCAGGCATCCAGCAAGTGAGGGGATGAACTTGGACCTAACGCTAAGTCTCGTGGCTGCCGTTCCAGGGCTGGTGTGTTGTTTTTTTGGCGGGGGGGGGGGGGGGGGTTCTAGGTAGGGTCTCACTCTAGCCCATGCTGACCTGGAATTCACTATGGAGTCTCAGGGTGGCCTCGAACTCATGGCGATCCTCCTACCTCTGCCTCCCGAGTGCTGGGATTAAAGGCGTGCGCCACCACACCCGGCTTGGTGTTTTTATTTTTTATGCCATCTTTCTCGGCAAAAGTCTTGGAATACATCAGTAAGATGTGCCCCATCCTGAGCAAGCTCCTTGTCTGTTTTGTTTCTCTCCCATCTCCCCAGGTGGTCAGAGACTACAACCGGACCGTGTCTAGGCAAAGCAATCCTCTTAACATCACCGTACAAACTATGCAGAAGGAGTTCCTTTCTAGAAAGGGAGGAATGTCCATACTTCTGGTAAAAATCGCCCAGGGTGGGGCTGGAGAGATGGCTTAGCAGTTAGGCGCTTGCCTGTGTAGCCTAAGGACCCCCGGTTCGAGGCTCGATTCCCCAGGACCCACGTTAGCCAGATGCACAAGGGGGCGCACGCGTCTGGAGTTGCTTTGCAGTGGCTGGAGGCCCTGGCGTGCCCATTCTCTCTCTCTCTCTCTGCCTCTTTCTCTCTGTCTGTTGCTCTCAAATAAATAAATAAAAACTAAAAATTAAAAAAAATTCGCCCAGGGTTTGACCAATGTCTGAGTGGCTTGGAGCAACGTAGCTATCATGTAAGCCACCCAAAGTTCTGGAGCCGCGGAGAGAAGCTCAGGTCTCAGCGCAGTACCGAGCTAAGTGAGAACCGTCCATAAACTTCTGGTCGAACGCAAATATCCCCACTTTGCATATATTTCTAAGGCCATGAAACCAGTATTAAAATAATCTTCAAATGCTGGCTATACAGCTCAAGTGGGAAGCACTTGCTCAGCATGCATGAGAACCTAGACTCAAACCCTTCAGACTACAAAAAAAACAAACAAGAAATCGAGGATGAGTTTTGAAATTCTCATTTGTACTTGGAAAATTGGTACTTGGAGCTAAGGAAGGCACCTGACCCGGCTCTTCCCTCTGTGAGATTCCAATATAAGAGTCAGTATGGAAGCCCAACCCACAGGAATGCATCCTTTCCATAGAACAAGAGACGCCCTGTCTGGCACAGTGGTGCCTCTGACCTGTCACCAAATGACAGAGGGAGGACTTTAGGACTCACTGTTAGGGCATAGGTGGCCTCAGCTGGCCCCAGTGTGAACTATCTTGATTTTTTTTAATTTTTTGTTTATTTTTATTTATTTATGTGGGAGCGACAGACACACAGAGAGAGAAGGAGGCAGAGAGAGAGACAGAGGGAGAGAGAGAATGGGCGTGCCAGGCCTCCAGCCACTACAAACGAACTCCAGACGTGTGCGCCCCCTTGTGCATCTGGCTAACGTGGGTCCTGGGGAATTCAGCCTCGAACCGGGGTCCTTAGGCTTCACAGGCAAGCACTTAACCAGCTAAGCCATCTCTCCAGCCCTGTCTTGATTTTTTTATGTGTGCCTTTCCACAGACTTCCAGTGTATTCTCCTGTCTTTCGAGTTCCAAGATCAGGTGTTTGGAAAGGCTTTGAACAGCGTTATTCCAGGGTTGAAGCAGGGTCTGGAGGTTCAGAGTTAGGGAGGAGTCTGTCCAAGGATGCCTTCCTCCATTCGCACGCTTCCTTCTCTCCCCTGCAGTACAGAAAGGACCATTCTCATTCGTTCATTACGTTCACTTGTTCTTGCCAGTTATTTTTCAGGTCTCCGTAAGATACCAGAAACTGTCCTAGATGCTGGGAAGACATCAGTGACTAAAGCAGACAGGGCTCTTTTCCATGTGGACTTACAGTCTACTGGGCATGTCTTCAGCGGAATGCTCAGGTTCTGAATGCAAAGTTAGAACCGCAGTGAATTGGATAGACACTGTGTGCCACAGGGTATGGGAGGCAGAGAGCATGCTAACTATTGTATCCAGCTCCACGTTGCTGAGACGAACATCCAACCGGACACAGCTGATGGGAGGAGGGGATTTATTTCAGGCTTCGTGAACCTCCATACATCCAAACAGAGAAGAGGAACTTCAGAAAGCAAACACCAGGGGCTGGAGAAATGGCTTAGCGGTTAAGCGCTTGCCTGTGAAGCCTAAGGACCCTGGTTCGAGGTGCTCTCTCTCTCTCTCTCTCAAATAAAGAAAGAAAGAAAGAAAGAAAGAAAAGACACCAACACCGGCAAACAGCAAGAGCATCAAGCACCAATGGCCTGAATTCAAACTTCTCTCTCCGCACCTCTGGGCTGGAATGATGATCTGTCCCCAAACACACCTCAGAGCCACAGCCCAGGATCCGCTCCTAGTGACACCTCCTCCAGACAGGTGCAAGCAGACCCAAGTTACAAACTTAACTCTAATAAAACGCCATAGTCTGTGGGTCATACGTTCAAATCATATTCAAACTACCACACTGAACAAGATTCAGTGTTTCAGGGAGGACTGACATCTTAAGTAGAAGACATACAGTAGGTCTTACTAAGGGGAACCCATTAAAAACTGAAGAAATTGAGGGAGTGGACTTTGGAGGTACGTGGCCTCATGGCATTGTAGGCAAGGGAGACATTCCTGGTCTGAAAGCTCACTGGCATGTGGGAGCAGTGGTTGGCATGGTGAGTGGGGTGGGCAAGGGACCGGAGCTAAAGCAGAAGAGGTCAGAAGCCTTGAGGACATAGACTCCTTTAGGCCACGGAAACCACTGTGAGGACTTTGTTTTTTTTTTTTCCCCCTGTGGGAAAATGAGGAGAGCTTGAAAGTGGCCTTGTGATCTAAATCCTGTTGACAGAACCACCTGTGACTCTCCACAGGCTGTTGAGAATCAATGCAGATGCAGCGAGACTTACTAAATTAATGCTTTGAGAGCTCCAGGAAGAAGAGATCACGGGGACCTTGAGTAGGTGGTGGTCAACAGTGAGAAAGGTGAGATGTGTCAGGATCTGCGGCTCTCGGTCATTCCAAGGCTTTCCATCAGAGCACCCGGAAGGACGGAGCGGCCATGCCAGAGAGTGGCACTTGGAAGCGGAAGGGCAGGCACGGTGCCCGTGCCATTCTGGACTTGAGTCTGAGACGCGGCATACAGCAGGAAAACGTCCCCCGGCCCTGCCAGTAAACAGCTGGATAACTCGGGGCGAGTCGCTTCCCCTCTCAAGAGTCCCCATTTCTTCATCTGCAAAGGAGAGCAGTGCTGTTCTCCTTCCCAGGGGAACACTGGGGACTCAAAATCACATGGAGCGGAGCACGGCTGGACTGGCCCACAACTGGACCACTGAAAGCAGGCTGTGGCTCTTCTCCACTGCAGGACCAGGGTGGCACCGAAGAGAGACAACCAAGAGCTTTCCAGTCTCCGGAAGGCAGAGGGCGTGTGCCTGCAAATGTCTTCTTTGAAGTTGACAAAGGTCATCGCCTTGCCAGCTGCCTGCTGGAGACAAAAGACAGCAGGGCTCTCTGCATTGTTGCTGTTTGTATCTACCTCAAGCAAATGACCTGAGGCCAACTCACTGCACCACAGAGACAATCCCAGGGGAGGCTCCCTTGACACCCTGCCCGAGAGCTCCCCTATAAATCCTTGAGGTCACAGTCGAGAGTTCTAGACCTACACTACTGGCCTTGCGGCCCTGGCAAAGTTGCTTCGCTGTGAGCTTCCTTACCTCTCCGTTGAATAAGTACCCTGGACCACGTGTCTTGGGCATGCTACAGTTGTTGAGTTGTGCCCTGGGAACGTTCAGTTGGAATTTTCACTTGTCATTTCCTAGCTACGCGGTCTTGTATAAATTACTTAAAATCCGCGTGCCTCAATTTCCACATGGTTAACATCAAGGGTACAATAAGATAGATGTACTTCATGGGGTGGTTATGAGAATCAAGTGAAATAAACAAATACGCTTGAAACAGGATAGCACATCGTATATGCTCTTTAAAAATGTTAGTCATGAGACTTTTACAAGGAGCACGTGAAAAGTGCATCTCGTGGCGCTGAAATATATGATACACTTTTATTATGTTTGCCTTGAGTTTGCGGAGGTCCAATTCTCTGAACCTGATGTCATGGCATTGCATGTGGTCTATGCTAGCACTCGTAGTGTACTCAGAGCACTTTGGGGGGGGCTGGAGAGATGGCCTAGCAGCTGAGCTGTTTGCCTGCAAAGCCCAAAGATCCCGGTTCAATTCCCCAGGACCCACATAAGCCAGATGCACAAGGTGGCGCATACATCTGGAGTTCGTTTGCAGTGGCTGGAAGCCCTTGTGTGCCCATTCTCTCTCTCCCTCAAATAAGTTAAATAAAATATATTTAAGAAAACATCTAGCACTTTGGTTGGAAATGGAAACGTGCAGGATATATATTAAATGATCTAAACGTTTCACAGTTAGTTCTTCAACAAAATGACAAAGCAAGCCCCAGGGTATCCGCTCTTGTACATTGAGTTGTATCTTTCAGCTCAGTTTCCTTCCTGCCGAGGCCCCTCCTGGTCTCTGGCCTGTCTCCATCGATTGTGATTGCTATGAAATCAGGCTCCATGACTCCCAAGCAGTCGGGGTGCCTGTGTGAGCTAATGGCTTATAAATGACATGTGTTAGGGCTGAGCATTGGAAACATGTGGGCATGTGTCAAAATGGATTTTCAGAAAGACGAAAGAAACGTCTGAGCAGCGCTGCGATCCGCAGTCCCAAGAACACTAAAACATTAGCAGTCAACAAAAGCGTCACGAAGAAAGGACTCACTGGTTGCCAACTATGTGTCTTGAGGTCTGATTAATCCGTGCTCCAGACAGATGTACATGACATGCCCTGCATAGGAGGCTGCCGAACACAGATGCCCCTCTGCTTGTCCAATTTGTTTTTCAACTACTGAAATTTCTAGCTTATATAATCAGACTCCGGGGTTGGCCTAGTCCATTGGTGGCCTTGTGCTACATGCGTCTGTTCCTATGGGTCTATTTGTCCGCTGTAGAACTTGGCTCTTCTTCCAAGTACTCTCATTTTCTTTCTTTTTTTCTTTTTCTTTTTAAGTTTTTTTGTTTATTTTTTTATTTATTTGAGAGCGACAGACAGAGAGAGAAAGGCAGAGAGAGAGAGAGAGAGAGAGAGAGAGAGAATGGGCACGCCAGGGCCTCCAGCCACTGCAAACGAACTCCAGACGCATGCGCCCCCTTGTGCATCTGGCTAACGTGGGTCTGGGGAATCGAGCCTCGAACCGGGTTCCTTAGGCTTCACAGGCAAGCGTGTAACCGCTAAGCTATTTCTCCAGCCCTTCTTTCTTTTTTTAAAAAAAAATATATTTTATTGATTGATTGACTTGAGAGGAAGAAAGAGGCAGAGAAAGAGAGAGAGAAAGAGAGAGGGAGAGAATGGGTGTACCAGGGCCTCCAGCCACTGCAAACGAGCTCTAGATGCATGCGCCACCTTGTGCATCTGGCTTACGTGGGTCCTGGGGAATCGAACTGGGATCCTTTGGCTTTGCAGGCAAACGCCTTAACCGCTGAGCCATTTGTCCACTCTCGTTTCCCAAGCGTGACAGAGAGCTGGTTGTGCACATGGTCTAGCCTCTGAACTTCAGCTCCCCCATGCAGACTCAAGATTCCTACTACCCGCTCCTCAGTGTGACTGAGAGAGCCTTTTGTAGGTGGTCCGGTAGCAGTTACAGAAGATGTTGCTGTCGTGGCCTGGCACTGACTTCTGCCTGTCTGCACGTAGGCTCTTGGTCTGCCAAGGAGGAGTCGATGGTTCTCTGTCACCTTTGTCGTCAGAAGCAGGAAGAATATCAATGGAGGTGGAGGAGGGGCTAGTTTCTGCTCCTTTTATAAAGCCCCCTAAAAGCCGGGCGTGGTGGCGCACGCCTTTAATCCCAGCACTTGGGAGGCAGAGGTAGGAGGATCGCCGTGAGTTCGAGGCCACCCTGAGACTCCATAGTGAATTCCAGGTCAGCCTGGGCTAGAGTGAGACCCTACCTCAAAAAACCCAAAAAAAAAATAAATAAATAAATAAAGCCCCCTGCTGAGATCTACTGCTGTTGGTATAACAAGGGCCACCAGGGGCATTTAGAAAGGAGGGAAGGCACTTACCCCGGCCACTTAAATTAAATTTTCCTAGTGTGATGGATCAGAAGTGACAGTGGGTCCTAACTCAGTCCATTCCACCCGTTCAGGTAGCCCTGGGCGAATCATTTCTCTTTGTTCAAGCTGCAGTTTTCTCTTCTGTGAGACAAGAAAAGTCTCTAAGAAACCTCTAATATCCCTGCCAGCGGCAATATCTCATTGCGGAACTGGGTATCTCTGTCATTGATTGACAGATGTGTAATATTTAGCCAATGTCCTCAAAGTAATCGGATGCATTTGTAGTTCATTAAAATGATGAAGCCCGGGGCTGGAGAGATGGCTTAGCGGTTAAGCGCTTGCCTGTGAAGCCTAATGACCCTGGTTCGAGGCTCGATTCCCCAGGTCCCACGTTAGCCAGATGCACAAAGGGGCGCACGCATCTGGAGTTCGTTTGCACCTGGCGCGCCCATTCTCTCTCTGTCTCTCTACCTGCCTCTTTCTCTCTCTGTCACTCTCAAATAAATAAAAATGAACAACAACAACAAAAAAATGATGAATCCCTCCTGCCTCGCGGGTCCACACGCCTCCAGAACTTTCGGCAGCTGCTTAGGGGAAAAGCAAGCCAGAGAGTGTTCCATCCGCCACAGGAGAACCCCCAATGGCTGGGTTCATCGCCCCCACTCTGCGGATCTCCACCACCTTCAGCCATGAAGGAAGAATCAATATCAAGGATTTCGCTTAAAGGTAACCGGGGTGGGAACGCGAGGGACTGAGGACATCCAGAGATTAACCACCGATGTAAAAATACACCGTGAGTCTAGGATGGCTCTCCAGAAAGTTCTACACAACAAAAGGAACCTACCCAGAGGAGGGGAGAGAGGCTCTTGGCTTGCCCTCACGTCCACGGTGTTTTCTACCTGAGGCCCAGAGAGGGGACGTGCCTCAGCGAGCTTGGTGACAGCCCCTCTCCCGGGTCGTCCAGTTTCTGCTTCACACCTTTCAGCTGTTTCCTAAAAAAAAAAAAAAAAAAAGATAGTTTCAATTCCTTTTGACAGGACATCGAAGCTATATTTAGCACAATGTCACATTGCATTTGTTGTCCTTCGCAAATCCGTTTCTCTGACACGTAATGAGGGCCACTTGGCACTTACTTAATTCAGAAAGCCTCGCTAGGTCACCATACCCGTCTGGTTCGGGTGCAAGATCAGACACTCTGAAGACGTGCACTCTGTGTGTGTGCTTGTGAGTCTCTAGTCATGAGCACACACACACACACACACACACGTGTGCACACTCACTCAAACACATGAACCTGTGGGACCTGTGCTTATATACATGCCTCCACATCCAGGTGCACACAATTGCTTGTTCGAGACACCTGAGCCTGTGCGAACAGGCTCACATCTGTTCGCACATGTGTGCATACGCTCCTTCAAGATTCATGGTGCCTTTAGAAGCCAATGTGGGTTTGCAGGACTTCATAACGTAGCTATGGCCGTGAAAAAGTGAGGCTCTGGAATTCATGGCCAAGTGAGCCCCTTGGGGTCCAATTTAGGCCCTGAAAGTTATAGTTTGGTTCTTTTTTTCTATTTATTAGAGAGAGAGAGAGAATGGGTGTGCCAGGGCCTGTAGCCACTGTAAACGACCTCCAGACGCATGTGCCACCTTGTGCGTCTGGCTTTACATGGGTCCTGGGGAATCGAACCTGGGTCTTTCGGCTTTCCAGGCAAGTGCGTAACCGCTGAGCCATCTCTGCAGCCGTTGGTTCACTTTTGACTGAGGAACGACTGGGGACTTTCAGTTCTCAACATATAGTTGTTTTATGGAATAAAAGAGACCAGGCTAAAGTTTCGTCACTCTTGACAATTACCTCTGGGGCGGAGATGAGAGGAGTCCCGTGAGTTCCCTGAGGTGCAGCTTGCAGAAGGAGCCACGTTTGGGGCTCAGGATCCTCCACAACCAGAGGCTTGTCCAGACACCAAGGCCTGCAGGAGGACTGACTTCACAGTGATGGTTTCCTGGTCGATGACCCCGTGGAACAGTTTAGAGGTCCTCAGGCACCATGACAATAGTGCCTGCCTTCTCTCGTCATATAGTTCATATGTCACTGTGATGACAGGCACTTTTTCAAAAACGTGTAACAATGTGTGATACACCCTTAACTAGAATACAGATGTACAAAGTACAGACAAAATCCAGAAGGAAGAAAGCAATTCTATTTCCCTGATATTACTGCAAGCCTCACTCATTAGAGGTAAAATACTTGTGGAGTGATTTCTATGTACATACCACTGAAGCAGTACACAGAAGTCTTTTTTCTTTTTTTTTTCTTTTTTTTTTTTTTGGTTTTTCAACATATGGTTTTACTCTAGTCCAGGCTGACCTGGAGCTCACTATGCAGTCTTAGGGCGGCCTCAAATTCACAGTGATCCTCCTACCTCTGCCTCCCGAGTGCTAGGATTAAAGGTGTGAGCCACCACACCTGACTCACAAAGTTCAAGTTTCTTTTTTTTTTTATTGTTGTTTATTTTTATTTATTTGAGAGGGACAGACAGAGTGAGAAAGAGGCAGATAGAGAGAGAGAGAGAGAGAATGGGTGCGCCAGGGCCTCCAGCTGCAAACGAACGAACTCCGGACACATGCGCCCCCCCTCGTGCATCTGGCTTATGTGGGACCTAGGGAATCGAGCCTCGATCCGGGGTCCTTAGGCTTCACAGGCAAGTGCTTAACCGCTAAGCCATCTCAAGCGCTTAACCGCTAAGCTCATCTCATCTCAGCCCAAAATTCAAGTGTCTTGATTCCTTTTCATCTGTTCACTCAACTTTCACTAGGCATAAGCACTATATTAAGTTGTGGCTTCCCTTAGAGGATACAAAGATGAGTGAGAGATTTCTGTCGCTTCTGCTCAGGGGCATTCCCTTTTAGACAGCCATGGACCTTTCTAACACCACAACATGGTATTTAAAGAACTCTCCTAAACCAAACACAGACCTGCCCAGAGCCTTGCTTTGCCACGTTGCCCCCACTCTGGTCAGCTTTGATGGCAGATCTCTGGACAGCTCTGGCTCTTGTTACTTAGCCAGATCTGAGGAGTTCTGTGGCCATGCCTCCCTTCTCACTGAGCCCTTTCCTCAGGTGCTGAGCATAGGCCACCTGTGCCATCCATCTCCAGCCTCTCCAAACCAGCTGTAGGGCCTCATGGTACTGTGGTGAAGTGCCATCATGGCCTGAAGCAATTCCTCAGACGGCTGGCACGGTAAACTCTTCTTTTCCCTTGTCACCTCTAGGTGATAAAGACTGTATGCTGAGGGGCTGGAGAGATGGCTTAGCAGGTTAAGGTGTTTGCCTGCAAGGCTGAAGGACCCAGGTTCGATTCCCCAGGACTCATGTTAGCCAGACGCACAAGGGGAGCACATGCATCTGGAGTTCGTTTGCAGTGGCTGGAGGCCCTGGTGTGCCCATTCTCTCCCTCTCCCTCCCCCTCTCTCTCTCTCTCTCTCTCTCTGTCGCTACCTCTTTCTCTCTCCTAAATAAGTAAATAAATAAGATTGTATGCTGAGGGCGTCTGCGTTGTGAGACTGGGGCCGGGAAGTACGCATGGGATGGAATTTTCAGCTCTGTTGGGGTCTAATGGAGCAGATGGTGTCTGGTCTCTAGCTGGCTGTGAGTCACGGACAGCTAAACGGTGTGACTTGACTGGGCTACAGGGGAACACACAGCAGATGGGACACTATAACTAAAGAGATAACATTTTCACATCGTGCCGCTCCAGGGCTTACACTAGCTCTCTCTTAACCTAATACACAACGCCCCATGGCGAAGGGGAGAGGGGTGAGTCTTCCATGACTCGTATCACAGTTTACCTTCTGAAAAATTTTGCTTTCTGGGGTGAATGTTGGTGTGAGGCCATGGTTTGTTTACTTGTTTATCCTTCTTCCAGGCTGCTGCTTGGGAGAGAGAGAGAGAGAGAGAGAGAGAGAAGGCCTTAGGCCTCCGTCGTCCCTGAGAATGTGTAATTAGAACACTCCAGCCTTCCCTAAGATGTGGTTTTGAGGTATGTTCTCTTCAGACACTGGGTTAATGATGGCGGGGCTGTAGGAGGGAGATTTCTGCCTTTGTAGTGAGTCTGGTCCAGGAACTCATCAGCAGGCTGTAATTAAACAAGCCAACTCCTCCCCTGGTTCCTTGGGTCAGGCCATCATAGTGTAATGATTTACAGCAAATTCTGCATGCTCCAGATGGTTTGGTGTTCAAGCAGGACCTTAGCCATAGTAAAATGACCCCATGAACTTGTGTCATATTTTACAGCTCACAAAGACCTTTCGTGTATTATCTCATTTGAGCCATGGAAACCCCAGACATAAAACATGATCATTCTCATTTCACAGACGACATAGTCCAGAAAAGTTTAAATGACTTCCCAATGGTTATATACTCTCTCGGTGACTAACCATGACTTAGTCTTAAAGTCATCTGGCTCAAAAAAGACCCTTTTTCACTCAACATAAGGTAGATTCCTGAGCCAAAGAGCAACCAGTCTTGAATTGTTGGGGCTTTGCACACGTACCAGGAGCTGACAGAAACGTCTGGCTGTTGTTTTGAGAGTGGAGAACAGTGGAGACAGTTGGTATCGTGTCAGTAACGAGAGCGTATCGAATGGCTGCGCTCATAGCTGGGTTCAGGTGCTCACCCAACCAGAGGGCCTGCAAGTCTCTCGTAGGCATTGTGCCACGTGCCACGCTGCCACTTCCTGAGGGCCTCCACCCCAGCGGAGCCTAGACGAATTGAGTTTTTGAGGAACTCTCCAGAGGACATAGCGCATTCATGTCAGCCTCTCCCTGTGGCCCTTCAGAAATGTCACTATGCAATAGCATCGCTCATACTTTCATACTTAAAAGAAGTTGTTGTTTGTTTGTTTTTTGCTTTGAAAAAGCTCACATGAGATCCGGGCGTGGTGGCGCATGCCTTTAAACGCAGCACTCGGGAGGAGGAGGTAGGAGGATCATCCTGAGTTCGAGGCCACCCTGAGACTACAGAGTGATTTCCAGGTCAGCCTGAGCTAGAGTGAGACCCTACCTCGAAAAAGAAAAAAAAAAAGAAAGAAAGAAAAGGAAAAAAAGAAAAAAGAAAAAGCTCACATGGTGGTCTGCAAAACAAGTGAGTATTAAAACTACCGTCTGTACCACGGGACAAATCTTGATAGTTCATGCTCTGGATATACAGAAATATGATCTGGGTCAGGTAGACAATTACACTTACTTAGAATAAGACATTTATTTTTGTTCCCTAGGGTATAAAGTATTTGACACAAAGATAACAAGTTCAACATTAAAAGCAATCGTAGGGGGCTGGAGGGATGGCTTAGTGGTTAAGGAGTTTGCCTACAATGCCAAAGGACCCAGGTTCGATTCCCCAGGACCCACGTTAGCCAGGTGCACAAGGGGGCGCATGCGTCTGGAGTTTGTTCAGTGGCTGGAGGCCCCAGAGTGTGCCCATTCTCTCTCTCTCTCTCTCTCTGTCAAATAAATAAATAAATAAAAATAAAATATTTTTAAAAAGCAATTGTAGGAAAATAACTGAAGTAAAATAAAGTAACACTTGCAGGTGTCAGAGAATGAGCAAGCCTTTCCTATGGGTCTCCTTTCTATCAGGAGGAGCAGTGGTGCGTTTCATCACTGAAGAAGTCCAAGGGCAGACTGTGCTCTAAGTACTGAGCATGGCTGCCCAGAAAAGGCACGAGAACCAAGGGGCTTTCTCAGCCTCAGCACCGGGGACACTGCAGTAGGGGGTGCTCTGCTGGGAAGATGCTCGTTCCTGGCGGGGCATTTTGTGGTATCCTAATGCTGGGTTCTCACTAGCAGCCAGCCAGCAGCGACCTCACACCTTTGACCCTAGCACTTGGGAGGCAGAGAAAGGAGGCTCCAGGCCACCCTGAGGCTACATAGAGAATTCCAGGTCTGCCTGGGCTAAAGCAAAAACTTACCTCAAAAAAAAACCCAAACAAGCCCGGGGGCGGGGGCATGGTGGCGCACACCTTTAATCCCAGCACCTGGGAGGCAGAGGTAGGAGGATTGCTGTGAGTTCAAGGCCACCCTTAGACTACAGAGTGAATTTCAGGTCAGCCTGGGCTAGAGTGAGACCCTGCCTCGAAAAACCAAAAAAATAAAAAATAAAAAAATAATAATAATAATAAAATAAAATCCCTGATGACGATGGAAGGGAAGACTAAAACTAAAATATCTAAAGACTCCCCAGGATTCTGCAATGTCCACCAATATAATAAGAAATAAAATGCTTCTGAGAGGTACAACCCTAACTGGAGGGGCCATTGCACCAAACAGCCTACAAATTAAAAGCTGTTTCCTCCCCAAGGGGTCTTCCTGAGCAAAGACATGAATGAACATTTATCTGATCTACCTGACAGCAACATTTCTGTTTCTATGAGTGACTTAAACCTCCTAGAAGTTTCTACCTAGTCCTCCTCTGCTGCATCTTAGTGGATTCCATTAGCAATCATTTTATTGCTCGTAATTCTGCAAATCAAAAATTCTGGTAAGGCTCAGTGGGGACACAGGATGTCACTGGGTCACTAGTGTATAATGTTCATGACTGGGATCTTGTGCCTGTTAGGGAACTGGTGTGACTCGTGCCCCTCCACTTGGTCACAGGAAAATCTTCCACTGAGTGCTCATTCTAAAGAACACAGAGTACAACCTTCCAGGTCTCTGAAGTCCTAGCCCTGGGAGTGATATAGTTACCCCAGCTGGATACTCTTGGCTAAAGCAAGTCATGGATACAACTTGGATCTGATTACAGGAGTGATATACTCCGCATCTTGATGGAAAAAGGAGAGATCGCACTTCAGATGTGCGTCCGAAGGTCTGTTGTGGTCTTTAGAAATAGCATACCAATGACCTAGAATAAATTTCAACAAGATTCATGGAAAGCCTACAGTGTTTTTCTTTTAATGTATTTTTAGGGCTGGAGAGATGGCTTAGCAGTTAAGGCGCTTGCCCGCGGAGCCTAAGGACCCAGGTTTTATTCCTCAGACCCCATGTAAACCAGAAGCACATGGTGGTGCATGTGTCTGGAATTCATTTGCATGTTGGAGGCCCTGGTGTGCCCATTCATTCTCTCTCTCTCTCATAAATAAATAAAAATAACGTATTAAATAAATAAATAAATACAAATGTGTTTTAAATTATTTGTCTGTGAAGAGAGAACATCAGGGTCTCTTGCCCCTGCATACAAACTCCAGATGCATGTACCACTTTGTTCATCTGGCTTTATGTGGTACTAGGGAATCAAATCCAGACTGGCAGGTTTTGCAAGCAAGTCCTACAACATTTTTTAAAAATATTTTATTTTAGCTGGGCGTGGTGGCACACGCCTTTAATCCCAGCACTCGGGAGGCAGAGGTAGGAGGATCGCAGTGAGTTCAAGGCCACCCTGAGACTACATAGTGAATTCCAGGTCAGCCTGGGCTAGAGTGAAACCCTACCTCGAAAAACCAAAAAAAAAAAAAAAAAAAAATATTTATTTATTTATTTATTTATTTATTTGAGAGAGAGAGTGCGTGAGTGAGAAAGAGGAAGAGGCAGATAGAGAGAAAGAATGGTTGCGCCAGAGCCTCTAAGCCACTGCAAACAAACTTCAGACACATGCACGCACCACCTTGTGCATCTGACTACATGAATCCTAGGGAATTGAACCTGGGTCCTTTGGCTTTGTAGGCAAGCACATTAACCACTAAGCCATCTCTCCAGCCCCACCTACAACATTTTTAAGAGAAATATATTGGTTAAAGCACCACCAACTTGGAATTTAGGACAAAAAACCCTCAAAAATAAATTCTCTGTTCCACAACTAACTTTTTATTTATTTATTTATTTATTTGTTTGTTTATTTATTTATTGAGGTCGGGTCTCACTCTAGCCCAGGCTCACTCTGCAGTCCCAGACAAGCCTCGAACTCATTATGATCCTAGTACCTTAGCCTCCCGAGCGCTGGGACTAAAGGCATGCACCACCATGCTTGGCTTCTTAACTTCTCTCTCTCTTGCTTTCTCTCTGACTCTCTCTTCCTCCCTTATTCTTGTTCCCTCCTTTTTTTCTTTTTTCTTTTTTTTTTTTTTTTTTGTTTTTGAGATAAGATTTCATTGTGTAGTCCAGGCTGGCCTTGAACTCTTCTATTCCAGCATCCTGAATGAATCACAGGACGAGAAAGTATGCTTGGTTGTCCCAAGTTTCTATAGAGTGGGAAACCAGGCTAAGAAACACACTGTTTTGCTGAAGAAAACAGTCTACCTTTCATTGATAATGAAAGATATCTCAAAGGGTGAATCTCAGAAAGCAGCCAAGAGCTAAGAAAAACATGTATTTGGGAATCTGTTCTGGAACTCAAGAAAGAACTGTCATCAAGGAATATCCTTTGACCCTGGAGAAGAGGGAATCCACGATCCATACCAGGGCCCCAGAACTGACAGACACCAGTGATGGCTCTATGCTCACCAGCAGTTCCCTTTTAAGAAGGCAGTTCCCTTTTAAGAAGGCATGTCCCAGGGCTGTCCTCATCTGTGGGTGTCTGGTAGGCAGATAATCTGGCCTTTCCTTTCCGAGGTCTACAGGAGTCTCATGCCCATTAAAACCTGATAGAAATCATGAGGTGCTCTGTTTTGAACCTCTTTATCTGAAAAGGCCTGCCTAGCTGGAAGACAGACCATGTAGAAAAGCGCCCAGGCAGATTTTTCTGTACATGAATGAATTAAAGACATCATGGGCCTGGAGAGATGACTTAGTGGTTAAGGCACATGCCTGAGAAGCCTGAGGACCCAGGTTTGATTCTCCAGGTCCCACATAAGCCAGATACACATGGTGGCTCATGCATCTGGAGTTCATTTGCCATGAGAGGCCCCAATGTACACATTCTCTCTCTCTCTCTCGCTCTGTCTCTCCATATATATATATATATATATACACATATATATATGTGTGTGTGTGTATGCATGTATCTTCTCTCTTCTCTCTATCTCTAATAGATAAATAAAAACAAATCTTTAAAAACAATATAATGTTTAAAGATATCATGGATCCTTGAATCCGGTAAAACCAATTCCGTACCATTCCTGCTGAGCTTTGCCTAGTTGCAGATCCCTAACATTATTCAATAGTTATTTTTAGCCACTGTTTGGGATAGTTCAATAATTACAACAAACAAACAAACAAACAAAAAAAACCCAAACACACCTGCCTTCACAATATGCCTTTTCCCTTACATTCATACTTTTCTCCTTAATATTTCTTCAAAAGCATGTTTAAACTTGCAACAACACAGGGCCTGGGTCATTCCATTGTTCAAACAGTGGCATAAATATCAGAGAAGCACAGTGACACCACGGGACTCCCCTGATATCACCAACACAATGGTGGAAATTGAGGAAACACAGACAGAGACTTGCAGCCAACAGCAGGCTCAGATAGGTAGGAAAGTCAGAGAGACAGGTCTCCAGGGTTGAGATCCCTGTTCTACGCTCTTACAGGAAGAAGTCAAATCACTCGCTCCTGGATGGATTCACTCATTCTTCCCCAACGTCCTCCTCCACCCCAGGAAGTGCTCTCTGCCTTGCCCCTATCATCAATACCCTGTTTGCTTTCCTTAGAGTGAGCTCTGAAAATTGTCAGGGTTCCCAGCCCACAGCCAAGAAAGAAGATCACCAGCTGTCTCTTGGCTTTGAGAAAGATCACTGTTATGGCTGTCTGCTTGTACATGGATTTTGAGGTGAACTTACCCTGAGGTACTGGGATTAGATCACTGAGGACCCAAAGAGGCCCTAGTCATCCATGGTGGGGTCTACTCTGTGGTGAAACAGGCCCTAGTCTTCCGTGGGTGTAGACACCCCATGGTCAAAGCAGGGAAGGGTGATATGAAGAAATCTGAATTTGTATAGGCTTGAGAGAAGCAGATGCAGTGACTGGCCCACTTATTTTATGTTGGGATCGAAGCAAAGGAGAGCTCCTGCCTCTCAGGCTTAATGCCTATATTACAAACAGGGCTGAAAATAACCTCACTTGACCTAGACCAAAGTTCACACCAGGAGCCAAGCAGCAGTAAGTTCTGGGAATTTGTCTCAAACTGCAGATACAGATGATTTGCTTTGGAAGCTGATGAGAAATGGAGGAACTAATGGTATAAAACGATCAACAAGGGCTGGAGAGACGGCTCAGCGGTTAAGCCCTTGCCTGTGAAGCCTAAGGACCCCAGTTCGAGGCTCAATTCCCCAGGACCCACGTTAGCCAGATGCACAAGGGGGCGCACGCGTCTGGAGTTCGTTTGTGGTGGCTGGAGGCCCTGGCGTGCCCATTCTCTCTCTCTTTCCCTCTTTCTCTCTCTGTCTGTTGCTCTCAAATAAATAAATTAAAAATAAAACTATCAACAACCAAAGACAAGTGCTCTAATGGAGTTGTCATCGCCTGAGAAGCAGTGGATCTGGACGTGGACCCCCGCTCCTGCTAACCTTACTTCTGTCTGCATCTCTTTGTGGCCCGTTTAGACCAGGGAATTCTCTCTTAGATCGATCGCTGGACACCGTCCCACGCTCAGAGCATCACAAGCCAGACTGTACTTCACGAGACCATGACGAACAAAGTACCTCACAGCTCCTCTCAGATTTGTTAGCTCTTTCCCCACAACCAGCTCCTTACCTAGGGGTCAGAAGACGAGGTGCCCTCTTCCCACGTTAGTTGCAAAATACTTGGGGGTGTAATGCCATCCCCCGATGCCCCTCAACTTATTTTCTCCTTGCTCTGCCCCCTGTCAACCAACCAGCCCAAGTCTGCACGTTCCTCCTAAGATCACTCTCTGGAGCCTACATCCTCTTGCAAACGACAGCTTGGTTCTCATCCTTCTGTAAAACTGACTAACTAACTCTAGGGGGGAAAAAAAAAACACACTCATGCTCCTGAAATAGATACTTGTCACCACTGCTCACAACTTAATCACTCTTCAACACTGCAGTCTGCTCTCCCTGACTGGTCCGCCTACTTCAGTCGAGGTCAACATGTAGCCAGGCTCGTTCTGATTTTTTGTTTAATATTTTATTATTTATTTATTTATTTATCTGACAGAGAAAGAGAGAGAGAGAGAGAGAATGGGTGCGCCAGGGCCTCCAGCCACTACGAACGAACTCCAGATGCGTGCGCCCCCTTGTGCGTCTGGCTAACGTGGAACCTGGGGAATTGAACCTAGGTCCTTTGGCTTTGCAGGCAAATGCCTTCACCACGAAGCCATCCCTCCGACCCTCAGTCTGATTTTCTACCTGACTGCTTTCAGTCCCTAATGTGACCAGGAATCTCTTTTCCACTTTAATGTTAAGACAATAGACTCCTCCACCTCAAGGATTCATCTCTTTCGGTTCAGTTTGCACATCTCTCCTGATCCTCTTACCACCTCTTGATAGCAGTCACCACAACCTTCCCCTTAAATATTCCACCCTCAGGAGTAAGAAGACCATGATCTATTATACCTCCCATAACTGCTTTCTGAATGACTTTAGTGCACCTTGTTTCCAATGCATGCATACTGAGAACCACAACAGCCCTGTCTGCAGCCCTGATTCCTACGGCTTGTTTGTGTTTCCGTAAGGACTGCTGGTGGCCAGCCACGTGACTCTCTTACCTACAGTCATCACAGTTCTCAGCCTAAATGCTAGTACGCACCGCGTCTCTTACCGGAGACTTGAAATCATATGATGGTCCCTTTCTCTTCCACCCGTACACTGAACAAGTCATCAAATCCTGCTGACTTTTCTCCTGAAGTGACTTTCCAATCCATGCCTTTTTTTTTTCTCTCTCTCTCTCCTTCTGTGACCATTATTCAGATATTTGGATTTTTCTCAAATAAATAAATAAATAAAAATAAACAAAAAAATTTCAAGGCCTTCCTAGGTTATCTAAGGCCAGCATGGGCAGCTTAGGGAGACCTTGTTTCAAAAGAAAAGAGAAAAATGAAGGTTGGGGTTACATCTCAGTTGTAGAAGGCATGACTCGGCTTACATTTGACCCCCCCCCCCCAGAAGCAAGAACAGGAAGAAGGAGGAGGACGGAAAACAAGAAGAACAGGAACGTAGCTGATACTCCATGGCACTTAGGACAGGCACTATTGAAGGTCCTTAAATGTAATAACACATTTAATATCACACTGAGACTGTTCTTGTGGCAATACTGAGGTATAGGGTAATCTCCCCCCGCCCTCACTTGGGCAGGAAAAAGCAGAGACAGAAGACATACCCAGAGTGTCTGACCTGATGGTGTGCGCTCAGAACCTTCACATTACGTGTATGAATCTGCAGACAGATGGAACAGAGGTAGAGACACAGACGTTGAGAGGTGTGCCCCAGAGAGACACGTACTGCCCTGATAGTACAGGGCGAAGGGGAAAAGCTCATTCCCTGATGCCCACAAAACCGAACTTTCCAGAAGCAACTGTGGCATGGTATTTAAGCCCCGTGCAGCCTTCTGGGCACTGTATTGGACAGAAAGGGAAGAAAAGGAAAAGTTCGTAAGATTGCTCTTCATGAGAAGCCTTTGAGCATAATGAATTCTTCCTGCATTTGTCATCATACTGCTAATTAGGCTCCATTTTGTGGGCTTTAAAGTGGCTCTGGCCAGAATTTCCTATATATTTCATTGTAATTTAGCATTAGTCAGGCTTGAGTTAATGGACACAGACGGCTTTATTCACCCTGGTTTGGGCCCCCACCATTGCTATTATACCTTTTGATATTCATCCTTGTGACAGTAATCAGCAAGTATTGATTTAGACATGGTGCATCTCCATAGGAATTCCATTTTAATTCAACATTAGAGTGCCATTAAAATGTAAAGGAAAGGGCACTCAAAAGTTACCTTAAAGCACTGCTGGCTAGAAAAATCTGCTGGTTCGAGTCATTCTGACGGCTCAGACTGGGGAGTAGCCTCTGTTTGGACGCACAAGTTGCCCCGGAGCTGCTCTGCGACACAGGCTGAGGGTCAGAGTTGGAGGAGGGCCAGAGGGCCAGGATGGTGCCTTGGACTGGGACCATCCCTGTGTGAGTGTGTCCACTGAGAGAGAAGGGCGGGAACGGAGACAATGTGGTGCGAGAACTTAGGGACCCAGGCTGGTCATTAGAACTGGGGTGCAAAAGCTTCTCTTCTTTCTTCTTCTTCTTTCTTTCTTCCTTCCTTCCTCCTTCCTTCTTCCTTTCCTTCCTCCTTCCTTCCTTTTCTTCCTTCTTCTTCCTTCCTTCCTTCCTTCCTTCCTCCTCCTTCCTTCCTTCCTTCCTTTCCTTTCCTTCCTTCCTTCCTTTCCTTTCCTTCCTCCTTTCCTTTCCTTCCTCCTTCCTTCCTTCCTTCTTCCTTCCTTCCTTCCTTCCTTCCTTCCTTCCTTCCTTCCTTCCTTCCTCCTTCCTTCCCTTCCTTCCTTTCCTCCCTTCCCTTCCCTTCCTTTCCTTTTCCTCCTTCCTTTCCTCCTTCCTTCCTTCCTTCCTTCCTCTTTCCTTCCTTCCTCCTTCCTTCCTTCCTTTCCTCCTTCCTCCTTCTCTTCCTCCTTCCTTCCTTCCTTTCCCTTCCTTCCTTCCTTCCTCTCCTTCTTCTCCTTCCTTCCTTTCCTTCCTTTCTTCTTTCTTTCTTAACACTTTATTTTTATTGATTTGAGAGAGAGAGAGACAGAGTGAAGGAAAGAGAGGAGGACAGAGAGAGAACAGGTACCCCAGGGCATCCAGCCACTGCAGACAAAGTCCAGACACATGCGCCACCCTGTGCATCTGGCTTACATGGGTCCTGGGGAATTGAACCTGGGTCCTTTGGCTTTTCAGGAGGGCTCCTTGACCACTAAGTGGTCTCTGCAGCCCGCAAAGGCTTTCTTATGCTGAGAAGGCACTTTTCCACAAAGAAAGGACTTGTGCCTGCCCTTCAGGGCCTGGCTGCGGCCTCTCCTTTGCCCGTGCCCACTCCCCAGGTGCTCACGTTCACCCACTCTCCAGGTCCAGGATGATGTTCTCCTGCGTGGCATCTGCGTCTCTGACTACCTTTGCTGCTCCCGAAAGAACTGCTTTCCTGAGGGAACAATTACTTCACCGGGTCTCGTCTACGAGCAGGCCCACAGAGGGAGGAAGCCCGGTGCTTAAAGATACCAGGTTTGCATGTTCAAAGCCTTGGGCACATGCAGACTGGTGTTGGGATGTCCCTGGCAATACCAGTGGAAGTGAAACCCTGTCTGAGTGTTTCCTATAACCGGAGCTATCAAGTAAATGAACATCACCCATGTATTACTCCATGTTTTGAGAGGTGATTATTTGTATGGTATTATAACTGACCCAGACTATTTTGTGACGTGTAGCTCTCAGACAAGCTTTTTATAAACCACTCTTTAGAAGGGAAAAGGGATCCAAATAACACCACAACTCTTCAGGTACCAGCACCAGGAAGACTTTCGATACACCACTAATACCTAGTGTCAAATCCTGTTACAACAAATCCCTGTGTGACAGAAATACTCAAGTCCTGGCGGGTTATCCAAATATTTCAAAACGCTCCACACAGCAGAAAATTTGGACAGACTCAATTTGCCATTTTGAGATTTGACCTGTGGTAGGCTTTGGACCTTATTGTGGCATATATGTCAAAGGCTAGTCTTTATCTGTGGACTTGCCAACACTGTCTTTTATGAAGGAACGTTACAGTATTAATTTTTGAACATATCTTTTTTAAAATTCCAGAGTTTTGAGTTTTATTTTTGACCTACAGGTGGGTTTCTAACTAAATTTACTTATGAATTGCTAAGTATACTAATCCATGCAGTTAAAAAAAAACAGATTAATCTATATAACTTCTTATAATAAATAATATAGGTATCTGGATTCATGTACTAAAATTAGGCGTGAAGCAGATATTTTATCTTGAAATCATAAGAATTTTTGTTTTCTGGTCTTTTGTTGTTGTTGTTTCCACTAAGTGATCAGCCACAAATATGTAGAATTAAAACACATAACTCCGGGAATTTCTACTACTTGGAAAGACTTAACTATAATTCAACATGCTTTGGGAATGTTATAGTGTGAACTACCTTTATGTCATAGGCTACAATACTCATGCTAGGATGTGTTTTTAAATGAGAACATAATACTGCACAGAATAAATGAAGTGGTTCATAGTACAAAAAAAAATAATAATAAAGATACCAGGTTTACAGCGGAGACGCCACAGCCCTGAGCCACAGAACTGCGGCAGGAGGGAGCTTGCGCTTCAGATGCCTGCAGGCTCAGGATGTGAGCGTAGAACATGAAGTCCCGGGACACCAGACGGTCCTGTGGCCCTTGTCTGTGTGGGTGTTTAGTGGTTCCTTCTTTAATGCGTCACGATACCATGACACAAGTAATCGTTGTAAGAATGACAAGAGTAAGGAAGAAAAGCGAGAGAATCTGTGATCGCTACAAGATCTAAGGGGAGAAGGGAAAAGATAAGCTCTTCTTTGTGTCCTTGGGAACAAGGCTTGGAGAGACGTGATAGTCGAGGAGTTAGCTTGGCTTGTCGATAGGGAACATTAGCAGTGCAGCTCTGACAGGAAAGAGAAGGGCACTCTCTGGGCCAGGAAGCCCCTTCCTGTGATTTATCTATACTATATATATATATACACATATATATATATATATACATATATATATATATACACACACATATAACGTATACATATATATATGTGTATATATATACTTATACACACACACACACACACACACGTATACATAACATACATTATGCAATAGTATACAAAAAGATGTCCATCAAGGAAATGGAACTCAAATCCACAATGAGATATCACTTTTCAGAAAAGTTATTATCAAAAAGATAAAATATAATGAGTGTCAATAAAGACATAGAGAAAAGGGAACCCTTGTACCCTACTGGTGGGAATGTGAATTTAAGTCTCTCAAAAAGATACAAAAGGACCGGGGAAGTGATCCAACTCACATTCCACTATTGGAGGAAGTACCAGTGTGGAGGAGTAAAATTGTGAAGAAGACAATTTTTGCAGCATGCCGATTTGGGCTGCTGCTTGTCATTTGCAAGCTAACTTTCCAGAAAAAAAAAAATTATCCCAATATTTTTTAAGTTATACATGTACATCTTATTGAAATCGTCCTAGCATTGCTTTTAATCATTTGTGGTACAGCATAATTTTCTTTGTCCATACTCCATAGGAAAAATTATAATAACATAAAACAACTTTCCTTTTTTAATATTATTTATTTATTTATTTGACAGAGAAAGAGAAAGAGGGAGAGAGAGAGAGAATGGGTACACCAGGGCCTCCAGCCACTGCAAACGAACTCCAGACTCATGCGCCCCCTTGTGCATCTGGCTAACGTGGGTCCTGGGGAATCGGACCTGGGTCCTTTGGCTTTGCAAGCAAACACTTTAACCACTAAGCCATAGCCTCCAGCCCTAAAACAACTTTCTTTAGGGAGTGATTTCAGTTTAAACTATATGGTTTATTATTATGTTAATTTCGATCAGGCAGTAAGTTATGCATAATTCTTTAATTTGAATATGACTAAGCCACATGAAAAATAAGTTTGATATTATTTAAAAAAAAAAGACTTAAATTGCGGTTAGTTAATGCATGGTCTAAAAATTCCAGCTCTGGCATATGTCCAAAAGACGTGAAATCTTCTCAAAAGCAGTCTCTGTCCCTATGTTCGTTGCAGTACAACCTCAGTGTCCACTAACAGGTGAGCAGAGAAAGCACGTGGTATGTATTTGTGCAGTGGAAACTCTTCAGTCCTTTACAAAGTCGCTTTCAAAGCATGGATGAACTTGGAGGATATGATGCTGATGAAACAAAGCAGCCACGGAAAGACAAGCATCTGCATAATCTCACTTACGTGAAGAGTCTAACATATCCATACGAGCCGAGAGCTGAACAGCGGCAGCCAAGCTGGGAGAAGGGAAAAGGAGGTGACGCCGGTCAAAGCAGACTAAAGTCCTGGAGTCTAACGTGACTATAGCATGCGACCTAACAGTGTCGTGTATTTGAAATTTGCTAGGAGAATAGATCTTATGTGTCCTTGCCACAGAAAGGAAGGAGACAGGGAGCGAGGGAGAGAAGGTCAGAGGGAGGCAGGGAAGAGGACAGGTTAATGAGCCGGATTAAGTTAATTATTTTACAATACACACATATAGAAAAACATCAATGTGAGCATTTAAAAGTCACACAATTCTTTTTTTTAAAATTTTTTTGTTTATTTTTATTCATTTATTTGAGAGTGACAGACAGAGAGGAGGAGAGAGAGAGAAAGAGAATGGGCACTCCAGGGCTTCCAGCCACTGCAAACGAACTCCAGATGCGTGTGCCCCCTTGTGCATCTGGCTAACGTGGGTCCTGGGGAATCGAGCCTCGAACCGGGGTCCTTAGGCTCACAGGCAAGCGCTTAACCACTAAGCTATCTCTCCAGCCCGAAAAGTTACACAATTCTTATTCGTCAGCTATACTTCAACAAAACTGGGGGTGGGGGAAAGCCACAACAAAACTAAGCCAAAGAACAGTTCCAGTAGCTTAAAGCCTTCTTAGAAGCAGGGCTGGGGGACCTCAGGAGGCCCCCACATCTTGCAGCTGACCCTTAAGGAAATGGCTCGCAGGTTTGCCAGGCCCTCACGTACAGCTCCTTTCTCCTTCTGACTTTCGTCAACATTCTGAAGGCTGGTTAAGAGCTTAAGGAGGGCAACACGCCAGAGGCTCGGCCCAGGTGCACCATGATTAGGGTGCACAATTTAAGTAGGTCCTCATTCTCAGGGCCGATGCTGTTCTGGCTTAACACTAAGGGTGAGGCCACCTTCCATGTTGTCCTCCCAGGTAGTCAGGCCCTGCCTGAGGTTTGTGGCCTACTTCCAGTCAGGACTGCGTAGTCCCAAGCCTGAGAACGCACTCTCACACTGAGGAATTTTTCCCAGTGGTTCCACAGCAGGGAGAGATGATGTTGGCGCTCTTGCCTGGATTGAAGAAAAGCATCCGGTTCAGATGCCAGGCACTTTGAGCATATGTCTTGGCTGTGACATTTATAGGTGGGAGACCCCAAGGTGGCTACTTGATCTCTTAGTGCCTCAGTTTTTTGTGGATAAAATGATAATTTTTTATTTTTTATTTTTTTTTGGTTTTCTGAGGTAGGGTATCACGCTAGCTCAGGCTGACCTGGAATTCACTATGTAGTGTCTCAGGGTGGCCTTGAACTCTTGGTGATCCTCCTACCTCTGCCTCCTGAGTGCTGAGATTAAAGGCATGCACCACCACGCCCGGCCCGATATATATATGTGTGTGTGTGCGTGTGTGTAATTTTTGAGGTAGGGTCTTGCTCTAGCCCAGACTGACCTGGAATTCACTATGTAGTCTCAGGCTGGCCTCAAACTCACAGCGATCCTCCTCCCTAGACCTCCTGAGTACTGGGATTAAAGGTGTGCACCACCATGCCCAGGTTAAATAATAATTTTTGTGGTGATAATAATGGTAATAATAAAAATGGCATTAACTTTCTCCCAGAAGTGCTTTCAAGATTGGGTTGATCTACACAAAGCACTCAGCATATAGTAAGTAATCAATAAATGTACCAAAGCAGCAACTATTATTTTGTGTGTGTGCGTGGTATACATGTATGGATATGTGTGTGTGTGTGTGTGTGTGTGTGTGTGCGTGCGCACACATTGTATGCACATGTAATAAGGTCAGAGAACAACACTGGGTGTTATTCTTAGGAGTCCCATCCACCTCTTTTTTTTTTTTTTTTTTTTTTTTTTGGTTTTTCGAAGTAGGGTCTCACTCTGGCTCCGGCTGACCTGGAATTCACTATGTAGTCTCAGGGTGGCCTCGAACTCACAGCGATCCTCCTACCTCTGCCTCCCGAGTGCTGGGATTAAAGGCGTGCGCCACCACGCCCGGCTCCCATCCACCTCTTTTTGAGACAGGATCTCTTATATGCCTGGAGTTCACTAATTCAATAGATTAGCCAGCAAACTGCAGAGGTCTTCTGACCTCTGCCTCCACAGTGCTGGGATTTCAGGTAGATGCCACCACACCTGCCATTTTTATGTGAACTTTTACTGGGGACTGAACTCAGGTCTTCATGCTGCAAGGCAAACACTTTACCCACAGAACTGTGTCTCCTAGTCCCAGCGATAATTAATGATGGAGAACACTGGGTGGGAAGAAGTGCAGGCTGCATCTTTTTAAAAATATCTTATTTTTATTTATTTATTTGACAGAGAAAGAGGAAGAGAGAGAGAGAGAGAGAGAGAGAGAGAGAATGGGCGCGCCAGGGCCTCCAGCCCCTCAGAGGAACTCCAGACACGTGCGCCCCCTTGTTCATCTGGCTAACGTGGGTCCTGGGGAAATCGAACCTGGGTCCTTTGGCTTTGCAGGCAAACAATGCCTTAACCGCTAAGCCATTCCTCCAGCTGGCAGTCTGCATCTTGATGTTTGTTTTTATTTAAATGTCACGGTATTCTTTCAGCTTTCATTAAAAAATAAACTTGAATGCTTAGGGATTGGTGATGATTAAACGTGCCTATTCTTTTTTGTTTGTTTTTTTTTTTGTTTTTTTTTTTTTTTTTTTGTTTTTCGAGGTAGGGTCTCACTGTGGTCCAGGCTGACCTGGAATTAACTATGTAGCCTCAGGGTGGCCTTGAACTCATGGCAATCCTCCTACCTCTGCTGGGATTAAAGGTGTGTGCCACCACGCCCGGTTTAAACGTGCCTATTCTTACATTAAGCTTCATTTTCATTCTGACTCTTTAAGGGATTGAGCCTCGTTTTTGTTTTTTTTGTTGTTGTTGTTGTTTTTTTTTTTTTTTTCCTGCATTACGAGGAGCCAGCTTTCGCAGCCCCTCTCAGGCATTACTGTTCAGGGTGAGTCATTCAAATAGCATCTAAGGTGCGCAGACGGCATATGCAGCTGGGGAGGAAGAACCTCGCTTCACAGCACGTGGTAATGACCATCAGTACACATTCGTGTTTTATAGGGTTTCCAGTTTGCAAGCAAATGAGCCCCAGTCCCTGTGGGCCTGGTCTGACGGGCACATTAACATAAGTCGCTTTAGAATTCCTTTACAAATGCACATGTTACACGGGGCCAGGATCAGTTTGGAAAGACCAGGAAAGATTCCAGCTCCCATTCTCTACCGGTGATGTGTGCTAGTGGCCAGTGTGTGCGCCTCTGACAATGGGCTCTGAGAAACAGAGGAAAAAACGGAGCCCTGATTCTTAGCATTTACCAATGTCATAGCATGAATGCCTGGTGTCCTCCACGACCCCGCCCGCCCCGCCTCCCTCCCCAAGCCTGGGCTACCATAGGATGCAGAGTTTAGAATGCAGAGTCTGGGGAAGAGGTAAGAGCTATCAGTCATGCATGTTGGTGATCTGAACTGAATTAAACTGCCTTCTCTTGGAACCACAGTTCTTCCCAATACCATAGTATTAAAAAAAAAAAAAAAAAAAAAAAAAAAGCTCATTAGCCAGGCCTGACGCCACACAGGCCTGTAATCCCAACTATTTGGGGGCTGAAGTAAGAGTCCAAAGCCTGCCTGAATTAGAGTGAGTTCAAGGCCACTTAGACCCTCCCTCAAAATAAAAAAAAATAAATAAATAAGAAGAGGGCTAGGGACATAGCAGCTTGGTGATAGAGCACCTGCCTAGCGTGGGTTCAGTCCCCAGTGAACACAAAACAGCACATTTTCTGGCACGACCATGACTGCCCCTGTGGTTATTAACGCCACAGCCACGGGATCCAACGTAATGCTTAGTGCTTCATGGACACGCCCAACTTGTTTTCAGCCTGAAGCAAACAGTAGCCATTCAATACATGATTGCTGGTAGTGAGCTATCAATCAAAAGATTTTCACGCCGGGGCGTGGTGGCGCACGCCTTTAATCCCAGCGCTTGGGAGGGAGGCAGAGGTAGGAGGATCGCCGTGAGTTCAAGGCCAGCCTGAGACAACAGAGTGAATTCCAGATCAGCCTGGGCTAGAGTGAGACCCTACCTCGAAAACAAACAAACAAACAAAAAATATTTTTTTTTTTCCACCTCAAAGCAGGCAGTATGGAAGGAAGAGGACTTAAGGTGTTACCACTGGCGAGGTTCTCTTCCGGACACTGGGGATGGGGTTACAGGTGAGAGGAGCACTCTGATGTGGGTAGTGTGGACACCCTGAAATGTTGTCCAGGAAAGGGAGTGGTTTGCTCACCAAAGAGCACTGGCCTAGGAGTCCTGAAGCTGACTTCTAATTGATCCAGGAGAATATTGCATGAGCCTATATGAATTCCACTTAACCTTTGGGACCAAGGGATCTAAACATCTTTGTGGCCCGTGGTCCTGGGCTGAAGACCTAATGTGTTCTTAGGAGTAGCAAGGTTATAACCACGACTTGCACTAAAACTCCAAGTTAAGCACTCCTTTAATCCCAGCACCAGGGACGCAGAGGTATGAGGATCGCGGTGAGTTCGA